>OZ010668.1:17227007-17689507 GCA_963932185.1 Troglohyphantes excavatus
ATAACTTTTACTTTAGGTGGTACTTTTCCATTTCGCCGGCGCAAATATCGCCAAGCAAGTATTTTTGGCGACAACATACAGAATACACATAAAAAAAGTTTAATAAATGTTAGTTCAAAGAATTTTTTTACGTATTTGGAAAAAGAAGTGACTGATAAGAAATGGCCGCGACTTGTTTTGAAAATGTGGCGGTAAAAGGTTACCAGCGGGGATATTCCGTTTGGCGTCGATTGTATCATTTTTGGCCACTTTATCACCTGCGGCGGCGAAATGGATAAGTACCCTTTACATTAATTATAATCAAATACCTGTTCTTCCACTGTGTTTGCGCAGAACGCGTCAGCAAAATGGGAGAAATAATCAACCATGTCATCATTAAGATAGTGGAAATTTGTTATTTCCTTATGCCAGACGAGCAATACATTTTGGAACTGCAAAAGTATAAATATTTTTTTAATTATTGTAATTAATGGAATGGTGTAATTAGTAGAACTATATAATTAGTGGAGTGGTACACTTAATAAATAAAATTTAAAATAATCAAAGATTATTAAATGATATATGCCTTTACAATTGAAACACTTTCTGATTTTTGGTAGTTTGTTCAAACTTGCGCATATATATTACGAATTATTATTTATTATATAGTATATATTTATATTTCTGTGAAGCGCTGAAAGCTGCATTAACACAAGGAAATACAATTCTTATTTAAATCAATATGAGCGAAATGTTCACCCAGGAATCAAACCGGGACCTCTTGTTTTGCGCACAAGTGTTCTACCGCTGAGCTAATCGGACGACACCAACCTTCAAAAACTGTTTCACTCAGAACACAGATCGGAAGAGTATATCTACATATATATTATATATATATATATATATATATATATATATATATATATATATAAATGCGAAAACCCCACTCATTCACTCATCACTAATTCTCCAACTTCCCGTAAACCTATGAAATTTTGAAAATTTGTTACTTATACCTTAAATAGGAAAAGTAGGCTATTTTTGTTCTGATCAAACGTATTTAAAGGGGTGTAAAACCCCTTTTCCGATGTTAGGAGTGTGGGGTTCACTTCATATACCCTATACTTCCGCTTAGGCTTGTGCGATTACTTTAGCCTGATTGGCAGAGTATCTGCGTAGCAAACAGAAGTTCCGTGGTTCGATACCGAGTGTAGCCAAATAGTTTATAGTGCTATAGTACCAACGTTCGTTTGGGAATATACAGATCCAATAGACCAAGAGTGCTGAAGTTTGGAACGCATATTCATCTTGTGCCGTAGTGGCGCACTAAGAACTGCCAAAATAATAATTTTTTAAAACATTTCCATAGGAATCCATGGTGAACAAGTAACTGAGGAATATTTCAAGATTGAAACAATGAATATTTTGATATATACATATATATATATACATATATATATATATATATATATATATATATATATATATATATATATATATATATATATATATATACATATATATATATATATATATATATATATATATATATATATATATATATATATATATATATATATATATATATATATATATATATATATATATATATATATATATATATATATATATATATATATATATATGTATATATATATGAAGGGGAAAAGTGTGTGCGTGCAAAATCACTTCTAAAGAGACTTGCAAAAAAGATCGAATGTAATAAAGATTTCAATAGTTTTTTAAATTTGATTACGTAAATCCTCGAGTAAGAGAAGCATATAAGTGCTATTTTGGTATGCATTTAAAACATATTACTAAATAAAAATGAAAGGTGTCTTAGTAAAAATATACACGTACATCGCACTTACGTATCTTCATTCGTGAACGAAATTTAATAAAATCTTTCCAGATATATTTATATATCCCTGTATAAATAAGGAACACTGCCATCTGCATTTGTATTTCGTAATGTTTAGAATTAAGGAAGTCAACAAAGTTTTTTTATAATTATCTCTACTTATCTATACATGTTAAATAGGTGTTTCTTGTGCCTTAACTGTTTGAAAATCAGCAAACTTGAAAAACAACCTCAATGATATACCTTACCTGGAAAATATACAAAATGTCCTGTTCTAAAAATACTACCATTTGAAAACTTACCTCTTCATCCCCAAGATCATATAATCCCTTCAGCGAAGTAATATCACCTAAAACAATAACATATTAATAAAAAAAAATGAGTACATATTCATTCGAACATTATATATACTTTTAAATTAATTACTAAATACAAAATCAGTAAAATACTTTTTTAATGTCCATTTCATAAATGGTTCGGAAATACATGTAAGTACCTGCGATATATTATATATATTTGCTGTCTAACTGCTTCCACCGTCTCCTAGAGGGAATTACAGAGTTTTACTAACGCGCTGTACTAATGCCAGAGGTAAGAGTAGATTAAGACCATACTTGATCAACGGTCTACCTTTCTCTTCACGATGGAATATTATTTGAGTGATATAGCTTGGAAATACTAACGCATTAACAATATTTTTACTTTAATTAATCATGTTAGCGCCGTGTGTGTGTAACAAACGGTTACTTTCACGATTTTAATGAAAACTATAATATAGTTCAACCGAAAAACAAGAGACACTTTTTATTTATATGAACATGTCAACACATGTATTAATGATTATATTTACACATTTAGGAATACATTTACACATTTATGAATATATTTACACATTTATGAATATATTTACACATTTATGAATATATTTACACATTTATGAATATATTTACACATTTATGAATATATTTACACATTTATGAATATATTTACACATTTATGAATATATTTACACATTTATGAATATATTTACACATTTATGAATATATTTACACATTTATGAATATATTTACACATTTATGAATATATTTACACATTTATGAATATATTTACACATTTATGAATATATTTACACATTTATGAATATATTTACACATTTATGAATATATTTACACATTTATGAATATATTTACACATTTATGAATATATTTACAGGTTGACCACTAAACTTCTTTCTTACCCCCTTAACTTCTGGACATGACAACTATAGTAATAAAAGTGGTGTCTAAAAATAGGAAAGTGACTATACGTTGTGTCACTAGGCCTCATACAGGGAATTTACAGAGTTTTACTAAATTTTCCTCGCGTGGTACTAAGGCCAGAGGATTAATAGCCTACTTAATCGACGGTATACCTTTCTCTTCACGATGGAATATTATTTTTCTCCGTAGGTTGATCCCTCTGGAGTGTTATAGCTTCGAAAAACTAACACTTTAACATTATTTTCAATTTAATGAATATATTTACAGGCTGACCACTAAACTCCTTTCTTACCCACTAAGTTCTGAACATGACAGCTATAGTCATAAAAGTGGTGTCTAAAAATAGGAAAGTGACTATACGTTGTGTCACTAGGCCTCATACAGGGAATTTACAGAGTTTTACTAAATTTTCCTCGCGTGGTACTAAGGCCAGAGGATTAATAGCCTACTTAATCGACGGTATACCTTTCTCTTCACGATGGAATATTATTTTTCTCCGTAGGTTGATCCCTCTGGAGTGTTATAGCTTTGAAATACTAACACTTTAACATTATTTTCAATTTAATGAATATATTTACAGGCTGACCACTAAACTCCTTTCTTACCCACTAAGTTCTGAACATGACAGCTATAGTCATAAAAGTGGTGTCTAAGAATAGGAAAGTGACTATACGTTGTGTCACTACGCCTCATACAGGGAATTTACAGAGTTTTACTAAATTTACCTCGCGTAATACAAAGGCGAGAGGATTAATAGCCTACTTAATCGACGGTCTACCTTTCTCTTCACGATGGAATATTATTTTTCTCCGTAGGTTGATCCCTCTGGAGTGTTATAGCTTTGAAATACTAACACATTAACATTATTTTCAATTTAATGAATATATTTACAGGCTGACCACTAAACTCCTTTCTTACCCACTTAACTTCTGAATGCCGACAACTATAGTCATAAAAGTTGTGTGTAGGTATAAAAAAGTGACTATACGATGAGACGGCTTACAAGGCCCCCTAGAGGGAATTTACAGAGTTTAACTAAATTTACCTCACGCTGTACGAAGGCCAGTGGTAAGAGTAGATTAATACCCTACTTGATCGACGGTCTACCTTTCTCTTCACGATGGAATTTTATTTTTCCCCATAAGTTGATACATCTGGAGTGATATGGCTTTGAAATAGTACTAACACATTAATATTATTTTTTTAATAAATATATTTACAGGCTATCCACTAAATTCCTTTCTTACTCCCTTAACTTCTGAACGCCAACAACTATTGTCATAATAGTTGTGTCTAGGTATTAAAAGTGACTACGATGAGATCGCTTACAGCACCTCCCAGCTGAAGTTTACCCTGTAAACTTCAGCTCGGAAATTACAGGGTTTCTGAAAGAATTACAGGGTATTTTTAGCTACAGATTTTAGTAACAGAAATTGATTACAGTGAAATTACAGGGTCTCTTTCAATTTAACTCACGCGGTACAGTCAGAGGGAGGAATGGATTATTGGCATATTTAATCGAAGCTGTCCACTTTTCTCTACACGATGGATCCCCATAGGCTAATCCCCATGGAGCTATGAAATACTAACACTTTTTATGCCGCGCAAGTTTCCAAATAACCGCTATAACCTACTTTCCTATTTTAAAGACTTATTTACGTCAACAAAAAAAACGATTATAAACTAAACAAGAAGAAAACAACTTGAATATGTATGTACTCACGGACTTTGCATAAAATGTCGATTACACATCGAGCCCCCTTTTCTTCCAGGTCGTCAAATGTCCCAATCGCCAAAACATGGCCCACGACGACGGACGCCCAAAAAAGGATTACTGGCCACTTGGACATCTGTAACAATTTGTTCTATCACTGCATGATCGATCACACCTTTTTATACCAATGCTGAAGCTAAGGTTCTTCCTTATTTGATTCGCGTTTCCTCATAGTACGTCAATCGCAATTGGACGGAAGCGAATCTGTGTAAACATTTGTAAAGTTCTAAATTTTCACTGCTAAAAATTGGTACTCAAAAATGATTTTAAAATGCATTCATTTTTTAGTACATTCTATGATTATAATAGTTTCGAATAGATAAATACCAATTTTGAAAAAGACACGTAATCAAAAATGAATAAATAAAGCATATGATTGCGTGTGTAGGAGGCCTTCACAAATCACTTTAAATTAATATCAACAATTACGAACAAGGCATATCGGGAATCGAACCCAGATCCTCCGGCACAGCAATCCAGAGTCTTGTCCATTAAATTACCGAGATGACTTGAAGAAGTTATAAACAGAAGAAATGTTAAACAGGTATGCCAAAAGAATAGAAGGTCAAATAATTGAGTTGCAATAACTCAGTTTCCATAAGCCGTCGACATCAAATAAAATGAGAAACCATCTTCTGAACACCTATTTTAAGTTTGTCAGGTCGCTTTGTTAAGGTGCTTGAACACAAGCTGAGATTAGTAATATTAAATAACACTGTTCATATACATTTTATTATCAACATACCATTTATTATCAACAGCCGTAAAAATGGAAGTAATTAAGGTAGGAAACATACAAGGATAGTGAAGACTATATATAGAAGGTGCGCTCGTTTTTCGCTTTTTGAAAGTGGGCAAGGAAAGCACATTTTTGACGTCATTTTTGCTCCGTCTTACTATCGGTTTTTGATCATTATCATTGGCTGTGTGTTTCAAGCACTGCTACTTAGGTTCGATCCCCGGTTGGGTAACAACTTGTGATTTAATTTTTAATTAGCAAAATAATGTAAATATTGTAAATATCTGTAAATAATTGTGTTCAGGTAGCTTCACTACTAATCTGTCCTTGTTTTGTTATGTCCCCGTATTTTACTTGATTGAAATTGTAACTCATTTAATATGTCCAATACAAATGCATTGACCGGATGAATCCGACCAACATTTTACTCTTTCAAAATTAATGGACATGCTCTCGTGGCAGCTAATATTATTTTAATACGCTTACTTAATTAAGCAAATCTTTTGCAATTTTTCCATAATAAATGCAATCCCTAAAATATAATTTAAACCCATAAAATGCAGTAAAAGTAACTAAATAAAGTTAGCTTATCCCATTTTAATAGTTCACAAAAAAACGAATAGATGGCAGCACCTCACAAACGAAAGCATTAGACACGCCAACAGAAAGCGCGAGGTAGGCGTCACTATGACGTCAAAAATGTGCTTTCCCCGCCTTCCGTCAGACAGCGGGAGAACGAGCACACCTTATATATATATATGGTCTTCACTATCCTTGGGAAACATAGACATCATACTAGAAGTACTTCAAGTAAGATCTATGGAGGAAAAAAATACAAACTTCTATTCTTACAGACGCACCTGTAAGAAAAGTTTTAAGAGAAGAACATGGTAACGCCAAAATGATTAAAATTTATCCAACTACTCCTACCAAAACAAAATGCATTAAATCCCTATTAAAAATTATTTATTCATGAAAATGAAGGACAAAACAAAGTAAATGCTTCACTGAAAAAAAAAATTATAATGAGTACCTAAACATGCTTGTTTCCCTTTGAATACAATTGCATCGTCAATGAGCGATGACGTACTCAAATTTAAGTAATTGTACTTTCTCAAAAATGTGCAGTGTGATTTAATATTTCTAATATCAGCTTCAGTTCAAGCCATCTTAACAAAGAGACTTCAGAAAATTAAAATAGTTGTTCAGAAGTTGGTTTTCCACATTATTTGATGGCAATTGCTTAACTGGACACTGAGATACTACAACTCAATTATCTTACTTCCCATTCTTTTGGCACACCATCTTAACATTTCTTCTGTTCATAACTTTTTTACATCGAACTGGTAGTACAGCGGATACGGTAGTGAACTGCGATCCCTGAGGACCATGGTTCGATTCCTGTTAAGTCTTAGTAGTAATTATCGATATTTAAAGAAAGTGAACTATGAATTATGAAAGCATGAATTATGAATTATGATTTTTAACAATAATACTTTGAAGGCAAGATCTACATGTAAATTTCCCATTGGAATAATGTATAGGAAAATGGAAAAAGTTCTATAACTTTTAAACGGTTGCAGATATCCACCTGAAACAAAATGGAGATTTTAAACTGGGACCATATTGTTAAAATGGTGCAAGTTTCATAAAAATTCGTGCAGTAGTATTTGAGTTAAATCCGGACAAACAGACAGACACACAGACAGACTTTGGCAACATTTTAAATTCATTTGGCAACATTTGGCGACATTTTTAATTCATTTGCAAAATTTGGTGACATTTTTAATTCATTTGGCAACATTTTTAATTAATTTGACAATATTTGGCGACATTCTTAATTCATTTGGCGGTATTTTTAATTCATTTGGCGACATTTACTCATCAGCCAATCAAAATGAATCGTTTATTCCAGTATTGTCGAAAAATATTTTTGGTCGCCAAGGTGATTTTTAAAATTAATACTTTGAAGGCAAGATCGAGATGTAAATTTCCCATAGGAGTAATGTTAGAGAAAATGGAAAAAGTTCCATAACTTTTGAATGGTTGCAGATATCCACATGAAACAAAGTGCAGATTTTAAACTAAGAAAATATTGTTGAAATGGTGCAAGTTTCATAAAAATCCGTGCAGTAGTTTTGAGTTAAATCCGGACAAACAGACAGACAGACAAAAAAAATTTTAATGTGATTTTCTGAATCAGTTGTATTCTAATTCGTGGAGAAAACTCAAAATGAGGGGTTTTGTTCGATTCCACAGACAGACACTCCATTCTTATATATAAGTATTGATAAGCCTTTATTTCGCATTTTTAGTGGTGCGTAAATATATCCAAGGCATTGTATAATCCTGGTCACAAGGTAAGTTTACACAGTTGACATCCCTACACAAAAACATAGTTAAGTGTAATAAATATAAAAATTTCAGGTTCTTTAAAGGTACCACATTGTAGCTTAACATTCACCTAATGAATTATTATTAAAAATAAGAAAATTAGTGCAATATCTAAAAATAGAAAAAAATATTTAAAAAAGCGTGTTAACCTGCTCCTGTCTACCCTAAAACAACATCTGCTCCGTATGGCATATTCTATATCCGACATAGGTAGACCGTTCATGTCAGTTAAATGCGAATTGATGTCAGTGCATTTAATTAAATTGTCTATCTACATATTATACTAAAATAGACCGATGGCTAATAGCACAATGGTTGTATGTCTACTTTTGTAAACTTTCGGAAATCAGGAAAAGAAGCATGCAAACTTAGTGGAAAGTCTTATGAGGATTTTTTTTCTAAACTGGCACCACAAAATTTTTATTTGGAATTGACATACAATGTTTGTACAAGAGTAAAAAGCTAGATTACACATTTTCTTTTCTTTGATACCAATATCTGATTTTTGCAAAAATGTTCATACAACTTTTGTTCTTGTATAGCCATCGACATGCTAAAGCATCTACAAATCGAATTTTAGTTCAAACAATTTTTATGATATGAGTGCCCCATATTAAAAACACTGAATTTTTAATTAAAAATACAAAAATATGTTTACCAAAAATACTAAAAATATATTTTGTAACAATTTCATACGTCCAGTTTAATGTATCATTTTAACTATAAACTCATTTATTGTGACTTTTAACAGTTGGTTAAATAAGGACATTTTGTAGAACTCATAAAGAATAGGTCAATACCAGATTTCAAAAAAAGTTTTCAGATGTGTAACCTGTTTAAATAAAGCATATTGTATGTAAATCGATAAATATGAACTGTTTCCTTTACTATATAAAGATATTTGAAAGTAAATATTTCATATTACAGTTAAATGCATCTAAAAATCACGAACACCTATGGTATGAATCATATTGTGAGACTTACAATCATTTGAAAGCTTTTGCAGTTACCATTTCCTGAAAAATTTTCACAAATCAGAAGTGAACAATGAAAACTATAACGAAATAGTTTGCACAGCTCGTATGCGCTTATGAAACATTGTAGTCAGGTTAAAACTGCATACATTTACAATTTCAAAGGTGTTCTATCCCAGCAAAAAAAGTCAGCATAAAACCTTTACCAAAATTTTGAAATTGAAGGTTTTTTGCAGGAGAAGAATTTTTTTAGAGATCAATAAAATAATAGGTTTTTGTTTCAATATCCTTCATAAAAACTGTAAAAAACCTTCATAAAAATCTGCAAAAAACCTTCAATTTTTAATCATGAAGGGAAAATGCAGATATTTTAAAGGATTTATGCAGGACCATTAAAAACTTTAAAAAAACTGCAGTTTTTTGTTTCAATATCCTTAAAACCTTCAAAAAACCTTCAATTTGACAATTTTGATGAAGGTTTCATGCTGATTTTTTTGCTGGAATGTTACTTAATAAAATACATTAAGTTGCAATATTGACTCCTAATAATACGGATTCTTGGGTATGGTATTTTTTAAGTTTTAAAAATTCGTTCGGGTTTCTAAAAAAGTTGTGATATCAAATGCCCAAGCCAACTGCAATAAGGTACTCAAAATCCTTTCCCCTATTGCTTGACTTCTTCCAAAGAACAATTCCTTTTTCTTTTCTTAATTTAAAATGTATACATGTCGTTCGGCATGTGTACATTATAGCTTTACCGAAAGACATATATATAATGTCTAAATTTGCCATTCGGCATGTATACATGTCATGCTAAGAAATATACAAACAAATTACAACTTCTGCAAACCGCTCAAATTGCATAATATATATAGCTATCATAAATTCAAATATTAATATAAATACAATATTTATAAAATGATTGAAAATATATTCCTTATTATGATACTCTTATCGCTTTCCATCTATAAACGTTTAAAATATATAATTGTTAGATTGATGGGCTAGTGTTAATTTAATCCCAGGCGCAGAAGTTCAACTAGAAAAAAAAACTAGATTACATTCCTTTATTGAGGTATAAAAAACAACTCTGCCAAATTACTTATTCCTCTGTTTATACGAAGTAGTAAAATAGTGGTGGATGTGTGTTATTTTAATCCCGTATGCAGAAGGGGCTAGTTGTTTGCAAATAGCTTACATTTCCTATTTAAGGAGTAAACAACAATTCTATATAATCTTATATTCCTAGATATATTAGAAGTATTATATTTAATGATAGATGCATTTTAATTTAATCCCATGCGCAAAAACGAAAATTTCAGCAATAAGTTCTCAAATATAGCTTACTTTTCCAATTTAAAATACAAGGAAGAACTCTGTCTAATTTCATCTTCCAGGAAACATGCTCAGTAGAGAATTATTAATGAGTGAGTCAGTGGTAATGTTTTCGCATTGTTATTTATAGAAATGAAATATAATAACTATAGTTCAATTGGAAAATATACCATTAAAAGAATCATTATAATAAATTAATTTTTTTGAAAAAATTTCTAAAAATATATATACTTTTACATTATGCCCTTATAGTTCTTTCAAATAGTTATATATCATTCTCAGTATCAATTACCACACTATGAACTTTCTACTTCCTGCTCCCGTAGAAACAGTAAACCCATTTAAACACGAAAGATTAGTTCTTAATCCTCTTAACTTTTAGTTGTGTTTTTTATTTCTTCTATTTCGAATTAGTTTCTCGGTAATTAATACCAGAGCTTTCTCACGATAGTGTTTTCTAATTGCATTCCTTTCCGGGGATCTTAGTTGCCTGCAAATTACGAAGCACTCGGAAGTTCCAATTCACGCTGCTCGGAATAAGCCTTTTTAATTAGTTGGGAGTGCTATTTCTTTTGTTTCTGCAGAAAATACAGAAATGTGTTCCTTTTTTTTCTCAGTATATTGCGTTTGCATTTCGTGCGTAGGAGCATTTAAGGCATAAGCTCGGGTAATATGTTATAGTTTAGGATAATATTTTCAAAGAATAGTTGCATACCTATTCGTTGAAGTAATATCATAATTGAATAAAATTATAAATATTGAAAATATAATAAGTTGTAAGGTTGTGGTTTCAGATTAATAAAAATTACAAAAACTTTAAATTATGTTTCTTGTAATTATTTTTGGTGTTAATGTGTAAATTTAGTGTGGAATAATCAAGGATTAAGCTTTTTCTGCTTAAACTTTTCATCTAATTGCTCGATGAGTCATTTAGAAGGAAAATTAAATTCTTTAGGTAAAAAATATTGAAAATTGCCAAAAATGCGGAGGGGGAGAGGTTTGACTAGGACGAACTTAACAAAAAACTAATTCGGGTCATAAATTGGCATAGGGTAAAAAATGTAATAACACTAAACACACCCCTTTTTCCGTAGAGGATATTTAATAATAATAACAACCTGATAATTTTGAAATTAATTTTGACCTTTGTCTGACATTCACTATATTCGATTTCTAAGTTATTGCCATCGCAAACAATGTCGGATTTATCACTAGACAGCTGTCTAGGGAAGCATGCCGAAAATCTTGAATCCGGCACAGCGAAAAATGTCGAGAAGCCTCGCAATTTAATATTAATTCTTTCCTAATAATTTCACAATAATAAAGTCTTCAATGTTGTATCTTGAAACAATATAAGCATTATAAGGAGCTGTAAGTAATTTTAAAACTAGAAAATAGGTTTGTAAAGTAACAAAGCTTACTCATCGAGACAAAGGGCGACTTAGCCAACCTCCTTTATTTTTTGTTTTTAATTTATAATTAGAAACAAAACAACATGTCGTTAATCGGCATTATATGATAACAAAGCCACTTAGATAATAAAATTATTTAGATAAGAAAGCCACTTAGATAATAAAATTATTTAGATAAGAAAGCCACTTAGATAATAAAATTATTTAGATAAGAAAGCCACTTAGATAAAAAGCCAATTAGATAATAAAGCCACTTAGATGAGAAAGCCACGTATGTAAGAAAACCACTTAGATAAGAAAGCCAGTTAGATAATTAATACCGATAAGAAAGAAACTAAGATAAAAAAAGCCACTTAGATAAGAAAGTCACTAAGATAAAAAAAGTGACTTAGATAAGAAAGTGACTTAGATAAGAAAGCCACTTTGACTTATCTTTCGTTACAGAAGGCAGCACGAGCAAAATGTTCACATCATTAAATTTTGCTTGTTTGGAAGCATTCCTAGAAAATCAAAAGTCTGGATTAATAATCTATGTTTTTACGGCCCAAATACTTATTAACACAAAGTTTGCATCAGAGAAGGCTAATGGCATACTTACAAAAATGCATGATACAATATAACTTAATATAAAATATATCCTAAATATCACGACGATTTTAAATGCAACATGTTTAGGTTCTGTTCTGGTTCTGTTAATTAACGTCGCACTAGAGCTGCACAGTGGGCTATTGGCGACGGTTCGGGGTCAATCTCGAAGGAAAGACCCGGGAACACATACACACTCACACACACACATTCATACACACATCTCGTTATTTTAGAACCATGGTCAGATGACGAGGAAATGCAACATGTTTAGACCCAACTGAATTAGAAAAATTAAGCAATTTAAAAATAAATCAATGTAGTTGGTTACAAATATTTATAATTATAAAATAAGTTTCTGGTTTGAGTTTACCAATAATCGACCGATACTGATTTTTAGATTTTAGGCAGGAATTTCGAATATAAATTTAAAAAAATTAAAAAAAGAAATGTTTTTGAATTTATGACTATTTTTCTTACTAACGTATCTTAAATAATGGCAAGTGGGAAATATTTCTATCAAACAAACATTTCTAAGCAATAGGTTTTTAATGTCAAAAAAAATTTACAACTTTAAAGAATAAGAAGATCAAAGGATAAACTGCATTGAAGTATATTGATCCTACTATTGGTTAAATTGAATCAGTGGAAAGCCTGAATTGAATCAACAAGCTTGGGATTAGATTCTACAATAGAACGCAAAATCAAATTTAACAAATTCGCTTTAGAATTCGAAACTCATTTATACTCTTTACTAGTTCTACGAAATTCAATAAAAATCCAAAGATACTTATTAAACTCCCCATACATCATTTTAATCTTTGCCATTTTTAACTTTCCCCATTTTGATTTCAATACTGTTAAAAATAGATACTCAGAATAAAATAAAATTTACTCATTTATCAGTACATTCGATGCTTATCTCGGCTCCAAATACATCAGTTTCCATTTTTAAAAAGACGTCTACTCAAAGATGACTACAATGAGTAAACATTAATAAAAAGAACTGATGCTTTACTATATGGGCTGCCTTCATAAATCACTTTCAATAAATATCAACAATTACAACCAAGACCTACCGGAAATCGAACATATATCCTCCGGCACAGCGGTCCAATGCTTTATCCGTTAAACTACCAAGGTGACTTGAAGAAGTTATACACAGAAGAAATGGTAAAAAGATGTGGTAACAGAATGGGAAGGTAGATAACTGAGTTGCAATAACTCAGTTTCCATTTAAGAAATAACCATCAAATAATGTAGAAAACCATCTTCTGAACAACTTTATAAGTTTATCATGGCGCTTTGTTAAGGTGGCTTGAACATAAGCTGAGATTAACAATATTAAATCATAATGCTCATTTTTAAGAAAGTACGATTACTTATATTTGAGTATGTCATCGCTCATTTAGGATGCAATTATTCTCAAAGAAAAACGAGTAGGTTCAGGTACTCATTTATAACTACCTTTTTTTTAATCTTCCTTTCCTCTACTATTAATTTCTGATAGTGGTATACATGACATCACATTTTGGTATCCGTAGTGTCTCCACCACAATTGTTAAATATATAAAAAATACTCCAAATAACAAATTTTTTAAATATATATTGGTTCGAGATAAAAATTTCAAAGATACCTCATTAAAAGAAAAAAAAGATCGTTAAAAATTATTTAAAAAGTATATTCTGGAATAGATATATGAAACCCCATGCAATTTAAAAAAAAATTTCATCTTTAAAAATCATTTGTCTGTTGGTGAGTTTTATTCTGAAATCAACCCTCATTAAATATAACAAGAATACATTTGAACGACATTCACTAATTGCAATTTTTTTAATGAAACATTTCTTGAATTTTGTCGGCACGGCTAATGAGCCTTCTTTTAAGCGACTGCTGAAACAATACATTTTTATTAACATTATTGACTGAGAAGAGATATGCTTAAGCAATAACTTGACATTTTTATTTTCATAGAGACGAATTTGTTTATGACGTGTTTGTAGTATGTAATCATAATTAGTGATACCAGTAGTGATGTTAAAAATGTTTATTGAAGTTTAAATCTAGGGATACAAGTGGGATCAAATACATTTCAGAAAGATGATTTTTATTGTGGCACTAGCTGAAGTGCCCGGCGTCGACCCGGAAAAAAATGATACTTTGTCTCGGAACTGTAGATATTTATAAAAAAGAAAAACACTGTCACATATATATAGCTGTCATATATATAGCTTTACGCAAAGTGTACGCCGTCATTTTTCGAAGTTTTGTGTAATTCCGCCATTCTTCAAAATGGCGCATTTTTACGTTTTCATTAAAAAATCATTTCTGCTAATTGAGGGGAGGGATAGGGTGGTTTTTCAATATGTCATGTAAACACTGAGCGATTTTTCAGTTGTTTTGAAGGTCAAATCTGCAAAATGATATTAATTTTTTCATCTTGACAATAATTTCCAATCCGTCATTTTGATGATATTTTTACATATGTGACAATAAATTAGTTCATTTGGCGTCATTTGTATTCATTTGGCAACATTTGTATTTTTATTTGGCGACATTTTTATTCATTTGGAGCCTTTTTTATTCATTTGATGACATTTTTATTCATTTGACGTTCCTTTAATTCGTTTGGCGACATTTGTGTAGTATATTAGCGATGTATGTTATCCCCTGTAACAAGCATATCGAGAACTTAGTCTCGAAAAGTAGAAAGCGTCTGAACATTCTCAAGTATATCTCGGGTAGAGACTGGGGCGCAAATGCAGAAGCCCTTAGAACTACTTACATTTCTCTTGTCAGACCTATTTTGGAATACGGATTACTAGTTTATTTCTGCGTCGCAAATTCAAATATCCAGAAACTGGGAAGGGTCCAGCTAAGTGCGGCGCGCATTATAACAAGTTTGAGAAACAGCTGCCCTAATGAGATGCCCTAATGTGATCCCTTTGCAGCCTCTGAGCTTCAGAGGTAGAGCCAGTTTGGTTAAATATTTTAACAAATTAATTAGTTATGGCCCTCACAATCGTACTGCGGACTTTCTAAATGGGTGGCGGAGTAACCAAAGGTTAAAGAAAAACAGTCCAATGAGCCAAGCCACAGTTTTGAATTTAATCAATTGGGAAGTTGAGAGACACTCACTTAAAAATAGTATCGACCCAACGAAGGGATTGGGAGGAGTTTTCTTTCATACTGAACTGATGCAGCCCGTAACGAGGTAACAGTGACCCGGCTCTTTTGAGACAGTTGGCACTTGAGATCATTAACGAAATCTCTGTGGATGATATTCAAATTTATACTGACGGCAGCATAAACGAAGACAACCAATCCGGGAGTGGAGTCTATATTAAAACTCCTAGAGAAATTAAAACAAGAAACCCGAATAATTGTTCGGTATTTAGAAGTGAGCTGCTGGCTATTATGGCCGGACTTGAGGCCATTTTGGAGGAGGACAATTTCAGAGCTATCTGGATTTTATCGGATAGTAGAAGTTCTATACAACACTTGCGAGACTGGAACAACGTCGGTGATCGTACTGGCATCTCCATTTTGAACATGTTGGGACACCTCAGTCCGACCCATGAGGTGCACCTCCAATGGATTTCATCGCATTTCGGTATCTTTGGAAATGAGATTGCCGACGACTTGGCGAAGAGAGGCTCGGCGGAACCATTTCGCTCCGAGTCCTCCCTCACATTTGATGAACTTTTCTCCATCAGGAAAATGAACGACTTAAAGGTGTGGAGGGTCCCTCCACCCCATGGATGGTATCGGCGGGACAGCCCTGATGGATCTATTGGCCTCTCTTGTGATAAAACCGATCAGTCGGCATTGTCTAGATTTGCTAGTGGCCACTTGCGAGGTTGTTTTTATGAAAACGGCGTTAAGCAGTTTCCGGTATGCTCCAAGTGTGGAGTGGAGAGTGCGACCCCGGAACACATTCTGTCTTGTCTTCGGCTCACCAGGGACTTTTTCGAGACGGATCCTTTGCAGGCCCTGGATTTTTTAAGGGTGTGGGGACTCATGGAAGCTGTCCAGCTGCCGCTAGCCAGCGAAGGACTAGTAACAACAACATATTAGCGATATTTCTCCATCCGCCAATCAGAATGCATCGTTTATCCATCATCTATCTAACTATGTAAGATACGTTTTTTAATGTTAAAACATCCCATTGTTACGGTATTGCTATATATATATACATATATATATATATATATATATAAGTATTGATATTTTATAACTCGTCTCCCCACTATAAAATTATAACATTACTTTAATTAACTTTGTATATAGTCCCTTTTCCCAGTACCAAAGCAACCAACTTTAATCTCGAGAGGCAATATTCCAATCTTAGATTTAGGATGAGTCACCACTACACATGTGACCACCGCCCCCCACACCACTTCAAAATCCCAAACTCAAACTAGAAAATGCGAACCAAAACCGAAATGAACCAATCAGAGGCGTCCACGGTGCGTTCTCCATCTAAAAGTATCCATATTAACTACCCAGATTCGGATGTAACCTCGAGCTATCAAGACGGGCTGTGAAGTCCGGAGAAATAAATGTTGTGAACTTGATCTGTCGGCCTTTAGTTATACCTGCATCATGGAACTTTGATAACGACTGCAACTATAATAATAAACATTACACAAGTCGACTAAGGATCTCCTGTCAAAGAAAACCCATCCCCAATTCCGGAATGTCTTGCTCATACAGTGCGGAGCGACACACATGAACCTGCCGACAACGCCACGCCCGGAAACCAGCCGTCGGGAGCCTCACCTTTATCATCACAAGACCAACAAAGACGCCATAGCAACCACGATGCCGACCGGCAGAACATCCACTTCGTCGACCGAATGCCGATTCAAGCCCCCACGAACATACTACTGAGAACCGGACTATCCGCTGATAGCCTGATGCAAAATTGGCGATTCAGCACACAGCCGACGGCCGAAACAAACAAGTGCGTAGTGCTTCCAAAGTCTCCCTAGTGCCTCAACCGAAGTGCAAAAAATCAACCACCATAGCCCTCCCCTCCCTGGCAAGCACAGATATCCGAAGAGGTTCGCCAAATGCCTAAACCGCAGTGCAAAAAGAAAAAAACATTCCCCTCCCTCTCCTAGAAAACAGAGATCTCCGAAGAGTACCGATTTTCATCAGCGACACTTACTTTGACCAACTACAATGAACTGCCTGAAAACAGGTCTGACTGACGTAGCCAGGGTCCAACTCCTACCAATGCGACCTGCACTCGAGGGTTTCGTGTGTTTTTGCAACATGCAAATAAATCTATCAAACTCTGGAGACGTCTCTCCATCATTTAGAAAAACCAAAGAATGAAAATATT
This sequence comes from Troglohyphantes excavatus, assembly GCA_963932185.1. Taxonomy (NCBI): domain Eukaryota; kingdom Metazoa; phylum Arthropoda; class Arachnida; order Araneae; family Linyphiidae; genus Troglohyphantes; species Troglohyphantes excavatus. The sequence goes on from OZ010668.1 coordinate 17,244,671, forward strand.
TTTTCCACTCTTCGTCCAAATAATTAATTTTGTTCGAAACAAACAATATCATTCGCAGTAAAAAAAAAGGTATGTTTGGAAGAGTGTGGTGAATTAATTAAGGTTTATCTGAGAGTTTTTATTGTTCTAAGATATTTATTTGAAGACATTTTATATCACTTGAATTTTATTTAGTATTTCTAAGTCTTTTTAAGATATAAAGGGAATGAAAATTATTTAAATATTTGCAAAAAATTGTTTACATTTTTTTTTAATTTAAAATTGTTGTTTTATTTTAAGAGTAAATTAGTGAAATCAAGCAAATTGTTACAATTTTATTAACATATTATTAATATTTTTAAATTTATTACCTAACTGATTTATTTTAAAATGATTTGTTTATTTTGAAATTTTTGTGTTATATTGTATTTTAAATGATCTTACGCTCTGGTTTAAACATGTCTCAACCACCAGAGAAACAATCGGATAATACTGAAATTCAAAATGATGGCCCTGAAAAAACTAATACAGAAATAGCAACCCAGAATTTAAATCAAATTATTAATACGTCTGAAGCGAGTAAATCAAATGAAATGTCTCTTCCTGGTCCTAATTTAAATGTAATGCATCCACCTATGTCAAATGATTTTTACATAATAACTTTTAATCCTGAAAATGATATGGCTATAGAATCATATTTCCAATATTTTAATGACATGTGCTTACAAAATACTAAAGACGAAAACTGGAAACGCTTAAATATTAGTAGATATCTTAAAAATTCAGCCTTAAATTATTATATAAATAATAATTTACACCTCAAATCTTTTTCTGAGATTTCAGACATTCTTATTGAACGTTTCTCGAGACCAGACACCAGTAGTTTCTCTGAATTTTCTAAAAGAACACTTCAACATAATGAAGATGTCATTCAATATTTTCATCATAAACTAGACTTAGGTCGAAAGTTAGGTTTATCAACACCATTGATTCTAGAGGGTTTAACGTCGGGTTTAAAAATTGAGATTCAACGATCTTTGATCATTAACATGCCAAAAACTCCGAATGAATGGATTCAAATTGTCACTAAATTAGTTAAACTTCAGGAAAATCCCAACAATCAAAATTTGTCACGAGGAACTAATTATGTTCCATATTCAGAAATGAGACCCCGACCTGTTTGGAGACAACAATATATCCCCTTCCAGCAGAGAAATCCACAAAATTTTCAGGTTTCCAGGGGAATGTCTGCAGATAGGTCAAATCAATTTCGACCAAATGGGAATTTTTCACGACCCCCATTTCAAACACCTCGAATGAACTCTCAACATGCTCATTTTCAGCAAGTAGACAACAACCTACCACCAAACCCTTGCAGAAAATGTGAGTCCAGAGGAATTTTCAACTCATACCATTGGGCTCAACAATGCATTTTTGACCAAATTTTACAAAACCCACAACCTCAACAAACATCAAATTTGAACCCACCAAATAGCATGGCTGATGATACACAAGATCATAACAACCATGAAACAAACACTAACCAATGACAACTACAAATATCCGGATCTATAAAAAACCAAAGCCCCTTAAATTTGGTTGTCGACACCGGATCGACCCTTAACCTATGTCCCACACATTTATTGACCCAAACTAATGTTAAAATACAAAATAATATCCCAATTAGAGTTATACAAACCCAAGGAAAATTTTCTTTAAATCAAACATGTCAAATAACAATTAAGATTGGACAACTTACTAAAACTTTGACATTTTATTTACTTGATACCCCTTTAAAATATGCTATTCTTGGCCTTCCAGCATGTTGTAAATTTAAATTAAATATTGATTGTGAACATACTAAGATATTCCAAAATGGTATGGAAATAGAAACTATAAAAAAACAACCCAACCCTATTCAACTTTATGCCTCATTGCATTTAAATGAAGAAAAAACCCTAAATTTTCATGCTGATGGTGTGGAGAAAGGTGATCCAAATTCTTCGACCACAGAGGTAATTTCTCAAATTCCTCAGTTTGTCAATGAAGAAAATTTGGAGATCAGTTCTTTGCTTCACCAGTATGAAAACATTTTTTCAAAACACCGATATGATGTAGGAACTTTAAATATCGAACCTCAAAGAATTATTTTAAATTCGGACATTCCAATTTCTTTAAAACCTTATCGATGTTCATTTAGGGATGAACAAGAAATTAAAAGTCAAGTTGAAGAAATGTTAAAAGCTGGATTAATAAAAGAGAGTTCCAGTCCATTTTCGGCACCAGTAACCTTGGTTCAAAAACGTGATGAATCACAATTAGGAAAAACAAGATTTTGCTGTGATTATCGACGTCTTAATTTAATTTGTAAAAATAATGCAGAACCAATGCCTAGGATTGATACTTTGCTCGACAAATTATCTCATGCAAATTTTTTTAGTACCCTAGACCTTGCAAGTGGATATTGGCATATTCCTATCCACTCCGAAGATTCTGAAAAGCTTGCCTTTTCAACTAACTTTGGCTTATACGAATGGCTTAAACTTCCTTTTGGTTTAAAAACTGCACCCGGAATTTTTAACAGAGCCATTCGCAGAATTTTAATGAAAAACAAAATAAATTTCGCAACTTCATATTTTGATGATTTGATAATATTTAGTAATAGGTATCGAAGAGCATTATGAACATTTAAAAATTATGTTTGACATTTGTATTCAGGAAAACATTAAGTTAAAATTAACCAAATGTGTTTTTGTCAAAACCAAAATAAACTTTTTAGGTTACAGTATTGAGAATGGACGCATTACCCCTAATAACGTTAATATTGAATGTATTAAAAAATTAAAAGAACCCAGTAATGTAAAGGAACTCCAACGTTTCCTAGGAACAATTAACGTGTATCATAAATTTATCCCAGATTATGCAAAATTAAGATTTCCTCTAAATAAATTACTTCAAAAAAGTGTTGCTTGGGTATGGACAGATGAATGTAAGAAGTCTTTTGAAATGTTGAAAAATGTACTAATTTCAAAACCTGTATTGCAGATATTTAATCCTAATCTTCCAGTTCACGTGTTTGTTGATGCTTCAAATCATTCTGTAGGAGCCATATTGAAACAGCCTGATAAACAAAATAACCTGCATCCGGTAGCATTTCACTCCAGGACATTAAGAGGATATGAGCTTAATTATGCCATCACTGAGAAAGAATGCCTCAGTATAATTAATGCCATAGATAAATTTCATCATTACCTTCATGGTACAAAATTTGTAATCCACACTGACCATGCAGCTCTTGTTTGGCTTAAAAATGTAAGAAATTTAAGAGGTAGATTATTTCGATGGTCATTAAAATTAAGCATGTACGATTATGACATTAAATATTTAAAAGGTTCATCTAACGTTGAAGCTGACATGCTTTCTAGACACCCCATATCCCACTATTTGCAACATGTTACCCATTTATTAAATTTAGAAGAGATTAAAAGTAAATAAAAAGTTGATAACTTATATGGAAATAAATTTCAAGAAATTAATGATGTAATTGTAATTAAAAAGAAAGGTTTATTTAAAATTGTTGTACCTTTTTCCTTAAGATTAAAATTATTAAAACAAGCTCATGCTGATTTCGGACACCCTGGAATTCAAAAAATGATTAGTTTCGTAACCCCAGTTTATTATTGGTCTCACATAAATAAAGATATTTCAAATTTTGTACAACACTGTGCCACTTGTCAATTAAACAAAAAATCAAAACAAAAGCGATTTGGCTTGTTGCAAGCTATGCCACCAACAGATAGACCTTTTGAACTAGTTTCTGTCGATACTGTTGGCGGGTTAAATTACTACAGATCAACTAAAAAGTATCTACATGTCGTAATTGATCATGCTACTAGGTATATTTGGGCTTTTCCCTCCAAAAATCAAACTACAGAAACCTATACAAATTGCTTAAAACAGGTTTTTCAAATTCAAAATCCTGAGAAATTATTAACAGATAGAAATGCCGCTTTCACTGCTTCTAGATTTAAAAAGTTCCTTAGAAATTACGAATGTAAACAATTATTAACGACAGCCCACCATCCACAGACAAATTCGAAAACTGAACGTTCCCAACAAACTTTAATTACCATGTTAAAATGCAAAGTAAATTCCTCATCTAAAAAAGTTCCTTGGACTAAATTGTTAGAAGAAGTAGTTAACGAATATAATAATAGTCCTCACACTGTAACGAAATTTCCCCCTGCATATCTATTGTTAGGAGTTTTACCATATACATCCCCTTTAAATCAAGATTCCATATACCCTCCTGTAGAAGAAGCCCGTAAATTAGCAAAACAAAGAACAATTGAGTCCCATGAAAAAAATAAACTAAGATACGATGTCCGTTATACACATACAGTTTTTAACCCAGGTGACCTTGTAAAGTATGAAGAATTTGAATATCCCAATACACGAAAATTAACTGCCCCTTTTTCTGGTCCATATACTATTATTAAGAAAATTTCTGAAGTTAACTATGAAATTGATCGTTTGAATTCATGTACAAAGAAACCGAGTGAAATAGTTCATATTTCAAAATTGCGAAAATACTACTCGCCAGAAAAATTTAAAATGCAACATGAATAAATTAATAATAATATAGCTTAAAAAAAATTATTCCATCTTAACCCATTTAAAATTTTTAGGGGATCTATAGCTTTTTATTTTAAACTTGAGTTACTTCGGTTTTTTAGTTAAATGAGTGTTTGATATTGGTTTTTTAACGTTCTATGTCCACACTTCATATTATTGTAAAAAATTGAGGTTCATTTGGGAGGAATAATTGGTAGATCTCATTTGAAATATTTGCGTGTTTTTATTTTCTAGTGGAACTGTAAAATGTTTTAAACATCTCTAAAGGAGATAAAAACAAAGAGTTATATTATGTTTTAAACATCTCTAAAGGAGATAAAAACAAAAAATTATATTATGTTTTAAACATCTCTAAAGGAGATAAAAACAAAGAATTGTATAATTAAACAAATCAAACAATGAAAGAACCTTCCAAGAATTTTACACGAGAATATTGATGTTTTTTTTTAATGATGGTTATAGGATCATCTTCAAATCAACGTACCATTTTCAGACAGTTCCACTGTCTTGAAATTTGTATAGAAATGTTTTTTATAATTACTAGTTTTGTAGCCACTTAAACTAATGAGACAGTTGAGTTTGCTATTTTTCTTTTAAAATTTTTGAATTTTAATTAAATGTATTTATGATAATCGAAAAGTGAAGATGATTCCTCAAAACCTGTCATAATATGTTATTTGTGAAGGAAAAGAATAAATTGAACCATAATTGTTGTCTGCATAAACTGTTCCCCAGTTAAAATTTCATTATATGTAAAAGATTGTATATGTTTCATTAGTTGTAACAAATTGTTTATTTTTCATTATAGGTAACATATAGTTTATCTCTCATTATATGCAGATATTTTATTTTCATTATATGTAACCAAATATTTTGTGAGTTTTCACAAAGTCTATCTAAACTGAGTTTTATATTTTTATTTTTCATGTTTAAACAATGTGTTTCGTTTATAGTTTTAACAACGTATTTTTATATATTGCGAGCACATCATATTTGTAATCTTATATGTTATTTGATATATTTTGTTACTTCAAGAATATTTACTTATTAAGAGTTTAAGGTTATTTCAAATTTATTATGGAGAATGGACTTTGGACACCTAAACATTTAAAAATTTTACTTTCTTTATAGTCAAAAAAATTTCAAAACCTAATGTGATCAAGTGGTTGGATCCACGATTCGGTTCACTACCTCGGCGGTACCACTCTTGCGTGGGGGGATATGTAAGATATTTTATAACTCGTCTCCCCACTATAAAATTATAACATTACTTTAATTAACTTTGTATATAGTCCCTTTTCCCAGTACCAAAGCAACCAACTTTAATCTCGAGAGGCAATATTCCAATCTTAGATTTAGGATGAGTCACCACTACACATGTGACCACCGCCCCCCACACCACTTCAAAATCCCAAACTCAAACTAGAAAATGCGAACCAAAACCGAAATGAACCAATCAGAGGCGTCCACGGTGCATTCTCCATCTAAAAGTATCCATATTAACTACCCAGATTCGGATGTAACCTCGAGCTATCAAGACGGGCTGTGAAGTCCGGAGAAATAAATGTTGTGAACTTGATCTGTCGGCCTTTAGTTATACCTGCATCATGGAACTTTGATAACGACTGCAACTATAATAATAAACATTACACACACATATATATATATATATATATATATATATATATATATATATATATATATATTATATATAAAGCTGAAATCTCCAAAATCTGTCCGGATGTGTGTTTGTTTGTTTGTTTGTTTGTTTGTTTGTTTGTTTGTTTGTTGGTCAGTATATTATAGGTTCCGTTACTACAAAACGCAGAGCTTTGAAATTCGCAGAATAGTTAGTTCAAAAAATAAGAATTTTAAAGCGACTATTTTCAAGTCTCTACGATGTTCCATTCGAATGTTATGACATTTTTTAGCGTACGTCAGCAAAGTTTCACGAAGTGGCAACAGTAAAATCAGTTAAAATCAACGGGGAAAAGCGAAAATATAATATAACAATTATAAACCAATTAGAATACCGATATTTACACAGAACACTCCATAACTAAAAAGCGTAGCTTTATAAAATTTACAAAATACTTTACTTGAAAAATTAGACATTTTTTGTGATAATTTTTAAGTTTGTACGATGTTCCATTCGTATGTTATAACTATTTTAATATATTCCATTGACTTAACATGGATGAACATATCGTATGCAATTTAAAATAAAAATTTTCGTTATTGATACTGTAAAAATGACGTCATAGGTTTTGTTTGATTTAATAATTATCGAAAAACGTCTGCACATTGGGCTTTTTGTTACAATACGGATTCTTTCAAAAATTTAAACAACCAGAATATTATCTTAGGGAAATGGTTTAGAATTGTTTTAAAATGTTATAATTGTGTATTATCTCTTTTGTTTTGTTTGTATACAGGTTAGTTGTAACTATATTTAATTATCTTAGATCGAACTTTTAGAACAATTCTTCTAGAATGTGAGTAATTTGTGTATGAACGTCCATTTTATTCATTTGAAAAATATTTTATGCAAGTATTTTTTTTTAATTATACGAAGCTTAGTTTCACTGTGAATTTTCAACTCTTTGACTTTTTAATGTTATTAAAGAATAAAATTCCACAGATACCAAATGATAATTGAGAAAATAAATATTTTATTTAATCTGCCAATGAATATTTCCTTTTAAAACATTAAATGGTGATCATTAAGAATTAAATGTTCTGAATGAATGTTCTGAATGATTGAAAGTACGTGGTGAGTTTATAATATGTTGCACCGTTTGCTAAACTATCACCAAGTTATAACAGTTTATTCTTTGGATAAAGTGCGTCTTGGTTTTAATTTGCTGTGGAAACTTACTAAATATTTATATCACAGGTATTTTTTGATGCAAATGCAATAACAATAGAATCGCAAAATAAAAAATTTATGAAAAATGGTTTAACAAAATGAGTAAATACTAAATTTTTAATTCATTCATACGGAAATAAAAAAAATATTCTTAAAAATAAAATAGGTGGTTATTCTTCTGTAATAATAGAATTCATGGAAAATCTTTAAAACATGGGCATTTGGACATAGTAAAAGAGAGGGGGGGGTAAAAATCGGCGCGTAAAAAACGTCTGACTTTCGTCTACACGATAGCATATTATTTATACCCATCAGCTGATTTCATTTGGAGTTAAGGATTTTACAAATGTCGATTTTTATTATGGGATGTCATGCAACTATGTACCGAAACTACCCATACTGAAACGAAATTCCTATTAATTTCTAAAAGTATTTTTGTGCAGGAATGTTTAATTTTTAAAACTCCATACCTTTTGAGAGATAACCTAGAAATTATAGGATTTTTATCGGTGTATTAGCAACCAAATAGTATAGATGTATTTTTATTTTTTAAATTCTAATTTATTAAAAATAAAAATATTTAAAATTATAAAAAACAGCTTTAACTTTTTTAAAGAGGAATTCTAAAATGGTATATGCGATTATTCCAGGGAGGAGAGGAAATGTATATATTTTTAGGTATTTGTCGTTATTTTATTTACCTCCGTGCGAAGAACGGGTACTTTTGCTAGTATATATATATTCCGGAGACTTCGATGTCAAGAGGATATTGGCATCCAAAAAAAAAGAATTTGAGCTTTCTCTTTTGACTTAGTAGCTACACCTTCAGTGGTATATCGAAAAGTGCGCTGTAACCATCAGGAGAAAGAAATCCGTGAAGGTAGTTTCTCAATCAATCCTCGTGCACCACTGCCACAAATCTAATTACTTCCAAAGTTTTTTGTGTGTGTGTGTCCCTAGAGCAACAATGATTGGCTGCACAAAAAAGTCATTCTTATTTCTCGCCAAAGCATTGTAGTGAAAATTTACTTTTACTTCCCACTTTTACAATTGAATCGCTCTCGGTTGGAGGGACAATCATTTTCTTTCTCACTTAACGCGGAAAAGTAATTTTAGCGTTCGAAAGGGGGATTACTTAAATTGAAGTAACGTTGAGTATCTGAATTGCAAATGGAATCTATCATGTAGAAAACTGTTTGTTTTGTCTTATAAAAATGTATAATTTCCACTAATTTAATTTAAATGTGTTGTAGTTTGTAAAAGGACATGGTAAATGAACAGAGGAGAGTGGGGCTTAAAGTATTTGATACAGAATAAATCAGTCAAATAGGTTTGATATTGTCGAATTTTAAGCTTTTGGAAGGGATATCCGTAAAAGCAAGTTTTTTTACAGTACGAAATTTAAATTAAACTAGTTTTTATTAATGAATTTATTTCATTGTAAATCCGCTAACTTTTATATTTGCACACATTCTTACTAAAATTTGTTCATAATGTTTACTTAAGAAACTAATGGATATCTGAAAATATAAAATAACAATTTTAAGACATTCTACAGGAACGTGATAAACGCGCGATGCATTTTTCAAAAGCATCTGTGATTAGTGCATACAAACCACTTAGTTTGAATGAACAACTCCCCCCACCCCGCCCCCCACATGCACAGCATACGACCACGTGGGTGAAATATATTAGAGAATCTTTTATGGATAAAAAACAAATCATCTGGACGGTCTGTTCATAGATAGCAGCATTAACAATGACTTGTTTAAAAAAAACGTTAAAATGAATTATTTTAAACGCATTGTTATTTTAAACGTTGATATGTATGAGATGAAAATACAATTCGTCACTGGTCCATGAAATTCTCTATCTTTTGTTACTCCTCTGATTCGTTGCATCTAAGTGACGTAAAAGGGGATATTTAATACAGAAATAATATATTATATTTGTAGAAATGAACTAGATTACAGCATTAACAATGGCTTGTTTTTTAAAAAAAACGTTAAAATAAATTATTTTAAAAGCATTTAAAAAAAAAAAAAACGTTGATATTTATGAGATGAAAATGCAATTCGTCACTGGTCCATGAAATTCTTTATCTTTTGATACCTCCTCTGATTTGTTGCGTCTAAGTGATGTAAAAGGGGATATTTAATACAGAAATAATCTATATATATAAAAGCGAAAGCCACTGACTCACTCACTGACTGACTGACTGACAGATTGATCACGAGATCTCCAGATCCAAAAGCCCTACAGTGCTGAAATTTAGAACACAGATACATCTTGGACCCTAGGGGTGCACTAAGAAAGGATTTTTAAAAATTCGAATTCGAACTGCCAAAATAACGATTTTTAAAAAACCTATCCATAGGATTAACATGGAGAACATGTAACAATGTAAAATATAAAATTGAAACAATGGAAAATTTTAATATTATGTAACCTATGAGGAGCAATTTGATTGGCTGATGACTAAATATCGCCAAATTGTTGCCAAATTAATAAAAAAATATCGCCAAATTAATAAAAACACCGCCAAAAAAATAAAAATTTCACCAAATGAATAAAAATTTTTACCAAATTAATACAATACCGCCAAATGAACTAAAGTATGAATATTAATGTAAAAATAACATAAAAATGGCGAAATTAGTGTTAAAAAGTGATAAAATGTCAAAATGGTGAAAATATGATTGGACAACGGGATATTCCGTACTACAATTATGAAACTTAAATTTGGCATAGAGGTACATTTTAAGCCAAAATTGCTCACGACAAAATTTTCTGGTAGTAGAATTAAAACTTCGAACTCTAACTGCCAAAAGTAAAAATCCTCGCCACTTATCACTAATTCTCTAACTTTTTGTATACCCAGGAAGATGAAATTTGACAGAGTTGTTACTTATATCTTGCATTGAAAAAAGGGGGGGGGGGATTTAACTGTGAAAACGAAAAGAAAACGAAAAATCCCACATATCATTCATGCTACGACCAAAAGTGCAAGCCAAACGAAAAATAAATTATCAAACTGAAGAAAAGTATACAGTATGAATAATATAATGGTTCAAGACAGGAAGCCCATCGCTAAATAAAAGTTTGTAATTTAGCCCCCGTGCACTCAGTTAGTTTTGTGTTATCCATTATTTATTAGTTTACCTGCCGAGAGGCCAGTTATGTTACCACTCTACCTGTGAGTGAAGTTCTGTAATAAAGTTAATAAAGGCAAAGTAGCAAATCTTTCAGTTGAGTTCAAATTTTAAAACACTTTGTCGCCCTTGGATGTTAGTTCGCACCACGGGTCGCTCGGATTCATGGGCCCGGTGATCGCCGGCGTCCTCTCTGTTGGGCTGGGTTGCCTTCACGGCTGTCGAAGCTTCCGTTTCTGTGAAACATCTCGCTGTATGCCTTCGGGCGGGCCAGTCGTACAAAGTGGACATAGAAAGGGTAAGCTATCGGGCAGTGGACAATAGGTACAAGCCACACTGTACCGTAATAATTGGTTCATAAATACTTTGAACCCCACGTGGTAGGAATGTCAGTGGGAGAGTGTATAAATGGTCAATCTGGTTGACGCGGCCTACCTTTCTCTACTCAATGTTATGTTATTTATCCACGAAGACTGATTTCCCGTAGAATTATTGGGGTTCCCTTAATGCGGTATAAAGATCAGAGGGGAAAATGGTTTAACAAACGACCTTATCGACGTGATTCACTTTCCTATACGACGGTAGATCATTTATCGCCAATAGCACGATTCCCCGGGGAGTAGAGAGAACAAAATCGTCTGCAGTTAAGGGCGACATTCCCGTTGCGGGGTACAAAGGTCAGAGGGAGGAATGGGTTAATAATTGCCTTGGTCGATGCGGCCTACCTTTCTTTATATGATGGTATGCCTATACGATGAGTTATGTGGGCGGAATCGAAAACTGCTGTTGTGGACTCCTCCTCCACGTGGTGCAAGTGTCAGAGGGTGAATCAATTTGCGTCCATTGTCTGTAGGATATGGTTTCGATATTTTTTAAAACAAAATTTAGTTTAGCAATGCAATAAAAATTTGATTCTGAATATTTTTTATTTTAAAAAGTTCAATATTAAAAAAGTGCGGGGGTAAAATCCGAAAAAAAGTGGTGTGGCTTCCCCCCCCCCCCCTCTGCATATTGATAGGCCTTCAATAGAAAAATATGAAAATCTTGAATTTGGCAGGTGAACCTTTTAAAATAATTTTCTTTTTTTTTCTTTTTATATTCTCGCCAATTTTTGAAACTTAACGACAAATGTTGACATATGTGTCTAATAAAAGTTTTTCGGAGATAATTATTATTAACAATATATGAGTTAAAGGTTAAAATATGGATGTTAATCAACGGGAGTAAGGTATACATATATCCAAGTTATTGTATAGTCAACTTCTCCATGTTATCAATCTTTCCAGTTCTTGCAGGATCTTGATAATAAAATTTCGTTACAAATTGGAACTTTTAACACTGTGGTATCCCTTGATGGGTGAGAAATTAAGAAAATATTTATTTCGCTATAATATTGTATTTGTATCAATTTTGTAACTTATTTCCTTCCCGTGCGTAGAACGGGCATTTCAGCTAGTATATTATATTTGTAGAAATGAACTAAATTGCAGCATTAACAATGGCTTGTTTTAAAAAAAAAACATTAAAATAAATTATTTTAAAAGCATTTAAAAAAAACAAAAAAAAACGTTGATATTTATGAGATGAAAATACAATTCTTCACTGATCCATGAAATTCTTTATCTTTTGATACCTCCTCTGATTCGTTGCGTTTAAGTGACGTAAAGGATATATTTACTACGGAAATAATATATATTATTTGGTAGAAATGAAATAGATAGCAGCATTAACAATGGCTTGTTTTAAAACCGTTAAAATGAATTATTTTAAACGCATTTTTTCAAAAAGAAAACGTTGATATTTACGAGATCAAAATACAATTCGTCCCTGGTCCATAAAATTATCTATCTTTTGATACCTACTCTGATTCGTTGCGTCGAAGTGACACAAAAGGGGATATTTACTACAGAAATAATATATATTATTTGGTAGAAAAAAAACAATCCAGCGTGTTTGAACTTTGTTCAAGCATGATTTTTAAATCTATTAAAACATTATTTTTTTTAATCAAACACCTTTTGGAAATAAGTTCCCAAAATTCTAAATCAGTTATATGCACAAATTTGAAAACTTATAATGGTATCGATAGGTACTTTATAACTTTACTTAAATTTAACACAATAAAGGAGCGAAAGTCGTTATTCGATAATAAAATATAAAAAAGAAGACAGTCGGAAGTAAAATTAGTTATATCCACGTTAATCAGGATTTTTCAAATGCAAAAGCAGAGAACTTCATTTTTTTTAATGGTTAAAATGTGAATGTCGGTTTTTGCTGCTTAAACAAATTTGAGATAGCTACGTATCCATTAACTAAACCAGTTAAACCTTATCCCAGTTGCAAAACAAGTTATGTGTAAATTCAAATTTAGATTATAAATTATTCTGTAATCTGAGAACTTACACTTCAGTTAAGAAATTTTGTATTTTTTCTTCATTTTGACATAAAAATTATTGTATTAAGAATAATTAGATTTTGACAGTTGTTCACGATTTACTCAATAAAGGTTTATCATATAGCTGATTTTGTTTCTGTACGATTCAAACATAAAATAAATATTTCTTGCAGTAAAAAGCACTTTAAAATTTTGATATTTTTATCAACGTTTTAAGGTTTAATTAACCACGTGCAAAGAAAGAACATCTTTGCCAGTTAAGTTAATACAAATGTTAAAAACCTGTTTTTTACCTTATAATTTTTATTATTTTGAAGAAAATTCAATAGAAGCAAAGTTTAATATTTTCGAATTCGATATTGCCTATTTTTCTAACAGTTCAGCGATGGTATTACCACAGATCTCTAACTTTAACTTCTGTATTGGGCAAGATGTGTTGTTGACTTGAAGCCAATTGAAGGGATAACAACTGCACCCCACTTTCATTTTTACAGCATATTTCGTATATTTTTCATGTTAAAATAAGCCGACATATATTGCCTTTGACTGAGTTTTTTTTTCTATTTTTTTTTGAAACCCCATTTAAATGCAATCTGCTATTAAAATAGATTTGCAAGTCAAAGTCGAAATGGCTAGTAAGAGCAAACACTATTTGTTTGGCAATATAAAAATTAATTCTATAAGAAGAAAATATAATATGTATATACATTTAACATTTCTACAATGCCATGGTATTAAACAACACCACTAAATATCTTTTTTTAAAAATCGGGTAGAGTATGGCTGCTACCACATTTGCTTCAAAGCGCCCGTAGAAAAAAGAAGTTCTAAGCATTCCAGAATGTTCAGTGGATATAACTTATGGATATTACTTACGAATATTATTCTTATCCCCAAGTAATCGCATCAAAAACTACAGTTATTTAAGTAAGACTTTCGCAACTGCACCACAGTAAACATAATTCAAGCACGTCAGTCGACAATTTTTATATCATTCCCTAATGTGTCGCCATTTTTTTTATGCACACAGCATAAAACCTTTGGAATGATTTACAATCCTTGCAGTCGCCATTCCGCTTTATGACAAGCGCTAATTCAAAAATATGGTAAGGTAATTCTTCATGTCGCGCCCTGATATTTCTTAAAACTAAATAAAAAATAACCCATTTCTGCCTGTTTGGCAATTACTGTGTCCCCAAAACAATTAGTTATCTCTGTGTTAGTGGATCGTGTTTCTCGCCAAATGCATAGTTGAAAGAAAGCGTTTAGTTTACATAGTCACTTGTCTCGATGTTGAATTATTAATTCGACAAAGCGTTGCAATGGAGAATTCCTGCAACGAATTCTAAATAAATAATATGTCGTTTTATGGTGACAAAAACACAAACATTTTAGTAAACTAGTAGGCGCCATATTTGATTTTCAGAATAGGAAAAGAAAGTAAAGATAAAATTTAGTTTCTACACCTATGCCAAATGCTTCTCGCCAAATGCATAGTTGAAAGAAAGCGTTTAGTTTACATAGTCACTTGTCTCGATGTTGAATTATTTATTCGACAAAGCATTGCAATTGAGAATTCCTGCAACGAAGTGGATTCTAAATAAAAAAATACGTCGTTTTATGGTGACAAAAACAGAAACATTTTAGTAAACTAGTAGGCATCATATTTGATTTTCAGAATGGGACAACAAAGTAAAGATAAAATTTAGGTTCTACACCTTTGTACAATGCTTATTAAAAAATAATTGATATTTTATGTCACGAAAAATTATCATTAATTACTATTATCCTAAAAGAAAAATGCAAGCACCTCTATAAAATCAAATCATAATTTTTTAACAATATTTCAATTGTTACATTTTATTTAAAGATAAATTTACCACATTTAAATAGCATACGACAGTATATCCTCTCACTTGTGATATATTTGATATTTAATCGATACTTTTTTCCAAAAAACTGTAATTGCATTTTTGCCCTTTATAAAGTTACGTCTAAAAAAATGTCCTGAATATATGATTTTAATCTATATTTCGCTCAGAATGAAAACGGATATCGAAAATATACTTTATTTGAATATCTAGCTGGAGAAAATCGTATCAATTCGCAGGTGTAAATGGCATTGAAGAGAGGTTTTTGATTATTCTCAAAGTTTTCTAACTTGAACATCCGAACTTGGGGAATATTAAAGTTAAATACATATAAAACTTTTAAAACAATATGCAAAATAAGTAACATTTGAATCACAAAAGTTAAATATTATTTATATATTTCAAAAACAAACTTTTAATATTTAAATGTTACATTACGCCGTCACTTTTAAGTTACTTTTATGATAGAAATTTCTTATTGTTGCCATATGCATGACAAAATACTATTATAAGAATAACCGTCTTAAATTTAGATTCAATTTTTATATTTTTAAAATTATTAAGAACTAAGTTTAAAACGTTAACTACACTGTTAAAAAGGTGCTTAAAAATGATTACATGAACGTACTCATTTTTCTTTAAGTACAATTGCATCGTAAATACCCGATGACGTACTCAAATTCAAGTAATCGTACTTTTTCAAAATTGAACAGTGTGATTTAGTATTAAAATGGTTTTTCACATCATTTGATGTCGATTACTTAAATAGAAACTGTGTTATTGTAAACTCAATTATCTAACTTTTTATTCTTTTGGCACACCTTTTTAACATTTGTTTTCTTTATAACTTCTTTAATTCGACCTGGTAGTACAACGGATAAAGAACTGGGCTACGGCATCTGTAGATCTGGGATTGATTCCCGGTAAGTCTTGGTTATAATTATTGATAATTAATTAAAGTGATTTATGAAGGCACCTATGTAGACAAGAATTTGCTCTTTTTATTCATTTTTACCCATTGTATTCATTTTTAAGTACATGTATTTTTCAAAATTAAAACTTAAGGTTTCGGAGCCATGATAAGCATCGAATGTATTCAAAAACGAATACATTTTACTTATTTATAAATATCTATTTTAACAGTTTGTAGGTTTCTCTAATACAACCACTTAACAAAATACGAATAGCTAATTTGAAAGGAAAGGTTATTGGCATGAATTTATACTTTATTTTCATAAATGAGTAGACCATACGCAAAAGCAGTTTTAAACACGAAAAGAGCTTTCGAGAAAATCGCGAAAAACTGCCAAAACTTAGCTGTTGTTAATATACTTTTTTAATAAAGAAAAGATAACATAATTTCGATGAAATGCGAATATTCTCATTTTACTGAATAATTTAAATAAAATAAATTAAAACTTTCATAGAACTTGTTTTGCAAATGGATGAAAGCTTTTCACTGGTTTTGAAACTGGATAAGTCGCCATCTTGTTTTTGTTCAAGAATCAATACCTTTTTAACTGTCCAGCGCGACTACCAAAACCCCAAAATTAAACCGGCAGAAACTTTAAATTAAAACCGCCAACGCGCGCCAAGTCGAGAGGTTATCAATTTGTTTGTTATGTATTTTTTTTGTATGTATGTTCGCGAGGGATTTCGGTTCTACTTCAGTTATTTGGACAATTTTTGTTTGTTGGATAGGGGATTTTTCACTTGGGAGCAATTTTAAAAAAATATTCGGTTATCCGGTATTTAACTATCTGGAATTCTCAATTAACCGGACCGTTTGAAAAAAAATATTGTTCGATTACAAATATTCTTTTTTTGTTGGTTAGAGAAAAATCCCCTTAAACAAAATCTGTAAAAAAAAAATAATGGATTATTCGGCTATTATATACCCGGAAATGTCGATTAACCGAAGATTTTTTAAAACAATTTATCCGTTTCAAAATGTTTTCATTGTTTAACAGAAGTTGTACATAATTGTTTAACAGAAGTTACAACATTGAGTTGTAATGACATTTTGTTTACCCAGCATTTATTGCCATGGATAGGGATTGCTTAACGATATACATTGTTGAGACAAAATGTAAGCACAAATTGTTACTTGGATTTCTTGTTGAATAATAGAAGGGGGCGAAGCCCCCCCCCCCCTAAATTTAAAATTAAAAAGGGAAAAATAAAATAATCTTTCTAAAAAAAGAAAAATCGACTTTAAGGAAAATGCGCTAAAAAGTAAAAAATAATTTTTATTTTTCGAACCAGTTGGAAAAAATTTAATTATATAATATCAATTTTATACTTATTAGAACTTTTTGAAGTTGGTACCAATTTACAAAAATCATACCTAAATTTTGGCGCCACTTTTGGAAAGTTCTAATAAGTATAAAATTAATATTAAATAATTCAGTTCTTTCCAGCTCGTTCGTAAAATTTAAAATTATTTTTTACTTTTTAGCTCATTTTCTTAGAGTCGGTTTTCTTTTTTTTTTAGAAAAATTATTTTATATTATATCAAGTTTCCTTTTATGTATAATGTGATTGTTTCAAAGAATTATTTTATATGCGGTACGAGCCTAGTTGATAATTGGCAATTTAAACATTTCTCATTCGGTATATTTAGTTCACGTGTAAAGTACAGTAATGAGACTTAATATATAGCGACAGATGCATAAACATTGAATATGGCAATTATATATATTTTAGTTCTTTCTGAAGACATCGTGTGCAGCCTTTATTACAAAGACGCATAAAATAACAGTGCGTGTTCATGAAAGTTAGTGAAAAAGTCTACTACAGGTCATTGGCCTACAGTGCATACCAGCCATTGGGGATTCTTTCCTTCATAAAAAGTCAGGAAGAAAAAATTTGATAGTCTCACACTATTGAAAATAGGTACTAAAAAATAAGTAATTTTTATTACATTCCTTGCTTATCATGGCTCCGAATACATAAGTTTCAGTTTTAAAAAACGCATGCACTCAAGAATAAGTAAAAATTAATAAAAAAGAGCAGTAGCTTGCCTACATAGGCTGCCTTCATAAATCACTTTCAATAAATTTCGACAATTACAACCAACACTTCCGGTGAATCGAACACAGATCCTCAAGCACCACAGTTCAGTGCTTTATCGGTTGTACTACCAGGGGGACGTGAAAAAGTTATAAACAGAAGACATGTTAAAGAGGTGTGTCAAAAGAATGGGAAGTAGGATAATTGAGTTGTAATAATTCATTTTCCATTTCAGCAATCGACATCCAATAATATGGAAAACCATCTTCTGAACAACTATCTATTTTAAGTCTGCCAGGTTGCTTTGCTAAGATGGCTTGAGCAGAAGATGAAATCAGCAATATTAAATCGCACAGATCAATTTTTAGAAAGTACGTTTGCTTAAATTTGAGTACGTCATCGCTCATTTACGATGCAATTTTACTCAAAGAAAAACGATTAGGTTCAGATATTCATATTTAATTACTTTTTTTATAGTGCATTTTACTTTTAATAATGATAAAATTCTAGACTGTTCTTTCTGCGGTTCTTAGGAAGTTTCCGTTTACAGAATTGTATTTGACGCTACTGACTGTTTAAAGACTTGAAATGTTTCAGGCTGGCCAACTATAAAAATAGACACATCAGCTGTGTCTGGCATTCAATGAAGAATCCCTCTCTTAGTTTTAGAAACATTGCACAGTATTCAAACCATCTGAAGGATAGCGACGTCTATATATGTGCAGACTAGTTTCAAAACCAGAGAGATCCATTTAAATTTTTCAGGAGACTCCATTGAGAACTTGTGAAAAATTATTTTCAGAAACGATTTTGCGGAAGATGTGGATTTATCTAGTTTTGAATCTAGACTGCTCATATGTTCGTATATCACCTGTTTTGCCAGAATAAATAAACATAATGTTTAAATGCATAAGAAATGCTCTATTTTGAATTGTTTCTGAAATGTATCGCATCTCGGTGAAATTTGTAAGTATTTTTTATTAAAATATTTTTTTTTTAATATTTTTATAAAGGATTGTGTTGGAAGTATAAATTAAACTGTCTGGCAATTAAAAACAAACTTAGTAAAGGGGGAGCTATAGAATTATCTTCATTTGATTATTAAAAATGCAATATTTGAAATAATTTAATACGGTGAATGCCATATTAGTTAAATCTCACGCTTTTGAAATGACTCCAAAGATGTTCATGGCAATGTAAATCAACAGAAATCGTATATATACTTCAACTAATTCAACATAAATTAATATGACCTATTTGATTGCAAAGTTACGGAACACAAATTGGTATAGATTTAATTGGTTTGTGCGTGGCAAAGGAATACGAGAGCTGAGAGCTTTGAAGACAAACACGACATATTTACACTTTACTTTTAAACTGAAGACATGTTTGAAAAGGACATTTAAGTGGGCGCCTACGGGACAGACCCTCGCCACAAGACACAACACGATCGATTACATGAAATGAAATTTTTTATCATGAATATTGTCACCACCTGACCACAAATATTTATATACAGAGCTGTTCAATTATAGAAATGCAGGGGTGATGACAAAATAATCATTGATTTCCTACATTTAAATACATATTAATATATTTAGTTTTTGCTCTTATATATTTTTGTCATTATATAAAATTGTAATTGTAAGGAATTTTTTGATGATAAATCCACAGCCTATTGTAAAATAACTAACGGCTGATTAACCAACTAAACCTTTTTTAGAAAATTTCACCAATGATTAGCAAAAGTTAACGTTTCCTTCTAACATACTAAATAATTCAAACTTAATCGTATTCTATAAATTACATTAATAAAAATCATGACAAGCTTTAACACGGATATTATCCTTTGATATGTTTAGTCCAATTGCAAATAACATCATATACAAAACCGTATCTATCATAAGAAAAGAAACTGGGTAATAATGTACAGAATTCCAGAAACAAAACAAAACAAACAGCTGTGAAAATAAATCAGAAATATTGAGTCTCGTGTCTAACATCTGTACGTGAGGTGTTAACACGTCTTGCAACTGGCAGCATTCCAATTCCAAAAAGTGAGTGATAATTATCAAAACTAGTCCCAATATATAAACGCTTATCAAGTTTATTACGCCGTTTGTTATCATCTGTGACGGCCAAAACATGCAGCTACTATTTACTATCATCTAGAGAATTATAAAGTAATTTTCTCCTTAAAAGTACAATAACGTTGTTAACTTTGAGAATGTAAATAAAGGTATTTTTCAGTGTGGTGTTTAAAATTAAACCTTGCATATTTAAAATAAGCCCATTTTGGTTGTATTTTTATTATCGAATTTAAGTTATATCTTTTATTAAATGTATGTGAATATACATTTATTAATTTGGCATTTGAAATGAAATAATAATTTTTTTTTAAACTAATTTATAATTAATTCTAATAATTAATGTTTATAAATAGTTTAAATAAACAATTTTATAATTAACATTAATAAAAAAATATATTAATTATTTTAAAGTTAATTTAAATAAATAATTTTATAAATAATTCTAATAATTAATTTTTTTAAGTAATTTTAATAAATAATTTTATAGTTAATTCTAATAATTAATTTTATTAATTAATTTTAATAATTAAATTTAATCATTAAATTTAATCATTAATTTTAATCATTAATTTTAATCATTAATTTTAATCATTAATTTTAATAATTAATTTTAATAATTAATTTTAATAATTAATTTTAATAATTAATTTTAATCATTAATTGTAATCATTAATTGTAATAATTACTTTTAATAATTACTTTTAATAATTACTTTTAATAATTACTTTTAATAATTACTTTTAATAATTACTTTTATTAATTACTTTTAATAATTACTTTTAATAAATAATTGTAATAATTAATCTCATTAATATATTTAATAATTACTTTTAATAAATAATTGTAATAATTAATCTCATTAATATATTTAATAATTACTTTTAATAAATAATTGTAATAATTAAAGTCATTAAATAATTTTAATAATTAATGTTACTAAAAAAATTTAATAATTCATATTAATAATTAATGTTAATAAATAATTTTAACTAATAAATTAATTTTAATAATTAACGTTAATAAATAATTTTATTAATTAATTGTAATAGTTAATGATAATATATGAAGTAGTTTAACGAATAAGGCACTGGGCTGCTGTATAAGAGGATATGGGTTCGATTCCCGGTACGTCTTGGTTGTAATTGTTGACATTTATTGAAAGTGAGTCGTGAAGGCATCATATGTAGGGAAGCATCTACTCTTTTTATTATTTTTTACTCATTATATAACTCATTTTTAAATACATGTATTTTCAAAATTAAAACTTATGTATTCATTGCCATAATAAGCATCGAATGTACTCAAAAATGAGAACATTTTACTAATTTTTGAGTACCTACTCTTAACAGTGCAGAAAAAGATTCAAGAAAGTCTTAGAGAAAGCCAGGGCTTATAAAGGGCTGTCGAGCCAATAATGATTATGTTATTTAGAAATAGTCGTTTTAGATCATGTTTATTAATATCCAATTTTTCTAACTTTTATATTTAAATATAATTTTTCAAAATTCAGTTTAAAAAAACACATAAATCTGCAAGATATTCATATAGTTTTAGAGTTCGTGTAAATCTTATACAATGAAATAAATAAACGTTGCTTAATAATATATTATGCCAAAGTTTAGAAGTTTAGAAAACTTGTGCTATGAAGAAGTTTTAGAATAAAATATTTTCATTTTTTGTTCAAGAAAAATAGTTAGACTATATACACCATATATAGAATTTTCGAAAATACCAACGTTTTCCTTGACGTTCTTTTTTTTGCACCAACGAAAATAAATATTTCAGAATTTTTTTTTCTCGCTATTTTACTAGATGTAGAATCAGGTTTTTTTTTATTTACATAGCTGCTTAAATTACATCAAATATTTCAAAATGTCAAAGCTTGACGCGATTTCCAACTGAAAAATGATGTTTATTTTCCATACATCAGCAAACTGCAGCTAAAATTCAAATAGTGCATGACATCTTATACTTGACTGGCAGTTAAAATGACAGTCTTCTTATATGCACAAGCCCTTATTTTTAAAAAAATGTAGTCTTTTTTCTATAAAACTATCAATTTATTCCATGAAACTCAAGATTGAATAAACATTCGTTATGAAAATGAAAGATATTTCAAAATTATTTTTACTTTATTATTTTAAAAGCACATTAAAACAAATAAAATAACAAAAAAAAAGTTTACATTATAAGCATTAAATGTACTAAAAAAGAAGTACATTTTACTTATTTTGGAGTACTTATTTTTAACAGTATAGGAGTACGCAACGTCAGACGGAGCAGTTTGCATAGCCTCCTTCTGTTAGAGAGATTTTTGCTGGCGACCAATCTTTTTTTACAATATGCATAAATGAAATGTGATTATGTGATGATGTCATGGGAAAACTCTAAAATGTTGTTTTCCAAATTATTTACGAATTAACAAACATTCTCAAAAAAATTTCAAACAATCAGCCTACTTTACTGACTTTTTATTTCAAATTTTCAATAAATATTTATCCATAAATCCAGTACAACCTTCATAAGCGAAAAAGAAGACCTTTAAATGAATAGATATTGATCATTATATTTTAACGGAATTTTTAATGGATTGCTCTGTGTTCATTTTCCTAAAAAAAAGTAATCATTTTATTTTGCTTGTCGCAAAATATATTTAACTTGTCATTAGAAAGAATTTAATGTAAAAAACATCAAATATTTTTAATTTACTTCATAAGTAATAATAAAACTATTTTTCCCAGTATTTTACCATTAAAAATTTTCAATCAATCAACATCACTACTTTATTTAAAATTAATATTATATTTATTTTATCGATTAAGTACAGTCCCCTCTGTACCTAAAGATTTGGTTCATGAATACCTTATACACATAATTGCTCGGCCTGCTCCTTCTTATCTTCGTTAAGCTCTAGATATATCTGCAACTGTCTTAAAAATTTGACTACTTGATATTGTTTTGTTCGCTTAGTTTTGTAATTTAACTGTTCTTTTAACCTGTTACATTATATTTGCCCCAATTAAACTTTAGTGTGACTGGCAATACAGCTGTTAAACAGACCTACGTATGCCTGAAATATGTTACTATTCTCCTCCCCTTTACGAGATGCAAAGTACAGAGGGATTAGAGGCTAACCGGGTCGGCGTGGCAACTTTTTATGGCGTGCAAGTTTCTGCCAATGACCGCTGTACCCTGAAACATATTAAATACATACTAGAGTCTAAATTAATGTAATTACACGAAATGATATCCAAAAATCTTTACAACTATTAAACTCCTGTAAGTTTCAAAAAATGAACTCAACTCAGCATTGAAGTATCTTCAAATATGGTGTCTACTATAAAATATATCATCAAAGATACATAAACAGCAAAAAGTTTCGTATTCAAGTATCGATGTAATATACAAAACAACTTTGCTTTAATGACTCTTTTTTTTTTATTTTAACTATAAATTTAAATAATAGTAATAATATATTTACAATTGAAGGGGTAAATAGAAGAATGGGTTAACTAACAGTTTTGAAAAACTCTAATTTTAATGCAGATGAAGGCTTTAAATACCTCATGCATCTTCCCTCAAAATTGCATGGCTCTCCTTGAATTATTTAAGCTGTTACAGAGCATTAAGGAAGTATATGTTTCACTTATTATGGTTTTATTTTATTAAACGAACCTAAATGCAAAATATGCGAACACACGTCAATTTTATTAACCTATCACCTCTAATCCTTCGAGCATGAATCCTTTGTAGTAGAGGAGTCATGATGTCACTCTTGCTAACATCAAAGTGAAGCCAACAGGTATGTCTCAAGACACGTGGTTAACTACGTCATTCCATTCATAAGTTTCCACAGTTACACATTTTCCCATTCACAAGCCAATCGCGAGTAGTTTTTCGTTCATAATTTTGAAGAGATGACACGTGATATAGGCCTTCCTCTCTGAGATGGCTTCACGATTGTGACGTCACATTCTCTCTAGAACAGTCCATTCATGCTCGAAGCTCTAAGACAAGTGGTTCTCAAGACACGTGGTTAACTACGTCATTCCATTCATAAGTTTCCACAGTTACACATTTTCCCATTCACAAGCCAATCGCGAGTAGTTTTTCGTTCATAATTTTGAAGAGATGACACGTGATATAGGCCTTCCTCTCTGAGATGGCTTCACGATTGTGACGTCACATTCTTACTAGAACAGTCCATTCATGCTCGAAGCTCTAATCCGTTCGAGGACGACGAAAAGGAAGAAGTATCGTGCCATTTTTTTCTTTGGCAAACAAATAGTGGATGTTCAACGGAAAGCGACCCTTTCCTACAAGTTTCTTGTCAGGGAAAAAGTTGTTTATCTCAAAAGGGATTTTTGTCAGTTAATCCCTACTTCCACTTGTCCTTACAATTGTATGCTAAATATTAAAAAAAATTGTAACAGTTATATCTATATACTTTAACTGGTCCCTAACACCGTAGTTCTTAATAATTAGTTTTATATTAATTGTATTGTACCCAAATATCTTCATGTCGAATAAGACTTATAACATTTATAGGCATCTACAGGCATCTTAGTTAAAGTATAAAAATTTAAGTAGTGAATACTTCGAAACTAAGTACTCTAGCAGTATTTAAGAAATAAAAGAAACTTATTTTAATCTTCAAAATAAGTTTTATATTCTTTGGTCTTTAAAATCTTCTATTTGAACTTTAAAGTAAATATTTTACGAGCTTTTTTTATAGCCAAAGAACCGAAATAAATTCAGAAAGAGGTTTCGTATTCAAGTCATGGATTTATATATTTTCTAAATAAACATTCTAGTTACTAGTGTATATTTATGAGATGATGATTGTGGAAATGAATAGAATGAATATCAATGAAGTTTCAGTTATGTGAAAGATTTTTCTGAATAAAATCCTTTTAAAGTTATAAAAACTACTGAATGTCAGGTTTTTAAAATTTTACAACCCAAGAGTATAAAACTCTACTATACATTAAAAATAATATTCACAAATTATAATTAATAAAAAAATTAATGAACTATATTAATAAAAAAATTTACATTGTAGTATATAAAAAATAAAATTGTGTCAACAAACAGTTTACAGTTCGAAAATAATCAATAGAAAAACAATAAAAAGTTGTTGTTTTTATTTATTATATGGATCATTATTCAAAACAGTACCATTTATGAGTCGATTCAATAATAACAATTGAAGGGTTTGCTGTAAAAAGGAGGTAGCTCCAATTATTCAAATTTGCAGAAAAAAGTAAAAAACGTTTGAAAATTCAAAATTCCAAGTTGCGTGAGGATATTCTTTTTGATCAATCTTCTTAATTGTTCCTAAATATTATGACAGTATTTTCACTCAAAAATATATCTTCCATATGACGTGCCACATGTTGGATTATTGGAACTACCTCTTTCTTGCAACCAAATAGATGCTCTGTATACCTCTATGAAAAATATTTCACAAGCAAAAAATACAATTTACTATAATATTATTTTATTTAAAGAAAACTTCAATTGAAATATAACTTGCCTTTTAAAACAGAAAATTACATTTTTAATCATCACAATCCTCCTCTATAACGTCCGGCTCATCTGCTGCGTTGTCATCTATTGAGTAACGCGAGAACTAACGATTGGAGCTACATCTTTCTGGCACCAAACGAACAAGTTTTTTTTTGCCACAAGATAGTATATGTAACTCCAAATTCCCCTAGGATGGAGCTAAATCCTTTTTGCAGCAAACCCTTCAATTGAAATTAATGTATACATTACTTCTTAATGCACCTATAAATATTGTTCCAAAGTGAATGTCTATGAATTTATATAATAAAATGAAGTGCGAACATAACTTATATACTTCATTCCTAATATATAAATGTGTTCATCTTCACAACGAAGCATCTATTTTAGAATATCAATTTTTTTTTAAGTATTGCTAAATATAACAGGGTGATCGCGATCTGTTGGGTGATGATTATTTATTGGCTCTATAACATTTATCTGTATTGACATAATAACACAATAATTTTACCCAAGAATAGTGAAGACCATATATATATATATATAAGGTGTGCTCGTGTTTCGCTTTTTGAAAGGGGCAAGGAAAGTATTCTTTTGACGTCATTTTAGCTCCGCCTTACTATGAGTTTTTGAACATTCTCATTGGCAGTATGTTTCAAGCATTGCTACTTAGGTTCGATCCCCGGTTGGGTAACAACTGTTGATTTAATTTTTAATGAGCGAAATAATGTAAATATCTGTAAAAAATTGTGTTCAGGTAGCTTCACTGCTAATCCGTCCTTATTTTGTTATTTCCCCTATTTTACTTGATTGAAATTGTAACTGTCCAATACAAATGCATTGACATGATGGTTCTGACCCCATTTTACTCTTTCAAATTCATGGACATGCTCTCGTCGCAGCTAATATTATTTTAATACGCTTAATTTATTAAGCAAATCTTTTTTAATTTTTACATACTAAATGCAATCCTTAAAATAAAATTTAAACTCATAAAATGCAGCAAATACTAAATTCAATTAGAGAAATCACTTTTAAATAGTTCGCAAAAAAAACTAATAGATGGCAGCACCTCACGAACCATTAGTTCAAATTGAACGAAATTCATTCCTAATATTTTAATAACTAAACAACTCTGTAAATCGATTCAAATTGTTTTTTGAAGCAAATTTTAACTGTTTTCTTTTAAATAAATTCATGATTAGTTAAAAACAAGAATTCTTGTTAAATTAAGTACACTCCTAAAACGACTGCACAAACGAGAGCATTAGACACGCCCACAGAAGTCGGAGGCGTCACTATGACGTCAAAAGAATACTTTTCCCCGCCCTCCATCAGAAAGCGGGAGTACCAGCACACCTTTTATATATAGTGTCCACTATCCTTGAATTTTACCCAACTACTACGCTTTTATTTTAAAGAAGTCGCTTAGATTTAGTGGCAACAGAGAAGTTAAAGGATAGTAAACCGAATGGCTTATTAATGTGAAGTTAAACAGAGAAACATTTACCATCGTACAACAATTTGTCACCACTATGTTTTTACTATATAATATATTTATTTACTATATAATATATTTATTTACTATATAATATATTTATTTACTAAATACTATATTTATTTACTAAATACTGTAGTATTTATTTACTATATACTATATTTATTTACTATATACTATATTTATTTACTATATACTATATTTATTTACTATATACTATATTTATTTACTATATACTATATTTATTTACAGTGGCTAAGCGTAAACTTTTTGCGTTGGTGATCGTTCCGAGAAGCAACTCTCTCTCTTTATTCGTCATTTTAAATTGGTTAATTTTTTTTGGCATGCTTTAATTTTAGAAAATTTAAATAAAGTAAAAAATATATTAAAAAACTTTTTTAATGAATAAAATATATAAAATAAATCATGGTCATCGGCAAATCTACCGGTTATCGGTGAATCTGTCGATGACCGGACCCTTCGCCACTGTTTATTTACTATATCATATATTTATTTACTATATACTGTACTAATATGATAAGTATAAAATACTACGTATTTAATATCGAAAGCAAACAGTTTTACATTACTTTTTAAATCATATGCCACAGTAATTAGTATTTTTTGTATTGTACAGTATAGTATAATACAGTTCTGTATAGTAAAATATAGTATAGTATAGTATAGTATAGTATAGTATAGTATAGTATAGTATAGTATAGTATAGTATAGTATAGTATAGTATAATACAGTTCTGTATAGTATAGTATAGTATAGTATAGTATAGTATAGTATAGTATAGTATAGTATAGTATAGTATAGTATAGTATAGTATAGTATAGTATGGTATAGTATGGTATAGTATAGTATAGTATAGTATAGTATAGTATAGTATAGTATAGTATAGTATAGTATAGTATAGTATAGTATAGTATAGTATAGTATAGTATAGTACTACAGTAAAACTCCAATAATCCGGTCTACATGTGGATAATTGGATATGCCCGAATTAATTTATTTTTTTAGTAAAAAATACAATTTTGCTTTAATATTTAATGTATAGTAAGTAATTTAGTATGTATTGTACCTTTGTTATATAATTCTCCGATAAGAAATGTATAAAATGTGAATTTTTCAGATTTTTTTCTGATAGCGATCCAGATAATTGGTGATCCTTAAAGCAAACCAGATAGCTAGAATTCGGATAATTGAAGTTATACTGTATAGTAATTTTTATAGTGTAGTAGACGGAAATTTCCAATTGCGGCCTATGGCAACCTTTTGTTTGGGCGATAAACAAATGTTTTCTTCTTTGAGAATATGGTAAGCCCGCGCAACTTCGGCCGCAATTGGGCTATTGCCGTAGTAGAGTATAACGCCCGCTTAATTTTCTCTTTCTGTCTCTCTTGTTTAGTATAGTAATTCGCATAGAGTAATATAAAGTAAAAAAAATTAATTAGTTAATTATTCATACTTTATTTTACTGGTTGAAATCGCTAGCCATTTTACCGCAGTTAAATTAAAAATCGATACAGCTATATTGATATGCTATGAACATCAAAAATATTATAAGAAATTTTCTTATTTAACAATATAGTGTTTGTTTTTCCATGTTTTTTTTTGTATTCAGAAATAACCGGAATAATTAACAAAAAAAATAGATGAAGGTATTATTCTCTTTTGTTCTTTTAGAAAAAGAAAAGTGTTCCATACTCCCTGAAACATTAAAGTAATCAGACCCTTGAATCCAATGTGAATAGTTAATGAAGTTTAGTTAATGTATTTATACCGTGCAAGTGGGAAATTAACCATTCTTGCAACCGCGAAAGAAGCAGGTTCAAAGAAAGTTGAGCGCGCATTTAAAGGGAAGGAAAACTACCATAAAAGGACTTCGTGTGCCTAAAACTTGATAATTAAAGATGTGTATAAATAGAAAATGGTGCTATTTGAAATTTGATGAAATAAATAGTTTTCCTTTACACTTTTCCATTGATTGCCACTGTAAATTGCTCTTTTAAATCTTTAAAACAAAATAAAAAGAACCCTTTAGATTGTAAACTAAAAAGTCAACTTTTCAACAATTTATATTGTCAACTAGAAAGTAAATTTATCAACTCTATTGTCAACTAGAAAGTAAATTTATCAACTCTATTGTCAACTAAAAAGTTCAATTAATGGATTATACGTAATTTGTAAGTAATTTTTTAAAAAAATATCTAAACTATCTGAAGCAGTAAAAAAAATTATATATATATATATATATATAATATATATATATATATATATATATATATGGGTAATTCCACGTAAAAGTGTCCTAAGAGTGAATTTTAAAATATGTTTTTACAAAGTTGAAATTTTTATATAATATAGAAAAATAATTGAATTTATTATATTTTGCATTAATATAAATTTTGCGCATATTTTGTGACAATGGTGCAAATTCAAAATGGTTGCTATGCAATGAAAATAAACTTGCTTACATTTGCATTATTTCTACTCCTTGATTCCTAATATAAGCTACATTTTCTGAATATTTTGAGTATGGGTTTTTAGAAATACAGTTAATGTACAATCAAATTCCTTACTTTATAAAAACTTATCTTGATTTAATTAATGATTTAGAACCAAATGAAATATGTATTTTTCAAATGTAGTGTAAGTCACAAAAAAAAACAAAAGTTCTTCTATTTTTATTTAATTGAGCTACAATTAAAAACAAATCAGTGATTTCCTCCTCTATACTAATCTCTATCAGACTGCAGTTTTGATTTTTAAAAGAAGGAAATTTTTTAATGAATATTAATAAATTAAAACTGTAGTGTAAGTCACAGCGTAGTGTAAGTCCCAACTATATGCTGTGTTTGTAGAACAACAACGATTACAAAATGCACAGTAACAATATTTAAAAATAATATCATATGTGATCTTATTTTTTAATATTGTTATTTATTATACTTTTCTTTTTTAAACTGTAAATGGGGAAAAAGTAGCAAAATGAAAGATTAGAGAAAGAAAAAAAAAATTAATATTTCAAGCAGTTAAAGATAATTAATCTAGATAGCAAGAAGAAAGGTGTAAGAACGTGGAAATTACAATGAAAGTTGATGAAAGGGATTTTTAAAGCTAAGAAGAGGGAATAGATAAAAAAAAATGCAGGTAAAAAAGAATTTCCGCAACCGCTTAAAATGAACCAAGCCCTTCTAATCCAAATTCAGTAGATTCTCCTAAGAAGGCCTATCAAAATTGTAGCTCACTTTTTAAAGATATTGCAAGAGCCAAGAAAAGTCCACCTTAAAGCCCAAATAAATGTCAGGCCATTGTAAAGAAACTAGCACATTAGTTTACACCGGAGACAGGTCAACCTGCCTGCTCAACATTCAATAATTACTGCACTAAGCAATGAAATAAAATCTTTGATAAAGATTTTTATGAAGAGGCATATAATACTCCTGTAATCAAGGATTTTGTTATGACAAAACTGAACAAAACTGGTAACTGAACAAAAAAATGAGAAGACCTAAGAAAAAGATAACAATCGAGAAGAACTTAAAAGTGGCAATAGGGTATAGGTTTCATCAGTGCCTATACACAAAAAATATTTTGGGGGGTTGAAACAAGAAATTTCCCAACTTAACGATTCAAAATTCTCAACCCTACTATTCGAAATTCCCAGCAGTGCTGAAAATTCCGAATTCCAACTTATCGACATTTTTCATGATTTTTTATATATATTTTAGGTAATATTAAACAGTTCTCTCACAAGCATTGATTTGTTGCACCCATATTTCAATGCAGTGTCCGTTCTGAGGTCAAATTTAAATATAAAATTACAAGTTGGGCAATTTTTAATCTTCCATAGCTTTCATTTGTTAATGATATTAATTTTCTTTAGGCATAAATTTGTCCAATTCGGGGTTTTTGGAAGTTGAAATTCCCAACTATCAGGGTTTCCAGATTATCGGGAGGGTCGGACCCCCCCCCCCCCCCCCCCCCCGAATGTAGTGTAAGTCACGCGTGGAATTACCCATATATATTTCCGTGGGGTCGTCTGTCTTTTAAACTCAAAACAAATAATGTGATTTTTAGGTTCCACTTTCTTGCATTACGGATTCTCGCTGCGAGGTCGAGCAAACTTGATTAAAGAAGACAAGACTTTCCGCAGACCACTCAAGTAAACCATTTGTCTAAGTCCATTATTATTCATTACACAAACACAAATAAACACGTCACACACAGCGCCGCATTCCTATTCAAAGAGGAGGGTTCAAACTGTTTGTTCAATTGCGTTCGCACTCTAGCGTGACATCCAAGATGGCGTAATCGAATAGTTTTCGAACAAATGAAAGCTTTCAGTTCGAGATAAACTGATTATGTTCTTTTCTTTTGCTCCGACTTTTACTGTTTTTTTATCCGTCTATATTTTTGTTAATATGTGAAAAGAATTTACATGTCTGAATAATTTAATGTATATAATCAGATTTAAGAATTTATTTTTTAATTAATTCTTAGACAGAGAGATTTGTTTATCGTCTGCTGTGTTTAATATTTAAAAATGTTTGTTTACTTCAACGAGACATTACGTGTAGGTGGTTTCTATTGTTTAATAAAAACTATAATTAGCCATAAAAAGAAATATTTAGAATTTGTTATTGAATATAAATTTTTTATAAAAAACAAATATCATTTATTTATGTCATTCTCTTCATTTCTACGTTTGCTGCAGGAGGCATGAAAAAAAAATCATTGTTTTTAATTATCAAAATAACAGAAATGCTTTAACGTATTTTAATTAAATGTAGATTTTAATAAAGGATGACAACGCTTTCCAAACTTTTTTTTTCAACAGAATTTAATTTGTAGTCAAACATTAACAGTGATTGCATTTCTATTTTGATATTGGGTTTAAAAACATTAAAAGTGCAATTTTCTTTAGAAAATGCTGAAAAAACGGAATTAATTTAATATTTAATGCAAGTGTTTCTTGCCAAAGTCAATTATTGTTTTGCATTCGTTATTTCCGAGCGATAAATGATTATGTTAAGTACTTGGCATTAAAATTCAGTAGAGCCACTTCAGTAAACCAATCCGTAAACAAATTTTGTTTAAGTAGTTTATTCGTGTTATTTCTTTTTTGTGACTTTTCTTTATGTTTTAAATATTAAATTTATATTCAAATTTTAATACAGTGCCATAAATATTATTCAAATATAACGAAAGGTTGTTGTTTTCACTGTTAAAAATAAGTAAAATGTACTTATTTTTGAATGCATTCGATGCTGATCATAGCTCCGAATACATAAATTTCATTTTTGAAAAAGACATGTACTCAAAAATGAGTAAAGTGAGTAAACATTAATAAAAAAAAAGAGCTGTTGCTTGCCTACATAGGCTGTCTTTATAAATCACTTTCAATAAATATCAACAATTACAACCAAGACTTAGCTGGAATCGCACTCGCATCCTCAGGTACCGAAGTCCAGTGCTTTATCCTTTGCACTATCAGGGCGACGTGAAAAAGATATAAACAGAAGAAATTTTAAAAAGGTGTGCCAAAAAATTAGGAAGTGTAACCAGCGTTATTCATTTATGTTATTATCTTATATGTTTGTCCTATTATCATGTCCCCGTCACCTGTATATATTTTCATGTTCCCGTTACGTGTCTATATATTGTTCCCGTTATTACGATTGTAACGCCCTCTACATATGTTATGTCTTTCCCGCTGCGCAGGAAAGCTTCAGTCATGTAACTGCCTCTTACGGTGATGCGTATAAGGTTTCGAGATTATTGTAATGTTAGGCATATGTGATTAAAGATGTTTATGTTCTATCCTTGAACAGTTATTTAGTCAATACGCCTTATAAATGGCGCCCAACGTGGCGCAACACTGTAAGAACAGCAATTGCATGGCTCGCTTTTTAGGTTTTCGTTCCGATTGATGAAAATGGCGAGGGCCGCCATTTTGAAGTTCGTTTCTAAACGAACTATATTTCTGTTCTTCAGGCAAAAAGGAATGTCATCGGATGTTTAAGATAAGTGTTATTTTGTTTTCTCTTCAGTGTTATAATTTTTTTAATTTGTAGGCTAGGTTAAAGTTTCGAAACGCAAAGTTTCGTTTTTCAGTATACATCCTGTTTACTGTGAGGAGACAATTTTGCATAACACGTATGCTGTGTCTCGTTTGGAGTGTTATCTCTAATGATTTAATTTTAACTAGTCTTTTGAAATTAAACCGCAATGGTTTGCTGTGTTTTGGCACTGAATTTCAAACTAAGAACCACCTTGGTTCTGTAAATACTGATTGTGCGAATCGTATTTGGTAGCATTACGAATTCAAAATTCGTACACACGGAGATAAAAAGAAAAGCAATTTTTCCCCCTCCTCTCCACATAACTGATAGTGTTTTATTTCTCATTTATTTGAAATTATTGCTGGCCTTGAAAATTCTGATTGTGGGTTTTATTTATTTTATTTTGTTCTCTTTCGGGAAAAATAAAAGAATGTGGTTTTACATGCAAAAATAAGAAATAAATGTGTTCTTGAGAGTGATTCAGATTAGTAGATATTTTATATTGGCAGGAAGTTTTATTTATGATAGTGATTATTTAATTTAATTAGTGGCATTAACTAATTATTAGTTATTTTAATGTTGTTTTTAAAATTTATTTTGAAAGAACACTTGAATTGATTCCTCATTAAATGGAAATTGTTAATGCTATTGTTTTGATTTTATATTTAAGTACTTCATAGATTTCTAAATAATTTAAACAAAAGTGATTCTTCTTATAAATTTGTTCAATCATGTTAAAATATATTTTGGTATTCTGGTAATCTAATATTGAAATTGTACCATAAAAATAGTGCATTTTAACTAGAGATCGGGTGTTATACAGTGTCATCTACACTTGAAAAGATTTCATACTGCACAGTGTCATTTGCTTGAATAAATAAATAGTTGGAATGATTTTATAAAGGTTTACAATAAATTTATAATAATTTAAATGATTTAATATTATTTTAACTGATATTAATTGGTTTTCTGAAAAATAATTATAGACTATTTGAGTGCTAATATTTCATGGTAGGGTAATTGTAGTGAGTTTAAGTGCATTGAACTGTGAAATAGCTCTAGGACTTTGAGGTAATTATTTTGTGTGCCTGTTATCTACTGCCATATTCTGAACTCACAAAAGAACTAGACTGAAATCCCACGATGGCTTTTCTCGCACGAGGAAAGAAAATTGACCTGGTCCGGCTGGCAATTGACCTGGACTTGGATGGTATTGATAATCTCAAAGTTATTCAACTGAAGACGAGAATTCAAGAGAGTGAAGCATATAAGGACGATTTAGAGTTTGTCCAAGCAAGGTTTGAAGAGATAATCGCTGAAAGAATAAAAGAGGAAGACCTTGATATTGAAGATAAGAAAAGGAAAGAAGACCTTGAAGATAAGAAAAGGAAGGAAGACCTTGAAGATAAGAAAAGGAAAGAAGACTTTGAAGCTGAAGAAAGAAAAAGAAGATTGGAACTGGAGTACGAAGAGCGGAAAAGAAAAGACGATTACGAATTCCAACTTCAGAAGCTGAAACTCCAGGATGAGGCAACACGATCCCAAGTTCCTCTTACCCAGAACGATGGTTTTCAAGCAGCCAAACCAAGATTGGACTTGCAGACGCTGATCCAGAGATTCGATCCAGTGACGAATGACATCAGCTTATACCTCGTTCTCTTCGAGCGACAAGCTCACAGAGCTGAGATTCCAAGGACTTTCTGGGCCTCTCATCTGATTGGTCTGCTGCCATATGATATTGCTCAGATCATTGCAAGAGAAGTCGAAGAAGTTGCACAAGATTATGAAAAAGTGAAACAGCTGCTTCTAAAGCGCTATAAACTCACTCCAGAGAAATTTCGTCAATTGTTCACAAAACATTCGAAATGTCAAGAAGGCACTTGGACAGATTTCGCCTACGAACTTAGGAATTACTTTCAAGGTTGGATTACAGGTCTCGAGATAACAACTTTTGAAGAATTGTCTGATCTGATGGTTACAGACCAGATTAAACGCCGTGTTCCACAAGAAGTCAAAGAGCACTTCATCGATGACTGGACACAAATAAAGACGACTACAGATCTAGTACAAAAGCTAGATGACTACGAGACGGTTCGTCCAAACAACAGAAATGACTCTACGTCGAATACCAAGAAGTGGTCCAGTCCAAGATTTAATACTGGAAACTTCAGAAAAGTAGCGCAGAATCCAAAGCCAAGGCAAAATGAAAGAAATCTTAATCCAGAGAACAAGCCTGCCATATACTGCTATGGATGTTCCAGACCTGGTTTCATAAAGGCAAAGTGTCCGACATGCTCTCCAACGGCGAGAAATGAGAATTTCCCTGCAAATTCACTTACCATGTACACTTGCCATTCCAAGATGTCCCCTATTGCACTGATTGATGTGTGCATATCCGGTGTACGAGCCAGAGTTTGTGCAGACACAGGTGCCAGCAGATCAGTCGCTGGTGAGATCCTCTACAACCTGCTGAAGAGAAAAGGAGTGGAGTTCCAGGAGACTTCAGTAACCATGACTTTGGCAAACGGTTACCAAACTACTGAAGAGGCTTGCACAGCCACGGTGTCCATTGAGGTTGAAAACAAAACAATCATTCTGGATCTCTTTGCCCTTTCAAATGCAAAAGGAAATCGAACTCTCTTAGGAACAGACTTCCTAGAAAAGTCGGAAATTGTTCTCGACATAAGAAACAAAAGGTGGAACTTTTGTGACAACCCTCGCCGAAAGGTTTATTTTGGGAATGACATCACATCGACGTCTCAGCAACCTGTCGAAACTCTTCCCATCAACAGCTGTAATCTCCGTGAAGAAGAAGGCGAGAGCTTGAACATCGAGCAAAGGCTCCAGGTCAATAATTTGCTTCAGGATTTCGAGGAAAGCTTCAAACCAGGGGGAGAGAGCACGACTTTCATAGAGCACCGCATTAATACGGGAACGCATGCTCCAGTCGCTTATCCACCCTACAGAGTTTCTCCTGCGAAGAAGGAAATATTGAAAAAGGAACTGGATGACCTCTTGCAAAAGAAAATAATCGAAGAATACGAGTCGCCCTTTGCTGCTCCGGTGGTGTTGGTACCCAAACCAAATGGAAAAACAAGACTGTGTGTTGACTATCGCGGCTTGAATGCAGTGACAGTTGCAGACCACTACCCTCTACCACAGATCGATGACCTTATCCATGACGCCCGACATGTAACTTACATGTCCACTATTGATTTGAGGTCAGGTTATCACCAGGTGAGCGTGCATCCCGAGGATAAAGACAAGACGGCTTTCACAACCCAGTTCGGAACGTTTAGATTCAACCGAATGCCTTTCGGGTTGAGAAATGCACCAGCTACATTTCAGAGGCTGATGGACAGATTTAAAAGTGGTCTGCCGGATGTAAAGATACTAGTCTACTTGGACGATATCATTGTCTTATCCGCTACCTTTGAAGATCACCTAAAAGACCTCAAGAAAGTTTTCCAACGACTTTCCCTGTTCAACTTGTGGGCAAATAGAGAGAAATGTCAATTCGCCTGCCCAAAGGTTAAGTATCTAGGTCACTGGATAACTACCAAAGGAATCGAAGTTGATCCAGAGAAGGTTGAGGCTATCCTGAAGATACCAACTCCGAAGAACGTCAAACAAGTACAATCCTTCCTACAGACCTGTTCTTGGTATCGAAGATATATTCCAAACTTTTCAGAAGTAGCAAGACCTCTTAGCAATCTTACTAAAAAAAATGTCATTTGGAATTGGAGAACAGAGGAAGAAACTTCTTTCAAGACTCTGAAAGAACTTTTGGTTAGTCCACCGATCCTTCGTCAAAGTGATCCAAGTCAAGCATACACTCTCCGAACTGATGCCAGCGGTTATGCCCTTGGTGCAGTTCTCTTACAAGGCACCGGATCTGATGAACATCCTATCGAGTATGCCAGTCGCTTACTCACTAGTGCCGAAAGAAACTATTCGACTACAGAGCGCGAGGCTTTAGCTGTAGTTTGGGCTTTAAAGAAGTATCGTGCCTACATTGAAGGTCAAGAGATTACTGTTGCATCCGACCACCAACCTCTTAAGTGGTTAATGAGTTTGAAGTCTCCTACGGGACGATTAGCAAGATGGGCTCTAGAAGTTCAATCTTTCAATTTGAAGTTAGAGTACATCCCAGGAAAATGCAACGTGGTCGCTGATATGTTGTCAAGACCAGCTTGTCAGCATGCCGAACCTTCATGTGAACTGTGTAGCATACACATCGACGTTCCCTCACATACTTCAAAAGAGCTCCGAGAAGAACAACTTAAAGACCCAGAAGTTGAGAAGATAATTCGTTGTTTCGAAAGCAATGAGAAAAACGTAGACTTCGCCAACTGGACTGATCGTGGTTACCTGATGAATCAAGGTGTGCTTTACCGATATGCACCAGACTCGGACATTGACGAAGCACAACTGGTCATACCGGCTCAAGAAGTAAACTCCATCCTTAAAGATCATCACGATGCTCCAACAGCAGGCCACTATGGAGCCAAAGGAACATTCGATCGTATAGCAAAGCGCTATTATTGAACAGGTATGCGGAAGTTTATCACGGACTATGTAAAAAACTGCATAGAGTGCAACAGATACAAAGCTTCAAACCAAAAGCCAGCTGGTTTGTTGCAAACTCCCGTTCCG
Organism: Troglohyphantes excavatus; assembly: GCA_963932185.1. Taxonomy (NCBI): domain Eukaryota; kingdom Metazoa; phylum Arthropoda; class Arachnida; order Araneae; family Linyphiidae; genus Troglohyphantes; species Troglohyphantes excavatus. The sequence continues at coordinate 17,282,428 of OZ010668.1, forward strand.
GCCCAACGATTCGAGACTCTTGCAATCGATCTGTTTGGCCCATTACCAGAAAGCAGAGATGGTAAGAAATGGATATTCATCATCGAAGATGTCAACACTCGATGGGTTGAACTCTTCGCATTACCCACTGCAACTGCGAAAGAGTGTGCTACTACACTACTAGAAGAAGTATTATTGAGGTACGGAATCCCACGTAGAATTATAAGCGACAACGGCACGCAGTTTGTGTCTGCCGTAATGCAACAACTTTGCTGCATGCTAGACATCAACCAAACGTTGACACCGGTCTATCACCCTCAAGCAAATCCGGTAGAAAGAAAAAACCGTGATCTTAAACCTCGTCTTGCAATCCTGGTTCAAGACGAACACCGATCCTGGTCTGAGAAACTGCCAGCAATCCGTTTTGCGCTCAACACAGCAAAGTGCCAATCAACTGGGCAGACAGCAGCATTTCTCAGCTTTGGACGAGAATTGCGGACGACAGACGATGTGACTAACGACATCCGAGGAGTGATCGACAACGACAATTTCGTCCCTGAAATAACACCGTACCTTAAAAAATTCTCAAGATTCACAGCCCAGATCAAAGAAGTCATCGAAACCCAACAAGACAAAAGAAAAATCTACGCAGACAAAAGGCGTAATCCGGCTCCACCATATGCTCCAGGTGATAAAGTATATGTGACCCTGCATCCCGTCAGCAAGGCTGCCACTGGACAATCCAAAAAGTTTATGCCCAGACGAGATGGACCCTATGTCATCCTTACACAAAGATCACCATCCACATTCGAAATTGCCAGCCTGGACAATCCCCAAGTGCCCCTGGGCGTATACCACACTTCTGCCCTGAAGGCCTACACCCAGGACCCCATCGAACGTCCTTGCAATCCGTTGCGAAAGCGAGGACGGCCACCAAACTTACCCAAAAGAACTGGTGCTGGCCCCTCGTCGGGACTACGTCGGAGCCAGAGGGGGAGGATGTAACCAGCGTTATTCATTTATGTTATTATCTTATATGTTTGTCCTATTATCATGTCCCCGTCACCTGTATATATTTTCATGTTCCCGTTACGTGTCTATATATTGTTCCCGTTATTACGATTGTTACGCCCTCTACATATGTTATGTCTTTCCCGCTGCGCAGGAAAGCTTCAGTCATGTAACTGCCTCTTACGGTGATGCGTATAAGGTTTCGTTCCTCCCCGAGATTATTGTAATGTTAGGCATATGTGATTAAAGATGTTTATGTTCTATCCTTGAACAGTTATTTAGTCAATACGCCTTATAGAAGTAAGATTATTGAGTTGTAGTAACTCAGTTTCCATTTAAACAATCGGCATGAAAAAAATGTCGAAAACCATTTTCTGAACATCTATTTTAAGTTTGGCAGGTCGTTTTGCTAGATAACTTGCACAAAAGGTAGAAATATTAAACACACTTCTCCTTTATGTGAAAGTACGATTACTTAAATTTGAGTACGCCGTCGCTCATTTATGATGCAATTGTACTCAAAGACAACCGAGTATGTTCAGGTACTCATTATTAAGTACCTTTTTGTTTTACAGTGAATCTTTGAATTAAAATGATTAAAAAATTTTATGCAATTATTTCGTCCTGAATAGTTTTTAACGAAAATATTTCGTCAAAATCTACAAACTTTTCGTCTTTGTTGCATGAAAATTGACAAAACCAATGTTATTACTAGGAATTATTAATTTTTTAACTGCAAAACTTCGGAAATACACATGTTTTGTATAGTTAAACTCAAACATTTGTTTTCAAAACTGTAGTAAGTCGCATATTAGAAAATGTCATTTTAAATTAGGGTCTTAATTTTATAATTACCATTTGTATATGATAATTAACTGTATTTGTGATGCAAAATTTACGGACAGGTGTAATTGGGTTTCAACTGCCCAGTAAAAAAACTACTTAAAAATAAATACCCGAACTTAGATGTTTTTCTTTGAGTACAATTGAATTGTAAATGAGCAACGAAGTACTCAAATTTAACTAACCGTACTTTCTGAAAAATGAGCAGTGTGATTAAATATTGCAGCTTCTGTTCCAGCCATCTTAACTAAGCGAACTGACAAACTTAAAATAGTTGTCCAAAAGATGGTTTTCCACAGTATTTGATGTCGATTACTTAAATAGAAACTGTGTTATTACAGCTCAGTTATATTACTTTAAACTCTTTTCGCACATCTTTTTAACATTTCTTCTGTTTATAACATCCTCATGTCGAGATATCAGTACAACGGATAAGACACTGAGCTGCGATGCCTGGGGATCTGAGTTCGATTCCCGGTAAGTCTTAGTTGTAGTTGTTGATATTTATTGAAAGTGATTTATGGAGGCAGCCTATGTATGCAAGCAACTGCTCTTTTTATTCGTTTTTACACAATTTTGAGTACATATCTTTTTCGATAATGAAACTCATGTATTCGGAGCTAGGAATAAAATAAAAAATTAGTACATTTTAGTTATTTTTGAGTACCTTCATTTCGTAAGCGCCCATTTTAAAATATATTCCTGAAAACTTAATGTGTTTAACTTTTATCTAAAAATAACTCCCCAATAAATTCTGCAGCACCATGCTTTTTGTTATTAATTAAAAAAAAACACTTAGCAATATTTACGTTGTTTCAATCTCTTTCAGAAAGTTTCATTTATAACGGTCTTTAAGAAATTCGTGAATTTCATTTGGTGGATTTTATACTAAGCCAGGTACTAATAAAAAATTTATTTTATACTTAAGTACAAACATAAAAATTTATGTTGCTGCTTTCATGTAAATGGAATAAAACAACAGGCCAGTTTGCGAAAAAGTCGCGTTTCGTTTGTTTTCCTGCATGTTACGGTTTTCAGAAACATTTGATTCTTTTCTGGGCTTTTTATATGTCGAAATCAAATATATTTATTAACTGGCCATAAAAAGCGATTTGATTTAGGAACATTGGGAAAATTCTTTGATTCAAGTTATTTTGAAATAAAATTCGCCCCAAGGGATATAGTAAAAATCGTTTAACTTTTGGAATAGTTTGAAAATTTATTAGAAGACCGTTTACAAAACCGTATTAAAATATTTTATTGCGCATTTGGAAACGCGAAACAATAAAAATATTCTAATCAAAAAAGATTATTGTTTTATTGCGCGATTTCGGCTGCGTCAGATACAATGTAAAAAATAAACTGTTACTAAAATAGTAAACATTGCCTCAGACTCTCGTAAGGCCGCGGTGTCAACATTGAAAAGAAAAACTCACATCACGTGGTTATAGCGCTGCCACATTTGGCGTTCAGACATCTGCAGGAGTTTCAAATTTGGCGCACTTTCTTCTCTTTTGGTGATAAGGAGTTCTGTCCGAATTCAACTTTTTAACATATGTGTACGAATTTCTTATTTTCAAACACTATGCGCTAAATATTTCCTTTTCATTAACGAAACGAAAATATTTTATTTGTGTTCAATACTCGAAGAAGCGAAACTCTTTATATTTCTCAGGTTTTATTGTTCATATTTTCTTATTGAAGTATACAAAATACCAATTGAAAAAACTTTTTTTTACATAAAAACGTAATGCAATTGTTTCAAAACTACAAAGTAAGAAAAATCTCCTTAATATATCTGTTAAACTCCCTTAAATTGTGCCACTCGTTCAAAAAAAACTATATTTCAATACAAAATTAAACACAAAACCATATTACAATACGTCGATCTCGTTTAGTTCTGAAAGTCGCCAATGCCTGCCAAGTAATATTGGCGCATGAATGAATTGGCATTTCCACATATCACGTGGTTTCAATGATGCACACACGGAAATCAGCATTTTTATTCCTCTATTTGTATCATTTCTCTATGTTTCACAGGTTGAAATTTGGGAGGGATATCCAAACGAAAGGTTTTGACGGACCTTATTCAATTTATAAAATTGAGTGATGTAGAGATATTGAAATCCATTATTAACAGTGGTACTAGAGATGATGGATTCAAGTAATAACAAAACACAATTGGATCGGCTGGTAGAAAATATTATTTTTAATAGTGTGTTACACTGTAAAAAAGGTACTTAAAAATGAGTACCTGAAAGTACTTGTTTTTCTTTGAGTACAATTGCATCGTAAATGAACGAGGGCGTGCTCAAATTTTAACAATCGTACTTTCTCAAAAATGGGCAGCGTGATTTATTATTACACATCTTAGCATCGGTTCAAGTCATTCTAACAAAGCGACCTGATAAACTTAAAATAGTTGTTCAGAAGATGGTTTTCCACATTATTTTAAGTCAATTGCTTAAATGGAAACTGAGTTATTAAAACTCAACTTACTTCCCATTATTTTCTCACATCTTATTAACTTTTCTTATGTTGATATCTTCTTCAAGTCGCTCTGATGGCTTAACGGATAAGGCCTTCGGTGCCTGATAATCTGGGTTCGATTCCCAGTAAGTATTGACTGTAATTGTTGATATTTATTCATAAAAGCAGCCTATATACGCTAGCATCTGCTCTTTTTATTCGTTTTAATTCATTTAGTACATATCTTTTTCAAAAATGAAACTTATTATGTACACGGAGCCCCGATAAGCATCGAATGTACTCGAAAATGAGTACATTTTGCTTTTTTTTGAATACCAATTAGTAACAGTGTAACAAGATATATTTTGCATGTGACTTATTCTGAATAAAAATTTATAGTAAAAATCACGTTTGAAATATACATTTCACGTAAAAGCCTTGCTGTAACATCCTTCATTTATAAAAATAAACTTTTCTTAAAAATGTTTATAAAAAAAAGAGCTTATCACGACTATAATTACTTGAAAGCAACTTCAATGATATGTTGTCTACTTTTACTCTAACCTCTTGTATTGTGGGTTTTAACAGTTGAGTAAATAAAGATATATCGTGAACATTACAATGAAAAGCTGAGTGTCACATTTCAAAAACATTTACATGTATCTAAGCTGATACAATGTATTGTTCCCTTTTCAACAAAAAGGTATGAAAATAAACATTTTCTATTCTAAGTTAAGGTGTACATACACACTATAAAAAACGAAAATCGGCCAAAATTTCCAAAATATTTTTTTGGTTCTATAGTATTCCCCGATTCAGTATCTTTCAGATGATACCAAGATTGAATAAATATTCCAAAAACTTTTTTATTTACAAAGAGTTATTCTATGGCCGCGCTTGCAATGGCAATATGTTTTGTCAACTTTACACTTGATTTCTGAAGAATTGTATTTTTAACATATGTCCCTTCATTCGAAACATGATAACTCAAGTTTGCTTAAACATTTTGAGAAAATTATGTTTTCTTTTAAATTTATATTAGTTGTAAGATGTTATGACCCTCCATCAAAACGATTCGTTCAAAAAATAATTTTTAATAGAATTTTAAAGTTGAAAATGTGAATAAAAAAGTGTTTTTTTAGGGACTGTCGAGGTAAAAAATTATTTAAAAAAACACTTTAAATGCTGTAATCTTTTTGGAGGGTCATAACATTAAGAAAGATACTGCGAGTAATTTCCAACAAAAATTATGCTTCTAGATTAATTACAACTTGCGTAATCACGTTTGAAAAAACATGCTAATTAACATATAAAATGCTAATTAGGTAATTTGTATTTTATATTTTTCAGAATTTTTTTAAATGATTCATCACTATTTTTAAGGTGTTTTCCTACACGAAAAACTAGATTTTTAAATTCATAAATAAAAAAAAAATGTTCAAGTGTATACGTACACCTTAAATGCGCATAAATGTCACGCACACCTTTGTTATAAATCGTATTGCGACACATAAATCTTTGAAAATGTTATCAGTTCCTGTAACAATTTTAGCAAAAAAGAAACGAACAAGGAAAAATATTTTGAAATAGTTTGTAAAGCCATTCTTCGACGAAACTTTCTCGTCAGAGTAAAACTGCATATTTGATTTACAATCTCAAATTTCTATTATCTAATAAACAATTTCTATTACAATATTTCGACAGAATAGTAAGAATTCTCTTGAATATGTTAACTTTTATATTTTGGAAAAACATTTTTCTTTTCCATACATCAGCAAAACGCAGCTATAATTCACATAAAGCATGTCATCATATAATTGACGGACCAATTAAATTACAATTTTCTTACATGGCATAAAACATGTACTTAAAATGAACATTCACGATTTTCTTTGAGTATAATTGCATCATAAATGACCGATGACATGCTCAAATTTATATAATCGCGCTTTCTTCAAAAAGAACAGTGTAATTTAATATTGCTAATCTCAGCTTAAGTTCAAGACAATCTTACCACAGTAACCTCACAAACTTAAGATAGTTGTTCAGAAAATGGTTTTCCACATTATTTGATGTCCATTGCTTAAATGGAAACTGAGTTATTACAACTCAGTTATATTACTTCCCATTCTTTTGGCACTGCTTTTTAACCTTTCTTTTATTTATAACTTCTTCAATTTTAAAGTATAAGTCTCTGGATTGCGGTGCCTGAGGATCTGGGTTCAATTCCTGGTAAGTCTTGATTGTAATTTTTGATATTTATTACATATACAATATGAATGATTCCAAATTAACGAAAATTCTTCTTTTAATGCTATTTACTTGAAATTTTTGCAGCAGTTAAATAAAAGATAGAACCTAAAAATTTGATTTTTATAGATCCGAATCCAATTATCTATATAATTTAACTGCTTCCTAGCATCGTACACTGTTAAAAATTATTACGATCTTGCACCAAAATGTGGTACCCATTTAGCTGCGAACAACATTTAGCGTTTAGTTTCATCATTTTACGGTGCTACCACGGATACCATTTAGTGGTTAAACGTTGCACCAAAACTCATAACATTGCATAAAACTCATAATTCGAGTTTTCTTAGTAGTAGTTTTAGTACTAGTTTTCTTCGCAGCGAAGCTGAAAATCCTAGATCACAACTTTTTCAATTTTCTTTGTCAAATCCAGCGATCGGGCTCGAACTAGGAATCCTCTGATTCATAGCTGAACTCCTTTATACACTGGTCCACAGATGCCCATGTTTCTTGTTGTCTTTCTGGGAACGGATTCTTCGGCTTGTTGATGTAACGACATTTAAAATTTCAGTTGCAGTTAAAGAGGTTGAACCAATTATCGGTGAAACCTTCGCTTTTTTTCCGATAAATGATTTTTGTTTCAACCTAGATTCCGCCATAATATGGGGTAATTTGCTGCAGATCTCTGTTTTGCACCAAGATATGGTACATCGCTGAACTGAAATTTTTAACAGTGTATTTCTTTGCAGCTAATTTAAAAAAAAAAATTATTATGCCTCAATTATCTTCATGTCGAATAAGAGTTTGAATATTTATGGGCACCTTAAAGGCATTTTAGTTAAAGTATAAAAAGTTAACTAGTGAACACTTCAAAACTAAGTACTCAATAAGTATTTAAAAAAATAAAAATAAACTTTTGTATCTCCAAAATCTTTTTATTTTCTTTTGTAAACACAAAATCCTTTTTATATTCTTTTGCAAATATTTTAATTTCAAAGTAACTATTTTTACGAGTTTTTTATTACCGACAAACCGAAAAATAGTCACAGAAAGGTTTCATATTCAAGTCATAGATTTATATATTTTCCAAATAAAAATTCTAATAATTAGTGTATATTTATGTGAAGATATAATTAATAACTTGAAGTTTTAGTTATGTGAAAGATATTTCTAAAAAAAATATTTTATGTTGTAAAAACTGGATGTAATGTTTCTAAATTTTTACTATCCCAAAGAATAAAGTTCTAATAATATACATTATGAATATGATTAAAAATAAATATTTTAATTCATAAAAAAATGAATTATATATTAACCGCATAATAGAAGATACGAAATAAAATGGTATCAACGAATAGTTTCAAAAATAATCAAAAAAATTACTCTATATAGCTTTTTTTTATTTACTACGTGAACTATTTACATGCATCATTGACCATAAACATACCATTTAGGATACGAAAAGTTGAGAAAAATTCAAACACTAACAATTCAAATTAATGTATAAAATACTTTTTAAACAACTTTTAAGAAATATTTGTTTTGGAGCAGCTTGTAACAGAAATCGAAAAATGTCATGGTTTTTGGCGGTAATAGTGCAACGAAAAAAATAATTCAATAGCTTTAAATTCTATTATAGTATTTGATTACGTTAATGTCTAGATAGTTTTTAAATATAATGGTTAAGGGTTTGCTAAAGAATCTCATTATAATAATTAAGGTTTTAAGAAAACGTGTACAGAATTTTTTTTTGAAAAAAACATCCAAAACAACAATTTTAATATTTAGAAAATGTACTGTTAAAAATAGGTACTCAAAAATAAGTAAAATGTACTCCTTTTTTAGTTTATTCGATGCTTATTATGACCCCAAATACATGTGTTTCATTTTTGAAAAAAAACATGTAATCCTAAATGAATATAAAGAGTATAAATGAATAAAAAAAGCAGATGCTAGCCTACATAGGCTGCCTTCATAAACAAAAATCACTTTCAATAAATATCGAGAATTATAACGACGTGAAGAGAACCCAAATCCTCAAACATCGCAGTCCAGAGCTTTATCCTTTAAACTACCATCGCGACTTGAATAAGTTATAAACAGAAAAAATGGTGTACCAAAACAATAGGAGTAAGATAACACAATTGCAATAACTCAGTTTCCATTTAATTAATCGACATCAAATAATATTGAAAACCGTCTTCTGAATAACTATATTTAGTGTGTCATGTCGCTTTGTTAAGATGGTTTAAGCAGAAGCTGAGATTGCAATATTAAATCACACTGCTCATTTTTGAGACAGTACGGTTAAATAATTTTAAATACGTCATCCCTCATTTACAATGCAATTGCACTTAAAAAACGAGTAGATTCAGGTACTCTTTTTTAACAGTGTGGCTTGAATATCGTGCAGTTATAAAATATATTCAATGTTAAGCATTGAGCGGTACCATTTATTGCATATAATTATCATCTATATAATAACATATAATATTCCAGTTTATTAATCCCTCGTATTCATTTTATTCCATAAATAAATTCTCGTCATACTACATTCCCTTCCAAACGTAAAACTAAAACTAAACTAAACAATACAATAAAGTAATTGAAAAAAGCCCAACTCTTGGGGGGGTGCACTGTTTTTAAGGATAATTCCCATCCTGAATTACCCCGTATTCTGCGTTCCATCTCATTAAAAAACGGATAAAAACATAAAAATCCCGAAAACAACAACCGTTCCAGATATCACTTAACGATATTGTTGAGCAGAAACATTTCTTTCTTTTTAATTGCAATTGCCGTTTCTGCATTCTTGAAAAGCGAAAGGAAAAAAAACGGCCCATAATGTAAATTCGCGAAGCCCCCTTTTATGAGTCGTTTCCACGATCGTTCCAAACAATCTCATGGAATAAGAATTATTTATGGCGCAATCTTCTAGCCCATTACACTCGCCGAATCTTTCTTTTCGCTGCTTTGTCTGAACGTACATCACAAAAGATTTTATTATGTTATGATACAAAAAAAAAGAGATAAACTCGTAAGCATTAAACTGTGATTTTTAAGATTAAGTGTGAAGTAGTTTGAAATACTTCAAAACGGTTATTGCTTTTGTTGAGTAATTACAATGAGTTTTATAACCTTGCATGTTTATATCGTTAAATATTAAACTGAAAGATCAGGTGTAATATTAAGTGCATTCGAACGTGTTTAGTCTTTTTTTTGTTAAGTTCATCTCGGCAATTGTTTTTTAACTCCCTGATGCTTTATAGACGTGATATTACGTTTGGTTACGAAGGTATTCCAGAAACAGACTGAATTTTTAAATTCGTAAAAAAAATCCGTTTTATAATATATTTTTATTAATTTAAAGGTTTGAGATACAACTCATGAGCTATTTTTTGACAATTAATTAGAACATTTCATATAAACTAAAATAGCGCACTGTTGTAGTAGGTATTTAAAAATAAGAAAAATTCCTCATTTTTTATTGCATTCGATGCTTAACGTAGTTTCGAATACATAAGCTTCATTTTTGAAAGAGACATGTACTCAAAAATAAGTAAAAATGGATAAAAAGAACAGTTTCTTGACGACATAGGCAGCCTTCATATATCACTATAAAAAAATTTCGACGATTACACGCAGGACTTACAGGGAATCAAACCCAAGCCGCCCGTCTACCTGATGTCGTCCGCACCGAAGTCCACGATTTTATTCATTGTACTACCAGTGAAGAAGTTATAAACATAAGTAAAGTTAAAAAGGCGTGGGAAAAACAATGGGAAGTAACGTAATTGAGTTGTAATAACTCCGTTTCCATTTAAGAAATAGCAATCGACATCAAATAATGTGGAAAACCATCTTCTGAACAAATATTTTAAGTTTGTCAGGTCGCACATAGGGATATTTGACCCAAAATGTTGGCCAAAATTATTTTATTGCATTTTCTACTTTAAAATTACATATTAAAATTTAAAAAATTTAAATAAGTTGAAAATTTAAACAAGTTACCTCTACAGCTGTAAAACAAGACATATCCAAACAAACCAAGAATGCTTAATTTTTAGTAGTGCTTATATTGCGTTACTTTCAAACTTTCTAAATTTAAATACAATAGTTTGTTTTATATATATTTTATCCACCCTTTAGATACTCACTAATAATTATTAGTTTTAGATGAAAATAATTATAATTAAAAATATAATTTTTTTTTAAGTGGAGATTTGTTTATTTTTGCAACTATATGTCAAGCATATTTACAAAAAAATAATAAACAACCTATATATTTCTAATTATGTATAGTATGTACAGTTATATTTTTTGCAAGAAATTAAAAAAAACATTGAAAACAATTAAAAAAAACATTTTCATTTGTGATATCTGCTCTTTCATGTATAAATCTTATCCTGATCTAATCTTCTTAGTTATCGATTTCCCTTGAAAGATAATCCATTCTCACAATGTAAAAAAATGTCCTTAAAAATGAGTACATTCACGTACTCGTTTATCTTTGAGTTCGATTGCCTCGTAAATGAGCGATGACGTACTTAAATTTAACTAATCGTCCTTTCGCAAAAATGAGCAGTGTGATTTAATATTGCTAATCTCATCTTCTGTCCAAGCCATCTTAACAAAGCGACCTGACAAACTTAAAATATTTGTTTAGAAGATGGTTTTCCACATTATTTGTTGTCGATTGCTTAAATGGGAACTGAGTTATTACGACTCAATTATCTTACTACCCATTCTTTTGCCACGCCTTTTTAACATTACTTCTATTTATAACTTCTTCAAGTAGCTCTCGTTGGACATCGGATATGGCCCTGGACATCGTTGTGGACGAGCTACTATGTCGCATCGTATCGATTCCCGGTGTGTCCTGGTTGTAATTGTTGAAAGTGATTTATGATGGCCGCCTATGTAGGCAAGCAACTGTTCTGTTTATTCATTTTACTCATTATTTTGAGTACATATCAAAAATGAAACTTATGTATTCGTAGCTATGATAAGACTCGAATGTAATCAAAAAATAATTCATTTTACTTTTTTTTAAATACCTATTTTTAACAGTGCAAGTGAAGTTAAAATGATTGAATGGAGATGGCACCACGAGTTGTTCATGAGGTTGCGTTGTGCTTGTTGTCTGAGGTCACCAATGACATAAAGTTAGGTCTAACGGGTTTGAACCCCAGGACCTGATTAAGATCTTGAATCAAGAGAAGCATACTTTTAATTAGGGTAATTAAAAAAAACTCTTTTGTAAATATCAGTGCAATTGCATTCAAATATCCCAAAGAGGTTTTTTTTTGTTCTGTTTTTACATAAATAGGTCTATTTTCAAATGTTACTTAAAATAAATTTAGTAGCAAACTATACTAAGGATGTTAATTATTATGGGTGATTTGGGGGACACCTAGAAACCTAAAGTGTAAGCCCGGGCTTCACAGGCCTATTCGGTAATCGGGCCCTGTTGAACCCAGGACCTTTCGCATGGTACGTAAATGCTCTACCAGTAGAGCTAAAGTAATAATCAAAACAGTTGTATAGGCTACATGAATTGACAACCACACTTTCATACCTATTTTTAATGTAGTTATACGAAAACTAACTACAAGACCACAAACCAAATATTCATCATACATAACATTTTTATCTAATATAAGTCACACAATCACTCTTCAAAGACACTATGTTACTCTTCTAGTATAGATATATCCGTATGGCTCCAAAGTAAGAAATAAAAATAAATATAAATAAAACATTACTCCTACGAGATACAACTTTTCAAAAACTTCGTTAACTTCTCAGAAAACAACTTTTTCCTCTTTTCAGTAAGCCCCGTCACTTGTCTAGACAAGAATTTGTGCCTGGTATTTTTTAAATAAAACTTTGACATCTTTTGTGGTGCTGCGCACTTCGATGACAGATATTGTCCAGGTTTTTTAAAAAAAAAGTTCTGAAAAAAGTCCCGCATTAGTAATACTTTCTAATGAAAGCAGTCAGATCTTTCAATTATTTTCTTTTTAAAATTTTCTCTTTAAGACGTAAAAGTGTTATATATGTCATAGTAAGTTTTTATTAAAAAAAAATTATTGTGACGCGTTTCTACTTTTAATTTAATTTATAAAGATGGTTTATTTTTTATTCCGTCATGTAATCTAATAAAGGTATTAATATCTATTTTAAATTCTGATGTTCGTTTTTTTACTATTTCTACACAATGAATTTTCTGCTAGTACCATTTATTCTTCTATTTCTTGTGTACAATATCTGCGATCATTAAACTGTGTACACGTGGTAAATTGACAGATGTGTACTAAATCGAAAATGAACAGACATTACTATACTTGGGGGCAACCTAAGTTGAACCTGAAGCGGAAACTATGATATGTATAAAATATGCAATTGCTTTTGGCTCAACTTAGGTTGTCCCCGAGTATATATTTATTTTTTTAATTTATTTTTATTAAAATAAACAACAATATAAGTAGATGTATGTCCTTGCTATTTTGGGGAACTGGTGACGATAAATTTAAGTTTCTCCCATCGGGACTCGAACAAGAGACCTATTGCTCCGAAGTCCCGCGCAATACCGTCTATGCTACAAAGTCACGTTCTAGTTCAATCTAAATATTTTTAAAGCTTTTTCTGTATGCAATAATTCTTTTAAACGCATTTTTAAACAAATCTCTGACATTTATGAGATGAACTTACGATTCATCAGTACTCTGGGAAATTATCTTTCTTTTGATCTCACATTTATTAAGAATCATCGCGTGTAATATTATAACATATATAAAAATGGTAAATATAGTAAAAAATTAACTACTCTTCTAAATCGGTGGTTCTCAAATTTAAGTAATCGTATTTCTGAAAAAATGGGCAGTGTGATTTAATACTGCTAATCTCAGCTTCTGTTCAAGCCATCTTAACAAAGCGACTTGGCAAACTTAAAATAATTGTTCAGAATATGGTTTTCCACATTATTTGATGTCGGTTGCTTAAATGGAAACTGAGTTATTACAATTCAATTATCTTACATCCAATTCTTTTAGCACACCTTTTTAGCATGACTTCTGTTTAAAACTTCTTCACGTCGCCCTGGTAGCATAACGGATAAGAATCTGAACAACGGTGCCTATAGATGTGGGTTTGATTCCCGGTAAGTCTTGGTTGTAATCATCGATATTTACTGAAAGTGACTTATGAAGGCAGCCTATGTAGGCAAGCATCTGCTCTTTTTATTCATTTTTACCATTGTACTCATTACAAGTACATGTAATTTTCAAAAGTGATACTTATGTATTAGTAACTATGGTGAGTATCGAAAGTATTCAAAAATTTATACATTTTACTTATATTTGAATACTTATATTTAACAGGTATTCTGCAGCAACGGGTGAGTTTCTCCCCACGCAGTACATAGGTCAGAGGTTGGTGAACAATCGGCATGGTGAAAACGTCCCACTTTTTTTTTCACGTTGGTAGGTAGGTCATTTATAGGTTGATTCGTCCTGTGGATATGAAGATTTTACAAATGTCCTTTTCCCGACTGTGACCCCGTACGAGATTATATTGAAATATCGATTTTAACGAGATATACACTGCAAACAAAATTAAGCATCCAAACACAGAAAATATTTTTCGATTGCAAAAATCACTTGAATGTTGGTTGGTTTAAAAATACATTTTGTATGCCCCATTACATTTGCCAATACAGTAAAAACCGCTTATAGCGATGTTCAAGGAACCGTCATAATTTGATCGTTATATCCGGAAATCGTTATATCCTAATCACGAAAAATATCGCTTAATAAGAAAGTATAATACTCGTGCATACACGACAGTTGAATATAGATATATTTTATGTACTTTATAATGATTTTATCGACTACATATACTACTATTTAGATAAAGTTAGTTATATAAAACATATACTACTATTTAGATAAAGTTAGTTATATAAAACATATACTACTATTTAGATAAAGTTAGTTATATAAAACATATACTACTATTTAGATAAAGTTAGTTATATAAACTACTATTTTGATGAGGAATGGTCAGTAATGTTTGTTTGCTTAAATTTCCTATTATTCCTAGCATTGTATAAATACCGGGGTTCTTTTCACAAATATCGGGCGTTTTTGTTTGTGTACTATTCGTCTGACGCGATTTTATCTAGGAAACGTCCCTCTCTCCCTCCCCCCCCCCCCCCCCCTTCATTGTTATAAGCAATTGTTAATCTGCATAAGACGGGAGAAACTCAATCGTTACATGAGAATTATCGTTATAATTGGCATCGTAATATCCGGAAAAATTAACATGGACTCTACAGAAATCCAAACTTCATTTGCATTTTACATTGTTATAACCGGTCTATCGTTATACCCTGCATCGTTATAAACGGATTTTACTGTATTTATATTTTTAATTAATCGTGATTTAAATAGATGCTGAATTGAAGTGTACAACCATCATTTCCTTATAAAATCGCAAATAATTATTTTTTACAGTCGAAAACCAATTTATCTTTTATGCCAATCCATTGTAAAGTTCAGAAAAAAAAATTTAAACTTTTAAATACTTTTCTTGAAACGAAACATCTTGGGGTCCTACAATGTGCTACCACCTCAGATATTATGCTGGGTGTTTCAAAGAAAAGGCTTTCAACAAAATTGCAAAAAGTTCTCAAAAGATAAATCGCTTTCTTTTGGACAGCAAGAATAGCAAAAAAAAATATTAGAGAAGAGAAGAGTGCTCAAATCCCTAGGAAAATATATCTAATCTTGAAAGGGATAACCAATAATGACCTAAAGTCTTAGATAATAACAAGAATCTTCGAGAAAATGAGACACATTGTTACAAAATAAAAAAATAAACTTATTGCTAGTCACGTTCAAAGGTTTTGAAGAATTGCTAGTTTATCATACTAACTACAGATAGCTAAAAATAACCTTTTTTTAAAAAAAGAAAAAAAGAAAAATCGAATTTAAGCTAAATGCGCTAAAATGTAAAAAGTAATTTTTAAATTTATGGACGAGTTGAAAAAATTCAATTATTTAATATCAATTTTATACTTATTAAAACTTTTTAATCAGCGCTAAAATTTAGGTATGATTTTTTTTAAATTGGCACTAACTTCAAAAAGTTATAAGAAGCTTAAAATTGATATTGAATAATTCAATTTTTCCAACTCGTTCGCAAAATTAAAAATTATTTATTTTACTTTTTAGCGCATTTTCCTTAAAGTCGTGTTTCTTTATTTTTTTTAAGATTCTTCTAATTCTCCCTTTTAAGTTTTTAATTTAGCAGGGGGCTTCGTCCCCTGATATTATTCATCAAGAAATTCAAGTTACAACTTGTGCTCATATATTTGTCTGCGCAATGTATACTGTAAAACAATCCTTATCCATGCCAATAAATGCTATGTGAATGAAAAGTCAATGTTGTACAATCTTTATTCAACCATAAAAATATTTTGAAATCGGATAAAGTGTTTAAAAAAACTCCGGTTAATCGACATTTCTGGATATATAACAGCCAGATAACCGATTATTTTTTGCAGTTTTTTGCTAAGTGAATTTTTCTCAATCCAACAAAAAAAGAATTTTCGAAATCGGACAATATGTTTTTTTCAAACGGTCCGGTTAATTGAGAATTCCAGATAATTAAATGCCGGATAACCGGATATTTTTTTCAAAAGGTGCCCAAGTGAAGTATACCCTATACAACAAAAAAAAATGTCCAAATATCTGAATTAGAACACAAATTTGCGCAAACACATATAAAAAAAATACATAACTGTCGAATTGATAACCTCCCTCTTTGGCGCGGATTTGGCGGTTTTAATTTAAATTTTCTGGCGGTGTTATTTTAAAATTTTGGTTGGCGCGCTGTTCAGTCGGTTAAAAAGGCTTCTCATTTTAACATGCGTCTATAATATCTGTAGCTTGGAACCAGAAGGACCAAAATCATATTTGACAGTTTTGATAAAAATTTGCTTCAACTTTGAGGTTCAGCCTTCTTCCAATGTTTTGAAAAGGACCGAATTGTTTGATTTTATAGGTTAAAGAAACCTGATAACATTGGTTTCTATTTCAGTTAGAAATGTAATTTATATAATCAAAATATATTTTTTTAATTGATAAAATTTACATCAGCAATTCTTGTTCCAAACTGCCGATATTATAATAAATATAAGCTCTAAAGACTTGTTGTAGATGTATTTTATTTAAGTTGCATAAGAATTGAACGAAATTCGAATAGATTTTTGCATATAGTATGTATACATTTGAATATTTTTAATTTATATATCTTTAATTATTTTTAATTAATTATTTTAATTACACATAAAAAAAATTAAATAAAAATTAATTATTTTTTTAGAATATGTTCCGGTATCTGTAACTTCACTTGGGTTTATCATTTGCCTTTTCATTTGTATTTTCTTTTATATTTTTTATCATTTTTTTAATTAATATTTGAATATTTTAATTTGTATTTATGTTTGCATTTGTATTTATGTTTGCATTTGTATTTATGTTTGCATTTGTATTTATGTTTGCATTTGTATTTATGTTTGCATTTGTATTTATGTTTGTATTTGATTTTCGTTTGTGCTGATATTTTTATTTTTATTTGTATTTTTATTTCCATTTGTATTTACTTTTTAATTTGAAATGCATTGTATATCAATACCAACTGATTTTAAAGTATATACCATTACATTACTATACACGCAAATTAAATATAACGAAAAGAACACAAACATGCAAAAACATTATTCTAAGAATTTAACATCGATTATGATAAGTATTATATCGAAAAACAATTTAGATACTTCAAACCATACCAACACTTTTTAAGGGAAAAAAAGACAAATGAAAAGTTTCTTCAAAACACCTTTCTTAAGCATTACATTTCTTTTTATAGACCGTCATGTAAAATCATGGCAAAACTTTTAGCAAAATACAAAAGCTGAATTCTCAGCGTTATGAAAAATAAAACTCTATAAATAAACAAAGGAACTTTGCAGAGAACGTCTTGCATATTTCCACAAACCTGACACGTTCTGAATTTCGCCCATTTTTTTTAAAAGTAGAAATTTCTCTTTGCTCTATCCCTGATAATGTTTAAAACTCCCGTAAGAGAAGAGAACTCAAAACAACACTGACTTTTAAAAATCTTTACTTTGAGCAGAAACGAAAGTAATGCTCAGAACGTTTAAGAAGGAAAGTTTTGGAATTTTAAATTTTTTAAGTGGTTTGATGCCATGTTAGTGAGAAAATCCAAAATAAGAGCTCCGAGATAAGGACGTTTAAGGTTCGTATCTTGCTTTAGTTCAAGGATAGTGAAGACCATATATATATAAGGTGTGCTCGTTCTGGCGCTGTCTGACGGAAGGCGGGGAAAGCAACTATTTGACGTCATAGTGACGCCTACCTCCGCCTCATGTGGGCGTGTCCAATGCTCTCGTTTATACAGTCGTTAAATTAAGCGTATTAAAAAAATATTAGCTGCCACGAGAGCATCTCCATGAATTTTGAAAGAGTAAAATGAGGTTAGGAACCATCAGGTCAATGCATTTGTATTGGACATATTAAATGAGTTACAATTTCAATCAAGTAAAATACGGGGACATAACAAAACAAGGAGAGATGAGTAGTGAAGCTACCTGAACACAATTATTTACAGATATTTACATTATTTTGCTAATTAAAAATTAAATCACCAGTTGTTACCCAACCGGGGATCGAACCTAAGTAGCAATGCTTGAAACACACAGCCAATGAGAATGATCAAAAATCCATAGTTAGGCGGAGCAAAAATGACGTCAAATAGTTGCTTTCTTTGCCCACTTTCAAAAAGCGAAAAACGAGCGCACCTTCTATATATAGTCTTCACTATCCTTGGATTTAGCTATAATATTATTTGGAGTCAACATTATTGGGTAACTTATTGAACTAAGACCCAAACCATTTGGCCCAATGATAGATTTTGCAGCCTGTTAATAGAAAATGGTTTTAGTCCATTTTCGGGTATTTTTTTTACTTACACCATTTCAGAGACCACATATAATAAGATAAATGAATATAATGATAAATGGCAGATAGTGATAAATGAAAACTGTCAAAGATGAAAATCTTATATATTAATTATATAATTCACGTAAGATATATTTAAGACTTAATAGAAGATGATAATAATAGTTTTAGAAAGAATTAAGATATAATGTAAAGATTATAATAATAATATTAGCTTAAAGTAAGACATAATGTACGATCATAATAACATAATATAAGATAACAATAATATAAAATAAAATATTATTAATATAAGATAAGATAAGATAAGATAAAATAATAACAATATAATATAAGATGTTAATATTATAATATAAAATAATAATATAATATAAGATATTAATAACATAAGATAAGATAAAAATAAGATAAAAATAAGATAATAATAAGATAATATAAGATAATATAAAATAATAATTAATATAAGATAATATAAAATAATAATAATATAAGATAATATAAGATAATATAAAATAATAATTAATATAAGATACTATAAAATAATAATAATATAAGATAATATAAAATAATAATAATATAAGATAATATAAAAAAATAATAATATAAGAAAATATTACAAAACATAAATAAGATAAAATATGATATAACTTTACAAAAACAAATTCATCTCAATATCTCATAATATATATATATATATATATATATATATATATATATATATATATATATATATATATATATATATATATATATATATATATATATAATATACCACTTTTGTTCCGTCTTACGCAGCACTATCTTATCTATCTAAATAGTTACTTATTTCGCTTTATTTCAAGATTTTACGCATAATACAATTCCTTTATTTCGAGACTAAATGAATGTAAATTGTGCTGTTTTCCATGGAGTTATAATATCCAAATGGTTCACTTTAAAACAAAATTATTTTTAGCCTGGTACACCTTGCAGCTGATTTTAAAACAGCATTGTTTATTAATTAATTTATTTTAATGTAGTTTTCAAATATTAATGTATTTAATATAATTTTATTTATCATAAGTTATTATTAATTTCTAATTAATATAATTTATAATGAACGTGTATCCTTGTCTTTTCCAAAAATGAAACATGTTTTCGGAGCTATGATAAACGTCGAATGTACTCAAAAATAAGTACATTTTACTTATTTTTGAGTACCTATTTCTAACAGTGTACCACGGTGAGAGGTGCAGTTGTGACGAATCCCCAAACTGTTGTGGTAAAACATATCCGTAGTATGAAATAATCGTGAAGTAAATGAAATTCTGTTTATTCGCTCTCCATTTTTAGTTTTCTTCCATAAAAATAAATCTTGTCAAAAAATGGAAGGTAAATCTTATGAATAAAAGATTCGAAAACTCCTGAACTTCATTGCTCGAAAACTATTTCCAAAGCTATTACTTCAAAATAATAATGTGCCAATAAATAGTTATGAATCACTCTAGTTATTCATCTTTTAGTTTAACATCTGGGGTTTGTTAGTTTATTTTAATATAAAATGCACTGTTAAAAAGAGGAACTTAAAAATAATTAAATTTATTCATTTTTGATTACATTCGATGTTTATCATGTCTCCGAATACATAAGTTTCATTTTTAAAAAAATCATGAACTCAAAAATGAGTACAACGTTTAAAAATGAATAAAAAGAGCAATAGCTTGCCTGCATAGGCTGCCTTCAGAATCAGTTTAAATAAATATCGATAATTACAACCAAGACTTAATGGAAATCGAACCCATATCCTCAGGCACCGCAGTCCAGTGCCTTATCCTTTGTACTACCAGGGCGACGAAAAGAAGTTATAAACAGAAGAAATGTCAAAAAGGGGTGCCAGAAGAATGGGAAGTTATTTAATTTAAATGTATTACCTCAGTTTCCATTTAAGCAATCGACATCAAATGATGTTCAAAACCCTCTTCTGAACGACTATTTTAAGTTTGACACGTTCCTTTTTTAAAAGGCTTGAATAGAAGCTGAAATTAGCCATATTAAATTACACTGCTCATTTTTGAGAAAGTGCATTTGAGTTCGTCCTAGCTCATTTACGATACAGTTGTACTCAAAGAAAAACGAGTATGTTCATATACTCATTTTTAAGTACTTTTTTTACAATATGGTGTATGTTAATTCGTAGCAAAACACGGTTCGGGAGAAATAAGATATCTTAAAAAAGTATGTTAATTTGTTGGAGGTTTATTGCTTGTAAATAAAAATTCAAAAACTGTTGAATAAAAACTTGAAGCCCTACAAGCAATTTGCAAATTAAGGAAAACTTCTAAACCATTCGTTCCGCAAAGTGTCCTTTTCGTCAAAACATGTGAAGTAAGTAAAAAGCCCCAAAGCTTTTAACTAAATTAATACTATTCGCAAGAGTAATCTAGAAAAGTTCTGACTTTTATTTTTTCAATTGGATTTGTGGGGCGTGAATAAGTTTTTTTAACGGAGAAAATGGCGATCCTGCATATCTACCCTAAACAAATCAATGAATTTGTTGTTTTCTGCATGGAAAACAACTAGTGAAGTGTATTATGAAATGACAAAAACCTCTAGAACATCAAGGATAGTGAAGACCATATATATATATATAAGGTGTGCTCGTGTTTCGCTTTTTGAAAGGGGCAAGGAAAGTATTCTTTTGACGTCATTTTAGCTCCGCCTTACTATGAGTTTTTGATCATTCTCATTGGCTGTATGTTTCAAGCATTGCTACTTAGGTTCGATCCCCGGTTGGGTAACAACTGGTGATTTAATTTTTAATTAGCAAAATAATGTAAATAATTGTGTTCAGATAGCTTTACTACTAATCCGTCCTTATTTTGTTATGTCCCCGTATTTTACTTGATTGAAATTGTAACTCATTTAATATGTCCAATACAAATGCATTGACATGATGGTTCTGACCCCGTTTTACTCTTTCAAAATTCATGGACATGCTCTCGTCGCAGCTAATATTATTTTAATACGCTTAATTTATTAAGCAAATCTTTTTCAATTTTTACATACTAAATGCAATCTTTAAAATAAAATTTAAACTGATAATATTTTTCAGCAAATACTAAATTCAGTTAGCGAAATCACTTTTAAATAGTTCGCAAATAAACTAATAGATGGCAGTACCTCACGAACCATTAGTTCAAATTGAACGAAATTCATTCCTAATATTTTAATAACTAAACAACTCTGCAAATCGATTCAAATTATTTTTTTAAGCAAATTTTAACTATTTATTTTAAATAAATTCATGATTAGTTAAAAACAAGAATTCTTGTTCAATTAAGTACACT
Source organism: Troglohyphantes excavatus (assembly GCA_963932185.1). NCBI lineage: Eukaryota > Metazoa > Arthropoda > Arachnida > Araneae > Linyphiidae > Troglohyphantes > Troglohyphantes excavatus. Next base: position 17,304,353 of record OZ010668.1, read on the forward strand.
CCTAAAATGACTGCACAAACGAGAGCATTAGACACGCCCACAGAAGTCGGAGGCGTCACTATGACGTCAAAAGAATACTTTTCCCCGCCCTCCATCAGAAAGCGGGAGTAACAGCACACCTTTTATATATAGTCTCCACTATCCTTGCTAGAACATGTATTTTTATTTTCCAAATGCATAAAGTATTTCCTTGTAGTATTTTTTTTTTCATCAAATAGACGCTTCAAATAAATTCAAATCCAACAAGTATAACATTATATAAAGTGCATTCGTTTGAATCATTATAAGCGTACGGTTAACGAATAGAATAGATAGAAATCTTTCGCACTTGTATTAGAGGGTTTTTATTTAGGCTTGCAGCGCACTAGCAACAATTGCATTGCAACTTTTTATCACATGAACAACTAAAATTCACGCTTCAATGCGTGTTGATTATTTAATAGCATCATACTTAGGGCTGCCGGGTCTCAGAATTCGCGATCGCCAAAGTAAAGGCGAAAAATTGCCACAATCCATACAAAATCGCCAAATTGTTAAGTTTGTGTCAATGCTCGGAAGCGAGCGAAAATATATTTTTCCTACTTTTTATATGAATAAATAGTAAGAACACACTAGCATTCCCGTGCGATAATTATAGCATCAGCAACCCTCTAACACATATACTCATTCGTTGTAAGTGTGAAAGTTGTAGCGAACCTTTAATAGCCAAAAAAAATGCTAATTGAGGGCAGCATTATCAACGGCTTATTTAAAAAAAAACTTTTAAAGTGAATTATTGTTAACGCATTTAAAACAACATTGGTATTTATTAGATGAAAGTACGATTCTTCACTGGTCCTTGAAATTATCTTTCTTTTGAAACATCATGTGTTAAAATCCGTTGGGTGTAAGGGGCGTAAAAGGGATCTTTACTGAAAATAATATATATGATAGTTAAGTTTTCATTACGAATAAATTGAAAAATCTGTAACTTTCAAGTGATTTATTCTAGAAATAATGCGACTAAATTTAAAAAATGCAGCAATTACACATTTGTTTTTAAAAAAATTATTTTAAAATGAGTTGCATGGGGAATTGGAATAGAAAAATTGTGTTACATTTTTAAGTTGAGCTTTTCTGATAATATAACTGACTAATAAAGCACAATTTGCATAAGTTTATTCTCATTCGATAAGAAATTGTGCTAATTCGAAATCAAACGAAATAGTTTGTTTATTTTCATCCTGTTAACGAGAATGCGTTGAAGACCAATTCCATTTTCTGTTATCTTCTGAAACGAAACTTTGCTGATCACGGTCAAGCCCAATTTATTTCTTAAATTTTTATTACTTTACTCTCAGATGCGTAAAAGGTTTTTTACATTAATAATTCTCAACTTTTTCTGGAAAAATTGACAAATTCCTATAATCATTCGTCCTCATAATTGTGTTTTAAAATCGAAAATAATGATCACCATATTATTTGTTAACTCGTGACTTGCCTAAATATTGCTAAATAGAAAAAATTTCACTATGCCTATTTTTAATGAGAATTGTGACTTAAGCTATACAGCTGCCTACTAAGCCTACTACTTAAGCCTACTATCTAAGCCTACTGCCTAAGCCTACTTTTGGAATACACATTACAGCAATTAAAAATACCATGGTAAATCATATAAAAGAATCTACTACATTTTAAATTTTGCAACACAAATCAATTCCTTTATCTATGGTTTTTTTTCCGCGAAAAAAAAAATATGGAATATTTTTTCTTCACCAAATACATAATCCTTTCGCCATTCTGGTAATTGAACAAGTGTCTTTTTTATAGTTGTATTATCTTTTTACACGTAAACAGTGAAAACATTCCGGTTTCGAGTTCCGAAAAAATCTTTATTCTCACAGCACAGGCGCATTGGCAAAGGTAAAAAAGAACATGGAACAACAAGGAAGCCGAGGTTTCGGCGGGAAATAAAAATACCATGGAATACAGTAAGTGATCACGCCATTCGCTCGTTTCGATGAGATCGAAATCAAATAATCCCATTTTTCGAACGCTTAATTGCTTTTCCTTCCCGGCCTATCGATTACGAAGATTTCTTTTAACTCTGGGACCTATAAATCCGGCCGTGGCTTGGATTGCTGCCGGACAAATGGTTCGTGGCCATATAGAAAGTTGGGATATTAGTTTTGAAGGTGAAATGGTGAAAACAAGTCCGAAAATAATACTATAAAAGAATTTCATTTGTGGAATAAATTATGGAATTAAAGTTTGCGTAAATATAATATAAAATATAAATAAATATCAAAAATCGCCAGTTAACATAATGTATTCCACAAATGAAATTCTTTTATAGTATTATTTTCGGACTTGTTTTCACCATTTCACCTTCGAAACTAATATCCCAACTTTCTATATGGCCACGTGTATGTGATAATAAATTTAAATATTTTCTTTTGTCATGATGTTGAGGATTATTGTCAGACCAATTTTGATAATACTTTTTTTTAATGAAAGCCGGGACTATGTTCGATTTGATAATCAATTGTATAAATTGTTTATTGTTAAATTTTAATCATGTCTTCACTATTAGATTACTTACTGCCTGAAAAATCCAGCGTTGCCCGGGTTTTGTGCAGAGTGTTTGCCTATTTCCTCACCGTGATGCCATCTGGCGGTTTCAAAAAGAAGTCGTTGTTACTTAAAGGGTTATGGTAATTTTTGAAATATCATTTAAACATTGACCTTCATTTTGTTTTGATGGTCAAGTGTGCCAGATGTCAACAAGCTCTGAATAAAACTAGATTTATATAAAAAACAAACTCACAGACATTCTTTTTGATAAATATAGATTTCAAATGTTGCGAATCATTCGATGACAATAGGTATCTATAATAGCTCTTGAAAATATTATGTAGTTAACAGTAAAAAAAACGTAGTTCCTGTCGTTACAAATTGAGGGGTTTGCTGTAAAAAAGAGGTAGCTCCAATTATTCAAGTTTGAAAAAAGCAGTAAAAAACGTTTGAAAATTCGAAATTCCAAGTTGTGTGAAGATATTCTTTTTGATAAATCATCTTAATTGTTTCTACATATTATGACAGTATTTTCACTCAAAAATATATCTTCCAGATGACGTGGCATATGTTGGATTATTGGAGCTACCTATTTCTTGCAACCAAATAAAGGCTCTGTCTATCTCTATGAAAAATATTTCACAAAAAAATACGATTTATTATAATATTATTTTATTTAAAGAAAACTTCAATTGAACTATAGCATATAACTTGGCTTTAAAAACAGAAAAATACATTTTTAATCATCACACTCCCCTTCTGTAACGTCCGGCGCATATGTTGCGTTGTCATCTATTGAGTAACGCGAGAACTAACGATTGGAGCTACATCTTGCTGGCACCAAACGAACAAGTTATTTTTTTACAACAAGTTACTACATGTAACTCCAAATTCACCTTGGTTGGAGCTACATCCATTTGCAGCAAACCCTTCAATTGTTAAATTGTTTATAACCAAATTAATTCTTCAAAAGCTACCCAATACTTTATCATATCAAAAAAAGTTAAAATAAATGACTATTGAAATTTCATAATTAAGAAGAATTAATTTTATATTAGAACATTTAAAACAACTTTTAAGCATTTAAGTAAACATTTTTTTAACAGTGAAATGATTATTTAAAAACTTAAAATTCTAAACCATCTCTTCGTCTGCGATCCATTTAAGCTTCCTTAAGAACCTGACGAACATTCCTTTCTTTATTTCATGAAAAAAAAATAAAGTTACGGATTTCCCTTTATTTTTATTTTCCCGTTAAAAAGGGGAAATCCGTAACCCTTTTGCTCCGGTTTATTGTTCTTTGCTCCGTGCTGACCCCTAAACGCCCTTCCCGCTCCTCCAAAAGACTTGACCGCTCTTCCCCCCTCCCCTTTACCAATATTTCGGATCGATAGCTTTCAAATACATCGGGATATTCAGTTTCTTGGCGGGGACGCTTATAAAATCTGTTTATTTTTCGACGAAAAAGATCGGAGTCAATGCAAATACAGGAATATTGATTTTTTTTTTGGCAGAAATATTTCCTGAAAAAAAAGGCTTAAGTTTTATTTTAGAATAACAAGGGTGATATTGGTTTTTAGGTTTATGGAAATGGAAGAGACGTTTACCTCTAAGCGATTATGCGTTTTTGAAGTGAAACTCCTTGAGCGGGTTTAGTGAATTTGAATGATCTCGACACGGAAATCAAAAGTGAAACGGACACAGAAATCAAACGTGAAAAGGATGAATGAGCAGCGAATGCATATACGTTGTCCTCGAACGTGTTTTATATTTTATTTACACTAGTTAATGTATTTTATTTCGCTTTGTCTCCTGATTATAATTTCATTTAATTATTTTAGGAATATAATTCAGCTATTTTCTTAACCGACTGAAAAGCGTGCCAACTAAAATTTTAAAATAAAACCGCCGAAAACTTTAACTTAAAACCGCCAAATCGCGTCAAAAGGAGAAAAGGTTAACAATTCGACTGTTATGTATTTTTTATATGTATGTTCGCGCAAGATTCCTGTTCTAATTTAGATATTCGAACATTTTTTTTTGTTGGATAGGTGAGGTTTCACTCACAAACTATCTCTTTACAATTATTTTTTTAAAATAACTAAATAATCTAAAATATACCATACTGGAGGACAACCTAAATTGAACCTGAAGCTTAAGCTATGATATGTATAAATATTCAATTGATATAGGCTCAACTTAGGTTTCTCCGAGTATAAGAAAATTTATTTAAATTTACAAGCAGAAAAAACAAATTTACAATTGCAAATTGAGCGTCAGTGGGTTAATCTACACACTCGGCGCTTATCCGTAAGTTTCCACCTCGTATATAAATCACGACTACAAGTTTAAGTCGGTGTGGATGCATCAGCTGCTGTGCGCTTCATGTTATTGTGCGGTTTATTCATTAAAATAATACATTCATGAAGATGAAGGAAGTTTTACTTCAAAAATGCGGTTTTGTGGGTGGGAGCACAAGGTTTGCTGTTTTTTATTCAGATAGCTTTACTGCAAAAACACTCTTTGTTCCAGGAAGCAAGTTCTACAAAATGCCATTGGACAAAGTGATGAAAAAAAATTGTAATGTATTACGTTTATTACTATTTAATTTATTGGATTTATTGTTATTTAATTTATTGTTATTTAATTTATTGTTATTTAATTTATTGTTATTTAATTTATTGTTATTTAATTTATTGTTATTTAATTTATTGTTATTTAATTTATTGTTATTTAATTTATTGTTATTTAATTTATTGTTATTTAATTTATTGTTATTTAATTTATTGTTATTTAATTTATTGTTATTTAATTTATTGTTATTTAATTTATTGTTATTTAATTTATTGTTATTTAATTTATTGTTATTTAATTTATTGTTATTTAATTTATTGTTATTTAATTTATTGTTATTTAATTTATTGTTATTTAATTTATTGTTATTTAATTTATTGTTATTTAATTTATTGTTATTTAATTTATTGTTATTTAATTTATTGTTATTTAATTTATTGTTATTTAATTTATTGTTATTTAATTTATTGTTATTTAATTTATTGTTATTTAATTTATTGTTATTTAATTTATTGTTATTTAATTTATTGTTATTAAATTTATTGTTATTTAATTTATTGTTATTTAATTTATTGTTATTTAATTTATAGTTATTTAATTTATTGTTATTTAATTTATTGTTATTTAATTTATTGTTATTTAATTTATTGGGTTTATTGTTATTTAATTTATTGGGTTTATTGTCATTTAATTTATTGGGTTTATTGTTATTTAATTTATTGCGTTCTTAATTGTTATAAATCAAAGTATATTTTTTAATCCGTAAAGAGGGGTCTCTTTGTATCCCTTTTTTCAGAATACACACTCGAAGCTTTCACTTATATGCGATGATTACGCGTAAATTCGTAACTTTCCTAAAAATGTCCGATTTTTCAATTTACCCCAATCCACCTGCTAAATATATTTCTAGATAACATATTATTGCAAAAAATATAATATCTATCTTTATAAAACTGAAGAAATATAATAAACTTTAAAAAACTGGTTTTGTTATTTAAAATTATTCATGGACAACATAAGCAGTCTTTATAAAACTGGTTTTGTTATTTAAAATTATCCATGGACATTATAAGCAATCTTTATAAAACTGGTTTATTTTTTAAAGTTATCCATGGACATCATAAGCAGTCTTTATAAAACTGGTTTAGTTATTTAAAATTATCCATGTACATCATAAGCCGTCTTTATAAAACTGGTTTTGTTATTTAAAATTATTCATGGACATCATAAGCAGTCTTTATAAAACTGGTTTTGTTATTTAAAATTGTCCATGAACACCATTAGCAGTCTTTATAAAACTGTTTTTATTATTTAAAATTATCCCTGGACATTATAAGCAATCTTTAATAAAACTGGTTTATTATTTAAAATTATCCTTGGACATCATAAGCAGTCTTTCTAAAACTGGTTTTGTTATTTAAAATTATCCATGGACATTATAAGCAATCTTTAATAAAACTGATTTATTATTTAAAATTATCCTTGGACATCATAAGCAGTCTTTCTAAAACTGGTTTTGTTATTTAAAATTATCTATGGACATTATAAGCAATCTTTAATAAAACTGGTATATTATTTAAAATTATTCATGGACATTATAAGCAGTCTTTATAAAACTGGTTTTGTTATTTAACATTATCCATGAACATCATAAGCAGTCTTTATAAAACTGGTTTTGTTATTTAAAATTATCCATGGACATCATAAGCAATATTTATAAAACTGGTTTTGTTATTTAAAATTATCCGTGGACATTATAAGCAATCTTTATAAAAATGGGTTTTTTTTATTTATGTTTTCGGTATTAAAAAGTACGTTTTGGTAATGTGTAAATATGAGCAAATTTTAACAATTTTAAAGTTTTTGTACGATAAAATTTACATTTAGCTTGTGCAAAGTTCATTTTAATTTGAATATTTTCATTTTTATTCATAAATATGAAACAGAGGCACATAGATTTTTGAGCTGGTGCTGAATATATTACTAAAGCTTAAAGTCTAAAATTATTTTTTTTTAATCATTGAAAACATTGTACCTTAAAACCATATTAAATTTAAAAAATAATATCAATCTAACGAAAAACTAGACTACAGTAAAAAAATTATTTATATTAAATTTAAATTACTTCTACATTAAATTTTCTAATTTAATTTACTCTCTTTTAAGAATTCTAATTTAAAACATCTGACTTCGAAAAAAGTGATTTTAACTACAATTCCATACAATCCAAACAACTTACCCAGAGCAAGGAAATTAAGTATTGAAATGAAAATGTCATTTTCAATTCTTTTTTTTTAGCAATAAACTTTGACTTTTGCAATTTCAATGCCCTAACATATATGTCTATTCCGAATGAATTTTCATTTTCATTCACAATTCTGTATTTCGCCACAGGCATAAACATACCACAACAAACAACATCCACTGTTATCTACAAATCCCCTATATTATTTCTCTTATAGTTTAGGTATTCACAACACCGATTCAGAGATGCATTATTAAAATCCGCGGTTATCACACAGGGAACTCGGAAAGGGCCTCGGGAAAGGTTGCAGTGCCAATTTCGGGGGTATTAAGGATTTTTTTATTTATCGTTTGCAGTTTTTAGGTTTGTAGGGGAAAAGGGATGATTACCTTTTCCCCTTGTTGTCCCAGGGAGAAATGGAACTTTGCTTAAAGGATAGAGAACTGAAAATTTTACAGAAATACAGCAAATCTCTCTATTTGTCTTGTCACTACAAAGAGGGCGATTGCGAGAGGTGTTTGGATAGAAGATTCGGGTTCTTTTTTATACTTTGCAATGAATAGCTGCAATGCTGGGATGGTGAGAGATTTAGTTTGTATTTGAGTTTGGGGAATTGAATTTGCTTTTGTTGGTGGCGTTATTTTTTTCTATAAATAATGTATTCTTTTGTTTGAGTCGCCCAAATGCGAAGGAAATTCTTTCCAAATATACGAAAAATTATATTTTGGTTTCTCTTACTAATAATTTCTTACTTTGGTTTCAATTTTTAATACATAAAAAATAACCCAAAAACGTTTTTTACTAATAAAAACTCAAAAAATGAAACAGATGTAGTATAGGGGCATTTGGCGCGGGGTTTTTTTTGGCGACGAATAATTGCCGTTAAAAATAGTTCCGAGAACACACAAAAACTATTACGCAGCGCGATGATGACGTCATAGGGTTGCCAGATTGAAAGTCGCTACAAGAATCGGAAAATACCAACATTGTCAGGTGGGGTTGCCATACTATAAATTTATCGCCCCTATAAAACACGCCAAAAAAAACCTCGCGCGCCAAATGTCCTATGCTACATCTGTACCCTAAAAATTACTCTGCAGAACTAAAAGTAGATATATACAGCGAACTTGAACAGGAACGTCCAATATAGTCTGATTTCTGAGCGGTTGGATATGGATATAGCGGCTTTTGCTTCTTGAAATAAAACAACATGGCGACGCATCTAGTTGTAAAACTAGTTAAGGATACAGTGAACTATCAAAAACTTTTTTTTTTAATTTTCAAGTTACTACTCTGAAATTTTTACCATGTATTTATAATGCTCATTCAACATGGGTAAAGATTTTTGTTTGGAAATTATAAAAACTTTTTAACTTAATTAAAAAAAAACATTTTAAAAATGTTAAATGTTTCATGCGCAATTTTTTGTTATATATAATAATGTTATAGTAACGTTTTGACACGGTACTACATATTAAATATTAAACTCACTTTTTGCATGTGTAAAACACTTTTAATTTTTTTTAATTAACTTATTTAGATGACCATTAAAAAATTTGGAAAAATACAGATATTTCCAAACAATATTCATAATATAAAAAATATTTTTTAACTTTTATGTAAGAAACATGCAAACAAAACATTTTCTATAAGTATGTAGAACGTTTTCAAAAAGTTTCAAGATTATAACTAAAAAACTAATGCGCATAGAACGTTTTGAAATATCACCTGCGTTCAAATTTAACCAGGTTAAAAAAATGCATTTTTGTAAAAGATATATAACTAAAAAAAATTGCAAAAATGTGGTTATATACACATTAAATAGGACATTTGCATATTTATGCTTATAAATATAAACAACAGTGTTATTTGTAGCAAAAAATAAAATAATTATAATTGTGATGGATTTTTGCCTTTTGGAAGGCCATTGTTCCATTAAAAACCTTCATCCAGTTGCAAAAGAAGTTTGAAAATTAAATTTTAGTTTACAACTTATTCAATTATCTTAGAACATACGCATTTTAGTCAAATAAATTTTTTTTCTTCGTTTATAGCTAAGTTTTCACATTTTTTCGCGATTTACTTAAAGTAGCTTTATCGAATATATAGCTGCTTTTGCATATGAATTGCTCATTTCTAAGATAAGTTATTATTAATCATTATTTTCTATATGAAATAGATATTGATAAAAGTATTTGTTTTCCGATTAAAAATGTAATTCCTTATTAATAGTAATATCTGTAGATGAAATAATTCAATAACGGATATTGTTAAGACAACTATATTCCGCGAGCAAGTGACAAGTGTTCCACAGACTAGAGAGAAAACTCAGTGTAGAATTAGAATATTCCAATCATGGAATTTTACATGTTATCTTATGTTGGTTTGTTGAATTAACGTTAATTTTTGTTAATATTTACCATAAAATGCACATTTAAATTAAACTTAACCAAATTTAAACTTAAGCTGTTTTGTTACTAAACTCTTAGTAAATTTTACTAAATCAGTTTTGTTTTTAAATTCTGCCGTTTTGTTAATTAACTCTGCAGCATTGTTACTCAACTCTGCAGCATTGTTACTAAAATCTGCAGCATTGTTACTAAAATCTGTAGTTTTGTTACTAAACTCTGCAATTTTGTTACTAAACTATGCAATTTTGTTACTAAACTATGCAGCATTTTACTAAACTCTGCAGTTTTCTTACTAAACTCTGCAGCATTATACTAAACCCTGCAGTTTTCTTACTGAACTATGCGTTTTGTTACTAAAGTATGCGTTTTGTTACTAAACTCTACGTTTTGTTACTAAACTCTAGTTTTGTTACTAAACTCTGCAATTTTATTACTAAACTATGCATCTTTGTTACTAAGTCTGTGTTTTGTTGCTAAACTATGTAGTTTTATTACTAAATTCTAGTTTTGTTACTAAACTATGCTGTTTTATTACTAAACTATGCATCTATATTACTAAATCTGTGTTTTGTTGCTAAACTATGTAGTTTTGTTACTAAACTCTGCGTTTGTTACTAAACTCTGCAGTTTTGTTACTAAACTCTGCATATTTGTTACTAAAGTCTGCGTTTTGTTACTAAACTCTACAGTTTTAAGTAGACTATAAAATAAGGCAGACTAAGCATTTAGTCTCAAAGCAAAGCAACTTTTTAACTACATAAAACTAACACTAAACTATTTACTACGAAGGTCAGTTCTCGGAAGCTCATTAAAATCCAAGCCAATGCCTGGCATTAAAAGTCACAGTATTCCTCAGCATGCATTACCATACTTATCCCTATTCATTTTCCCTTTATAGTCCCGTTCCACGCGAGTTGCAGATCAAGTGCTTTCCTGAGGTTGTTTACGCTGAGTCTCCGATATCCAATGAAACATCAAAATTACGATTGGTCTTTCAGAAGAGACACGTGCTGTGATTGGCACGCAAAGCACCAATTGCGACCGATCAAAACGGTATGGAAGAGGTCATTGGTTGCGGCTCATGGAAGAGATACTTTCTCAATGCTATTCCGGTCGTAAATCCGAAAAGGTTACGAGCAGTGGCTAACCCAGACTTTTATTTAGGACAGAGCAATGGTAAAAAAAAATAAGTTTCAATGTCGCAATGGTAAAGTAAAAATAGGTAAGTCTATGGAGACGGCCGTATAGTTTAGGACGTGTAACGTCAGACTCAAGTGTGACACCTTTTTTGGATTTTGGAGGCTTTCTAAGTTGAGTGTCGTCCTTTGAACGATAGTGCTACCGCGCCTACGTTGTCTCATACTTTCGTTTCGCACGTTGTCTTTACTATCCATATGCACTTCTCACCTGGCATCGATGTTAAAGATGTTAAAAAAAAGATGTTAAGTAATTATGGTAAAAAGAATTACATTTCGTCTTTATAAGTTTAGACGTTTTCAGTAACACCTAGTGATTGCTTGACTTTATGGAGGGTACAAAAGTTAATTTGAAATAATATATTTTATATGAATTGTAAAATTCTCCTAAAAGCTTGGTATTATAATATTTTTGTAAATAATTGTTTTTTATAGAGTTGTAACAATTACAATAATGGGAAAATAAAGAAATAGTATGCTGATTTTCAAAGAAAACGTTTATCAAAAGAAATTGTTTAGATTATAAGCTTTATTTAACCATTTATTATAATACATATTTTTTTATGCACACTAAATCTTGTAAGGAAATCTTGTAAGCATTGTCAGAAATGCTGATTTTTTGCTGAAACCTGCTGTCTTTTATAATGCTGAAAAGTAACACAGGTTATTTTTAACGATAAACAGCAGGTATCATGTAGTTTTATATAAAGGTTTATTGATGATTTTTAAGGGAGAATGTATTCCTTTAAAACAGCCAATGTATAGCATTAACATTTTAATGAAAAAAATTACTTTCATTTAGATGTACCAACGTAACATTTTTAAGATTTTTTTTTATAAAATTAAACCCCTACTAAGCAAACATTTAGTTACTAAAACTTTACTTTATATACACTCATATGATAAAAAAAAGTTTGCCATTCAATTATTACTAGAAGAAATAACATTCTTAGCTCGGAATAAAATAAAACGATGTACTATAGAAATTAATAAAAAAAAACTAAAAAAGAGTCAAAGAAACGAATATATTAATTAAGATAGATAGATAGATAGATAGATAGGTAGGTAGGTAGGCAGGCAGGCAGGCATGTAGGCAGGTAGGTGTCCGAGCAGAGTAAATATATATTTTGCTTAACATTCACATTCTTTTATTATTATAGATCATTTTCAAAATAAAAATTGTTAAAAGCCATCTTTCAGATTTTTTTTAATTCATTTCAAAGAAGTTCTCTCATCTACATATCCAACAAAGCATAAACAAGCACAATCACAACAAAGACAACTTTTGGCATATACACAAGTTTAAAAACAATTTTCCTAAAAAAAAAACACATTTTTTTTAAAACAACCATTCTCTCATTTCCGTGACTCATATTTATTCCTTAACTAAAAAGGAGCTTTACCTTTTTATTATTCAACATGGAGGGGGGGAGGCTAGTCACTCTCAATAACTTTTTCCCAAAAACTCTTCTGAACACCACCAACTTTTTCGCCAACTCTCTCGCAGAGTTCCTCAAATCCATCCAAACATCTCTCTTGGAAATGTTTATGGATCGTACATTCGTATGCATTTCAAAGCAATTCAGAAGTGGATGTGAAATTTCGATGTAAACTAGAAAAGTACTTTTTTTTCCGTTCGCATCAAATATGAATTTTTCTATGTATAAAATAAAGAAATACACCTGAAAACATATTTTTTATATTGTATATTTTGGACTTTCAAACACAACTCTCGGCTTTTCTATTCCATTTTTAAACAGAACATTTATAAATTACGAAATGCATTAAAACCAAAATAAGCTAGTAACGTGTTAAGTAATTTTATTATTGAAACGTCACGTTTATATTTCATAGTTTAATATGTATAGTATGGCAAATTTTTTAAGAATACAGTCGGTGCATACTCGACACAGACTTTATAACCAATGTTGAAAAATAGACGCACATTCTAACACGCTTTTAAATTTCATTCCATCAAAACTACTCGCAAATTACTAAATTCCCTAAATCTCGTTTCTTTGCATAGTGATAAAGGCAGCCGTACATAAAAAGCTCGAAAATCTCTCAAAAGACAGAAGCCACTTCTGGACGCTGCATTCATCCACCAGCTGTTGAATAACGGATACAAGCAAAATGTGCAGTCCACAGCCAACTTCTTCCTGGAAGGTGTCCACTGTTAAAAATTATTAAGACCTTGTACCAAAATTTGGTACCCATTTAGCTGTAACCAACATTTGGTGCTTAGTTTCACTATTTTACGGTGCTACCACGGATACCATTTTGTGGTGAAATGTTGCAGCAATGCTCAGAACGTTGCATAAAACTCAAAATTCGAGTTTTCTTAGTATTTTTGTAGCAAAGCTGGCAACCCTAGATCACAACTTTTTTACTTTTCTTTGTTCCACCGATCGGGCTCGCATATGAATCCTCTGATCCTCTAATCCTCTGAGCGCCTGGGAATCCTCTGAACGCCTTTATCCACTGAGCCTGCGAGACCCTTTTTCGTCGTTGTCTTTCTTGGAAGCTTGTTGATGTAGCGATAGCGAAAATTTCAGCTGCAGTTAAAAAAATTGAACCAATTATCGATGAAACCTCCACTTTTTTCTTATGAGGGATTTCTGGTTCAACCTAGATTCCAACATAATATTGTGTAATTTGCTACAGATTTCTGTTTTGCACCAAGATATGGTACATCGTAGAACTGAAATGTTTAACAGTGTACCTGGGCGCCGAGATGCTGGAATTGAGCTACCCCGCAGCCTTGAATCGCCGTGAACAGCTGTAAAATCGTGTGCTGTGACTAACACATCGAGGACTTCAAGGCCGAAACCGACGAAGGGATAATGTTTTTGATCAAAACCAAGCCAATTTCGAAGAAGCCATCGAAGCCGAAAGCAAAAGCTGTATCGAAGCCGAAAATCGAAGTTGCATTGTATCCGAAAGATGAAGCTGCTCGGACTACTGCAATGGACACTCCATAAAGTTCTGTGTCTGATTTTTGGAATTAAATGTTTATTCATATTTCTTTTTGATTTATTTTCGAACTCGATAACCACTATCTCGCTACATATGTGTTTCATGAACAGTACTAATTTCAAGTGAATCAAATCATTCCTTTAAATATCTAGTGTTAATCAAAATGTACGCTAAAAATAGCGATGAAAAGCATTGTATTCTTTATTTATACAATAGATTTGAATTACAAAAGATGCCCAATCAAGTGGAATTAATGCTGGAATATGGCTAGAACAAAACAGCGACTATTTAAAACTCCACATTTATTTGTAAGAGTAGTTTAATTGGCAATAGCCTAATTGCGGCCGAAGGGAGCCGGGTTTACCATATTCTCAAAGAAGAAAACATTTGTTTGTCGCCCAGACAAAAGGTTGCCATGGGCCGCAATTGAAACTTTCAGGTTTAATTCTAATACAAAATTCAAAAATGCATAATTTGGTAAAGATTTCCAAAATGGGTAGATTTCTCGCCAATAAACGATAAGTAGTTTCGTTTTTTAGCTGTAAAATGATAGTTCGTCATAAATAATTATTAATTAATACAGAAATTAAAATTATTTAAAATTTCGTATTATTTCATTGAATTATTTCAATAAAATCAAAGTTATTTATATTCGTGAAAAGTAAACAGCATTTTAAAATTTACTGAAAATGCAATGCGTTTTTTCCATATCTGATATACTTATGGGGTTAAACTAAAGAATACAGTACGGTCGCCAAGTGGCGATTTTTTTTTTTTTTTTTTTTTTTTTTTTTTTTTTGGCGATATAGGTTTTTGTTAATTACTGTGATGGCACAATTTCGTTCTGCGCTGATTGGATGATTTCGGCACAGTCTCGACATCGGCTCTACAGTTTGGTAACAATTTTGCGTTAGTCACCAATTTTTTCATTTTGGCGCGATTCCCGTATCTAGTTATTATGTTGTCATTTCAAATGTATTCTAAATTTTTCCAACTAAAAATTTCATTAAAATACCTTTGCTTAATTTGGTTAAATTGCAAGTTTTTAAAGCACAAGATTTTATACAGACAAACAGAAAACTGATAAAAAAATATTCCTACTTTACGAATATTTTTATCCTTAAGTATTCATATGTAAAATTTACACTAGCGTTTGGTTTCCAAATGGAACTGAAAACATATTTGGTACGTGACAGTGATTAATATGCCTTTGTAGAGTCCCCCTCCCCTTCTTAAATTTAACCAATTCAAGTTTTAAAAATTATATTAATTAAAGAATAACGAGGCAATCCGCCAAGGCGTCAAAATTAATGCTGCCAAATATGATTTCTGTTCAAATTGACAACCATGTTCAATGTATTTGAGACGTGTCAGCATGGTTAGTTTAGAAATTGTTTAAATAGAATTGTGGGGCTCTGAAATTGCAATCGAATAAATTACTGCCCAAAGCGTGTAAGAACACTCTGTAATATTACGCATTTGATTATTTTACAAAAGAATTAGGCTGAATTATTTATTTTTTTAAAAGCTGGTAATCCTATACCAATGCTTTATCTCTGCTTTTTATATCTGTTCGATTGGCAACTCAAGTTATACGAAAAATAAAAAAATAAAAATTATGTACGCACTTGAGAAATGAGTTAAGAGCTGCGTCTACACTAATTTTGAGAATAAACAAAAAGTAATCCACTTAATAATAAAATACTCTAATTTCTGGATAGCACAAGAAAATGCTGGCGTCATTAATTGCATTAATAATGGCAGCCATTTTTTTGTATTTTCCAGAAAATTCCATTTCTTCTTTATTAAGTTAACTTATTTTCAGAAAATCTACTAACTCAATTTTAACATAGTTTTTAAATATAAGCATACGATAATTTGAAATATTCTACGGAATAAAAAATAAATAGGTAGACCATGTCTATCGAGACAAACGTAGGGTTTGAGGCGTCTAACGTCATAAACAACAGTGGGTTCGGTTGCAAATGTTATTTATAATTAACTATGAGACAAACATTCAAATCAATGTTCTAATTTATTGACATAAACTACAGGATAATCCATTTTGTTTCATTCGGATATCACAAACCATCTTGAACTTGTTTAAACTTGTATGAACAAACGAATCGAACGATTACCGAACCCTTCCAGGACCCGATTTTAAAGACGTTACTCACACGTCTAAACTGTTCTATTTTATTATTCGAAGTCAATAAAGTTTTAGAACACAAAAAATAAAGGTATATAGTTTCTTTTTACTTGCTTTTTAGTGTTACGCATAGATGTGGGTCGCACTTAAAGCCGTTCTTTGCGAATTAACGGAAAGTTCTAGCAGGAAACTGTAAAAAACATTTTTATATGACATTTTGTGATTAACATTTTCGAAATTTAAAGTTTTGTTCTTAAATGCATATCAAATGAGATATTCACGTAAAACAAATTTTGTGCACCATTTTTCCACGATGGCGTCTCGAGATCAATTTGTAGAACAGATAACTTTTTGTATGTTTAATAACACATTAGAATGAACATATTTAACAAATTTCATATCTCAGACATTTTATTCTTCAAACGTCAAAGTTTGTTCTTACTTTAGGACATGCTGAACTGAACCTACTGCCGTTTACCTTTAATCACTTACATCTTTCTATAACGGTGATCATGAGGTCTTTAACGATACCAGCATCATCACTGTATTATTATTAGTTAAAAGTTATAAGCTAATTAAAATGTCATGTTTCCTTTATACTTTCCGTTATATTCATTTTTCTAGACATGCAACCTATTACTCGGATCAGATATTAACCCTTTTGGGCCCAATGGCGCAATGCCCCAAACGTTAATACAGTGGAATCAAAAGGTACCACTGTATTTAACGTTTCTTTTTAATTGAAACATAAATTTCCTTAGCTTCCATTCAGAACCATTTAAAAGGTGTATTATATGTCAATACACTAATATTTTTTTATATTTAATAGTAAATGGCACTACTGTATTTAGGAAATTAATAATATGAACACGCTCTGAAGCAAAAAGTGAAAATATAGTTAACAATCATAATTATACCTCTTACTTTTTCTGTTACCAAATATCTGTTTTTGTCATTGAATAGCCTTTTTCTTTGCAGGACTTTAAGTTCCAGTGATCCCAATTGGCCATGAAATGTCATGTAAATATCTAATTAGCTTCCATTAGGCCCCAATGATGCCAAGTGGCTCCATTAAAAATTTTAATTTAAAAATTACGATATATTATTTTAATGAATATTTAGATTAATCTAGACTAAGAATAGATATAATTCCAAAAAAAATAATATGCTTCTATTGGTAAATAAAAATGCTTACCTTAAAGACTTAACAACGTTACGCATCAAAATAAAACTAATCAACCCAAATATTTTTATTTTAAAATGGTTAGATTCGCCTATAAAATACATTAAACAATGTTACGTGACGATTTACTTTTAAAATGCCAATGCATACCTACTTAATTAACAGCTTAATAAAAATGTCCATTTTTAAACATTTAATTAATGAATATTTTTAAATACATATTTTATTTATTAAGATCATAATTACATCCAATTAAATTTCAACTTGAATTTTATTTCCGTCCAATCCCACTCAGCACTCAAAAACAATAACGGCCCATTAGGCAGTTAAAATACTTGACTACAAAATGAAACTTGAAACATATAAAAAAAAATAAGCATAATTAGCAACAAAACATCTCATTAAACCTACTTCATTATTATGCTATTTATCCAGTCTCATTCTCATTTTACCTAATCTAATTACTCCCCCTAAACTAAGAAAGAATTCATTTAGAAAAATTGTGACTCTAAATAACAGTAAGTAGCTTTAATTATGTGCGACGAAAACAGAACAAAAACGAATTCAACTATT
Source organism: Troglohyphantes excavatus (assembly GCA_963932185.1). NCBI lineage: Eukaryota > Metazoa > Arthropoda > Arachnida > Araneae > Linyphiidae > Troglohyphantes > Troglohyphantes excavatus. The sequence goes on from OZ010668.1 coordinate 17,322,213, forward strand.
TTTTTAAGAATACCATATTTCGAAAGAACTCTTTATTAACAACCTAATTAGTAGTCTAACTATTAAATAATAATAAAATGGACCCCCGTGGCTTCCAGTCACACTTTATTTAAAGCTAACAGAAATCATTTTAATGGACCCGCAATACAATGTCACCCCGAGACAGCCAAAGAAAATTCTTCTGTTGTGTCCTGATAATTAAGTTAGTTTCATTATTTACCATCCTTAATCCAATACCACAATTACCCGTTTTATAGGGCGGGGGGATAAAGCTCTAACCATTCATTCTTTTAATTAAATGGGGAAATACATCACAGTTGAATAGAAAGTGGCTGGTAATAAAATTAGCGAAAAAGGTCAATATGCCCGTGCAGTGTTCTATTGTGGATTTCGAACTCTCTTTTGTTATTGAAACAAATCGAATCCCCCTTGGAGTATGAAATGTGTGTGGGTTGTTTGCATATCTAACTCGAATTTTCGGAATAGCAAGTTAAATGAAGTTAAAAGACGGAGTTGGAAGTGTAATTGTAATTCGTTTAATTTGTTTAAGGTAATTTCTATAATGGTAATAGGTACTTCTGCAAAGCCAAAGTTTAAAATAAATATTAACTTTATTATGTTAAATATCAACATAATAGAGACTTTTGGATTCCATTTTAAAATTATTTTGTTAATGGAATTATTAACAAAGGTATTGTTTCTACCCGCAGGATTTTATTCTGAACAGAGCTGGAAAGAGGTTCAATAACAAATAAAGTTTTAAAAATTTTATTCCAACACAAATTCTTTTTATTTATAATGCGCAAAAAAATTGCAAAATGAAAAAATTAGTTGTTTTCTTGATAAATTTTTTTGCAAATTAATCAAATTCTGTATATTATAGACATAATTAAAGGGGTTACATTAGACACGTAACATTTAAAAATTATATTTATTGTCATGGATATAGGAGGTACGTGTTTGTGAAGGGACGAATATTCGGCCTAATCGGCCGGTATGTCGAATATTCGGTTAGACCGAATACTTTTGATATTCAGTCAATCTTCAGACGAAACCCTGTGTAAAATCAGGGTTTGTGAGAAAAATCATATTCGAAAAATTGTTTGCTTAAATAATAAAAAATCTATCTGAATTAAAATAAATTTCTGTGAAATATAATATTTTTTAATCATATTCAGAAATATGCAGCTTTTTTAATCATTGTGTGGGTTATATTATTTTGATTAATAGAGTAGGAGAAGGGGGAAAGGGTATTACTGGTTGAACAGTGTGTCCATATAGTAACTTTTTAAGTTATTATTTACTTATTTATCATCATCATTTTTTTTATTAATTTTGGTTTAAAAAAATTACCTAAACTGGATAAGGTATTCTGACTACAGTCATAAAATATATTTATGGGTAAATAATTATATTAGGAAATCGTTCAATTTGATATAGATTTTTTTTTAATTTACAGAAAAAAGGTGTTGTGTATTTTAAGTGCAAATTGAATTCACAATAGATTTAATACTTATTATTATTGTTATTATCAATTATTATTTTTATATTTAATAGTATTATTATTCTATAGTAAGTAAAATTACTATACTACATTTATATTATGATACTTTTACGTTCTAAACCTTTACCTAAGGTACTTAGGTTGTTTACATGTACAAAGAGTTTTGAAGGAAATTGATAAAGGCGGCAGAATATTCGGTATTCTTCCTCAAAGTCAACCGAATATTCGGTATTCGGCTATTCGGTCAAATCACTATTCGCCACATCCCTGTATGTGTCGGCTGGTTTTTTAACAATGACAGAAGCACTGTAGAAGCCTTATTAACAAAGATAATAGTGTCATGAAGGAAGTATGTGACAATAACCAATTAATTAAATAAAAACTTTAAGGTCAGAATGTCTCAAAACTTATTTTAAGTTACATACCTCCCCTTTCAATTAGCAAATGAATTTTTAAAAAAAAATTATATTCAAATAAATTTATACTTTATTACATTAAACGCAAAAATAAAATTTTTACCTCACATAAAATTATAAAAAGTAGTTTTTTTATTTATAAATTCCTTTTTATTTAACATATTTTCATACTTATAGGGTGAAAGAGGGGAAAGGTGGAACAGTGTCGCCAAATAGTAACTTTTTAAGTTGTTATTTACTTAATTATTATCATTATTGATTTTAATTTATTTTGGTTTTAAAAAATGACCTAAACTGGTTTTAATAAGGAATTATAATTACAGTAATAAATTAGATTTATGGGTGAATATTTATATTAGAAAAACGTTCAATTTGATATTGAATTTTTTTTTTAATTTAAAATTTTTTACAGAGAAAAGGTTTTGTGTATTTTAAGTTCAAATTTAATTGACAATAGATTTAATATTTAGTAGTAGTATTATTATTATATTTAGTAATTATTAGTATTATTAGTAGTAATTATTATTATATTTAATAGCATTACTATTCTATAGTAATTACAATTGCTATACTACATTTATATATTACGATAATTTTACGTCCCAAACCTTTGTGATCACTACCAAATACGAAATGAAAAAGTCAAGGTCAAAATATTTCAAAACTTAATTTTTATTACATACCTCCCCTTTCAATTAACAAATGCAATTTTAAAAAAATCAAATAAATTTAAACTTTATTACATTAAACGCCAAAAGAAAATTTTCACACCACATAAAATTATAGATAGTAAATTTTTGGTTTATAAATCTAATAAGCAATTCATTTTTATTTAACATTTCCTCACACTTCTAGTATTGAAGTTTTATAAACAATCATTAGCAATCAATTTAACGTATATTTCATTTGGGATAATCTATAAAAGTTGATAATTTCCTAAGTATTTTGAATAAATTATTAAACATAATAATATTTACTGAGTCGCTTCACATTATTGTTACCACCTTATATTTCTGACGTAACCAGAGAAATAAAACACGCGTTGTAATTCGGCTGTACTCGGGGACAACCTAAGTTGAACCTTTAGCGGAAGCTATGATATGTATAAATATTCAATTGATATTGGCTCAACTTAGGTTGTCCTCGAGTATAGGTGGATATATTAATTAAGTGTAGTGTCTACATTGAAAAAACATATTACTCACTGCCGTAATGGCAAAAAAATATCTATTTAATCACATTTTGAAATAGGAATGGTTATGGGCTTATAGACCAAGGTGGTAGTATTTTCGAAACAGAGCTGATCGCGTGCTGCTGAGATTAATGGATAATGTGAAATGGAGAAATGACACCAATGCGAATAAGCGACGTGCAAATACAGGAGCACAACACGCCATTGATGTGAGAGATCAACGCCGACTCTATTGCTTGGTGAGAGCCGATCGACAAGCTACAGAACATCCATCAGCCAAATGAACCAGGGGACAACTGAAAGTGTAGCTAAAACGATAAATCAGGGAAGCCTTCTACGTGTGGGCTTCCTAAGCAAACGGATGGTCGTTTCATTTATGCTAACGAAGGTTTATCGGCACAAAAGGCTGACGTTTATCCAGCAGTATCAGAATTAGACCTCCTGGAATGGGCAAGAGATTGTTTTCTACGGTAAGTTCATGATTCATAGGGTTATTTCAGTTGCCCAATGGATAAATGGATAAAGGAGTTCAGCTGGTAATCAGAGGATTTCTAACTCGAGCGGTGGACTCGACAAAGAAAAGTAAAAAAGGAGTTATCTTGCAATCGGAGGGTTGCCATATTCGCTACAAAAATACTAGAAAATCGCCCTGAAAATTCAACAAATTATACTGACTGGTGCACGATAAATCTGCTCGAGGTCCAATGTCCTGACGTCTATTGAGGTTGCGTCGGGTGCCAGATCAGGTATTGTGCTCGTCATCTGACCATTGTTCAAAAATACGAGGCATTGTTCCTGGGTCTTTCCCTTGAGATAGGCCTCGAACGTTCACCAATAGCGCACTGTGCAGCTCTGCTGCGACGTTAATTAACCAAATCAAATCTGATTTATATAAAGATTGGACGTTGACGTATATGGAGTGAGTTATAGAAGATTTGGTTTTGTTAATTAACGTCGCATTATAGCTGCACAGTTGGCTATTGGCGACGGTTCTGGGCCTATCTCGAAGGAAAAGACCCGGGAACGATGCCTGGTATTTTTGAACCATGGTCAGATGACGAGAAACACCTGAATTAGCACCCAACGCCTTCAATAGACGTCGGGACTTTGGACCCCGATCAGATGTACCGTGCTCTAGTCCCGTATACTCGCCGATAATTTTTGTGGATGTTCTGGACGACATTCCTAGTATTTTGTAGTAAAGCTGGAAAACCCCCGAGCACAAGATCACTACTTTTTTACTTTTCTTTATCAAGTCCGTCGCACAGGATCGAACCAGGAACAACCCTTTGATTCCCAGCTTACGCCTTTATCCACTCGGCCACGGATGCCTTAAGATATAGGAAAACAAAGCCTCATCCACCATTGCATTTTCGTTCTATGGGTGCTCCACCACCCACCCATCACAGCCATCAGATGCCAGGGTGTATGTCTCTACATAACTCAGAACACCCTCTGTCACCTTATTGAATACTTCTAATACGGCCTACCACCTGTTGGTATGCACGACGATTAAACTGGAAATTAGATGGTGGTCTCAATAATGTGATACGCCTGTGTATAAAGTACAACTCGTATTAAAGATGAGAAATAAAACTATAAACAGTACGTTAAAATACTGGAAAAAAGCAAACCTTTTGTTGATATACATACTATCTGAAGGTAAGAAAATAACATATTTGGTTCAAATATATAGGTCTAAAAAATAGATTTAAATCACAAAAAATAACCTTAAAATGCCACAAAAATAACTTTAAAACAACAAAACAAATTACTTTTAAAACCATAATTAAACATACGTGAGTATATCCAAAAAATTCAAACGAGTGAATTTTTCTTTAGTTTACAATATCGCGATATCTATGAGATAAATCAATAGAATATACACTGATCATACTTAGGCTCGAGCAGCGCACGAGCAATAATTGCACTACAACTTTTAATCAAAATAGCAACTGAAAAAACCATACTGCAACCAAGAGTGATTATTTAATTGCTTCTAACTCTAGGCTGCTATGTGTCATATTTCGCAATCGCCAAAGTGAATATTCCAAATATCCCTAGAGGCCTCCGTGGCCGAGCGGTTAAGGGCGTCAGCTAGGAATACGAAGGTTCCCGGTTCGATGCCAGGTGATGGACTTGACAAAGAAAAGTAAAAAGTAGTGATCTTGTGATCGGAGTGTTACCAGCTTTGCTACAAAATACTAGAAAAGTCGTCCAGAACATCCGCAAAAATTATCGGCGTGTATACGGGACTGGTGCACGATACATCTGATCGGGGTCCAATGTCCCGACGTCTATTGAAGGCGTTGGTTGCCAGTTCAGGTGTTTCCTCGTCATAGGCGTAGGAAGTAGGGGGGCTGGGGGTGCTCGAGCCCCCCCAGGAATTATTTTGAAGGGGCTCAGCCCCCCCCTAAAATTATACTTTAAAAAAAATACTTAAAAACCCAATCGGTGAAATAGAGAATTCCTACAAAGAGGCATTCGAAAAGAAGCGCCCCTTATTTATTCTAAACGTGTTTTAAAGTGGGGGAATTTGCTTTGAAAGGTACAGGCGTGGACAATGAGTTCCTTTCTCAACTGTTTCCAATCGAAGACGACTTGTACATGTCATTAGTTATATGTCACCTTTTGTGAGAAACACCAGAAAATTACCTGTTTGCCGTCAACAGCTGTACTTCGTTTGCAAAATGCTACCGCCATCTGGTTACTCGACCAGCCATGTCGGTAGCACCCTGGGTAGCACGGTCATCTTTAAGACATGTGAATGGCCACCAAAGCTGGGAATTGTATAGTTCGTCCCCATTTGTTTGTAATTTACTGGCTCTCACCCTTTAGTCGATTTTAGCTGATTGATGATCTCCCCATTGAGAATGACAATGTATGCTTGTGTAGACAGTTTTCTATATAGGCTTTTCTGAAACTTGCCCCTAGGGGCCGAAGTCATGCAGGAAGTCATGGAAGCAACAAAAAAGAAATCCCTGGTGAGATCTTACAACCGCATTACAGTTTCTTTTTTTAGTGTAAAGACAGCAATTTTAGGAAGCATTTCTTTTTACAAACGAATGGTAGTAGATTTCTTCTGTCAGCATATTCCTCTGTTTTGTCAGTTAAGTAATTTTTTCTGCATTCTAAAAGTCAATTAAAAGTAATACCATCTTTTCTAACGATAAATGTAATTATGCTTATATAAATTGGCAGTAACTCTAATTATAATGATGTTTAGTTTTGTTATACACTATTATAGTGAATTAACATACTTAATGTTATACAGTATATATAGTGAATAACATTAAGTATTGTATTCATTGTATATAAGTATTGTATGTAAGTCATTGTAGAATTAGTGTAAGGAAAATGTGTATTTACATAAAGTCTAAATTGTTAATTATTTTATTGCATCAATAGAATACTAGTTATGGTTTATTTCATTTCAGTAATATTTAAACTGACAAATTTATATGTTTTCACAATAATATCTAATTTTTTTTTCCTCAGTATACTCTCGCTTATTTTAATTTTTTTTTATATTACGTCCTTTCTTAAATGTCAGAAAAGCATAAATATGATAGTTTAGTTTGAAAACTACTTATAAATTTATCAATTTACATAGCTAAAATATAAACGTAATTTCAAGTATTTATATAAATGTCTACAACGCTAAAGCTTTAAAGAGTAATTTTAAGAATAATGTAAAAATGCGCTTTTAAATAAAAAAAATATTATGGATATTTCATAAATTGTAATCGTATTTCCTATAATTTATTCCCTTTGAAGTAATAAGCCATCAGATTCATGCACTATTTTCTAAACAGATTATATAGTTGAAATTTCTTCATTTAGAAAATTACATTTTGTTAAAGAAAGTTAAATAGAGACGAATTCCTCAAATCTGAAAAAATTCATACTTTAACGTACAAAACGGGCATTTGAAATTACTAATAACATTTTCCTGGTTACTTTATGTTCTAAAGCTATCGAAACAAAAAACGGATACAAGTTAAAACATTTAGCAAGTTAAACACTTGTTTGTAAAAAAATTAAAGCATCGATTGTTTTTTAATTGTTTAATAGCTCGCAACTCCGTACTATTTTATATTGTAAATAGATTGAAAAAAATTCAGCCCCCCCTGAAAAAAAGAAGTTCCTACGCCACTGTTCCTCGTCATCTGACCATGGTTCTAAAATAACGAGGTGCAGGTATGAATGAATGTGTGTGTGTGAATGTGTATGTGTTCCCGGGTCTTTCCTTCGAGACAAACCCCGAACCGTCGCCAATAGCCCACTGTGCAGCTGTAGTGCGACGTTATTTAACCAAACCAAACCAAACAAAAATCCCTAATATTTTGACAGATTGTCTCGTCTCTTTTTTTCGTTTTATTTTAGCTCTAAAATAAAACGAATGGCGGATAGTTTTTTTGTATATGTGTAAATAAACCCTCACAGGCTATTTTGTTATAGACAAATTGTTATTTCAATCCAAATTAATTACGGTGGATGGTCATTAGTCAGAGTTCTGGAACGGATCATTCCGAAAAAGTAATACAGTGTTTCTGTCCTTGTATCCCTATGTAACGGATTTACCCTTAGACTATTCGCGCACTAGCAACAACTGCATTGCAACTTTTAATCAACTGTGCAACTAAAAAATCACACACCAACTGCAAGTGATTATTTACGCAGAGCTGCCAGGTCTCAGATTTTGCAATAGTAAAGTGAAGGTAAAAAATCTCTAAACTGATTACCACAATCCATACAAAATCGACAAATTGTCGATTATTCGCTAAATCAGTTAGCCGGATAACCGATTATTTTTACCAGTTTGAAACAAAGTGGATTTTTCTCTATCCAACAAAAAAAAGAATTTTCGAAATCGGACAATATTTTTTTCAAGCAGTCCGGTTAATTAAGAATTCCGGATAGTTAAATGCCGGATAACAGGATATTTTTTCAAAAGTGCCCAAATGAGACATTCTCTACCCAACAAAAAAATAATTTTCCAAACTTCTGAATTAGAACAGAAATCTTGCGCAAACATACATAAAAAAACATATAACAGTCGAATAGATAATCTCTTTCCTGTTGGCGAACTTTGGCGGTTTTGGTTGGCGCGTTTTTCAGTCCGTAAAAAATGTCTAATCCGTAAGGCTAAATCAGCCTTATTAAAATTCCACCAATTAAAAGACTTATAAGCAAGTCGAACCTAAACTAAAGTAAATCCATTGTTCCCTACCTCAAACTCAATGTCTAGTTAATTAGCAACTGTACTAAGAGCCATAGAATATGGATAGAAAATTCTCTCAACTGAAATAGTCACAGTCAAGCGAACTGGCTTGTTATTACATCAAGCGCATACCACAATATCGATTTGTGAATTATACTTGTTTAGACAAGAATACACTACGCCATTTCCCTGGAGTTACGTTCATAGGCGGGACACCGAACGGACATGCATATTTTATTGCAAACCTAAATCAAGAATTAATTCCATTGTTGAGTTGTGCGTCATGTGGGATTTAGGCTATACAACATTCATTTGTGTTGCAAGTTCGGAATTTCTGATGGTGTGGAAATATTCGATAGGGCTGTAGTTGAGTGATAATGTCGGTTTTTGATATTTTGGGAATGTAATTTGTGTTGTGGTATAGTTTCTCTTCTAAATGGTCTGGTCCATAGTATTTTGTATTTTTAATTTTCGGTAATCGATTGTAATTTAGATGTTTTGAAAAATAATAAATGCAATCAAACTAATAAATTACATGTTTTTTTTATTTGCTTAATTATAAATATTTCACGTTTTATCGAAAAATTCTAAATATATATATATATATATATATATATATATATATATATATATATATATATATATATATTGGTATGCATGTTTTTGTAAATTAACGATACTATGGAGAAAAACAAATCATATGAATTTAGTTATCACATTTTGAAAGATAGTAGCGCGTTTATACTCTTTATCTTAAAATCTCCATCTTTATAAAAGACAAGCTGAAGTACTCGGCGTTGTCTGGTTACTTCAGCTTGCCTTTGCTGCCTCGGAACGAAACTGTAGAATTCTATAAAAAACAAACCCCAATGACACCGTTATATATATATATATATATATATATATATATATATATATATATATATATATATATATATATATATATATATATATATATATATATATATATATATATATATATATATTTCTTCACCGTGGCGCCATTTCGAGGGTGGGTTTAGTAAGAAATCGTTTCTGCTAATTAAGGAGAGTGATGAGAGGCTTCAGTCATGTAGACACTGACCTTCCTCTTGAGATCAAATGTGCAAAATTATATAAATTTTATCATCATAAGAATACTTTTGCCAATTTGGCGATATTTTTACATGTATGACCGTATTTCAGTTCATTTGGCGACATTTTTATACATTTGGCGATATTTGCCGGTATATTAGTGCTATTTCCACATCAGACAATCGTAATGCATCGTTTATCCGTCTTGATTGCTAAGTATGTAAGATATATTATATTGTTGCAATGTTGAAATATTCCATTGTTACAGTGTTGCATTATTGCAATTAGATTTTAGCAAGAAATCAATTGGGTTAAGCGAGTTAAGGGAAAAGGTATGGGTGTGGTTGTTCGAAATTTCATGTAGGCAGTGATCTTCCCCTTGCTTTGAAGGGCAAGTGTGCAAAATTTCATCAAGATCAGCATAAAACTGTATATTTGTATTAAAAAAACACACAGATGCTCTTCTTTATAGAAAAATTATGATTTTTTTAAAAGTGGGATCAATTTAACGAAAGAATTTTAAAACTATAAATTCATTTTTTTCCACGTATTTATTTTATTATACCCGTCACTACAGATATATTAAAAAAAATTGACTAAAATTATATTCTCTTTGACTTAAAATTTATTTAGAAAAAATAAATCTATATATAAGACTTCTGATGAAAAATATGAGTTTAAGTGAAATTCTAAGATGTCAAATAACATTCTTACAAACAATAGTGAAATTTTTAAAATAACAAATATTATTTTTTAATATACAAAAGTTAAATAACTGTTACACTTATAAAAAGACAGGTAAATAAGCTTTTTATTAATAAAGTTCTTTTAAAAAATGGGATGACAAGTTTTTCTGAAACCAAACTATTTGCGTTTTTCTTTTTTTCTCTCTTTCAATGTTCAATTCCCCTTAGATCTTCCTTGAAATGTCCTGTCACCGGCAGTATATAATTTTACGAAATAAATGTCCTCCCATTTTTATCGAAATACAAATGTAAATAATGCTAGGTGATAACCATTCAATATACATATACATAAAAATAACGTTATATGATTTATCTAAACTATATATACTTAAAAATATCCCTGATATTTTGACAGGTTGTCTCTTCTCTTTTTTTCGTGTTATTGTATATTATTCCGCTGTAAGACAGATTGTTGAATGGTTTTCTTCTTTATTTAAGTAAATACTTTCAGAATAATTTGTTATATAGGTAAAAAATTCTTTCAATACAAATTAATCATAGTGGTCATAAGTTATATTTCCGTAATGGATCACCCTGATAAAGTAATACTGTGTTTCTATCCGGATACTTTATGTAGCGGATTTATATTTAGGCTAGCCGTACACAAGCAACAATTGCAGCATTGCACTTATTTATCAACTGAGCAACTAAAAAATCTCAGAGTAACTGCGAGCGATTATTTAATTGCATCCAACTCAAGGCTGCCAGGTCTCAGATTTTGCAATCGTCAAAGTGAAGGTGAAAAATCGCCAAAATCTGATTTCCACAATCCATACAAAATCAACACATTGTCGATTATTCGCCAAATCTGTTAGCGATGCAACAAACAAAAGAATATTTTATGCAATTTAAAAGTTGCTCAGAGAGCTAATACAATTTTAGTTTCCTCTTGCATGTACAACTAAATAGTTTAGTTGCATGTTCAATAGTTCCAGTGCCGCCTAACCTTAAGAAAATTTATTTATAAATTCCTATAATAATTTTGAAGAATTTTAGAAATTTGATGTAAACCAATTTAGTTATTGATAGGTTAAACTCGGGCAGACACAGGTATATACATTTAATTGACATATTAAAAATTATACTTTATAATTAAGTATTACTAAAATAATCTAGAAATTAAATTTGTTATTTGTTTGGAAATGTTAATATATAATTATATAGATATTTATATCGTATTTTGTTATTTTTCACTAATATCGCATTGTTGATTACATTCGATTCTTATCATTGCTCCGATTCATTTTTGAAGTTAGTTTCAAAACTTTCAAGTTTAGTTTCATTTTTGAAAATAACATGTACACAAAAATGAGTAAAATGAATAAAAATAACCGTTGCTTATCTACATAGGGGTTGTCATCATAAATCTCATTCAATAACTTTCAACAATTACAACAGAACTTAACGGGAATCGAACCCATAGCGTCTACCTGATGTCGTCCACACCAAAGTCCAGGGCCATATCCGTTATACTACGAGAGCTTCGTGAAGAAGTTATAAACAGAAGAAATATTAAAAAAACGCGTGGCAAACGAATGGGAAGTAAGATAATTTAGTTGTAATAACTCAGTTTCTAAGCAATCGACATCAAATAATGTGAAAAACCATCTTTAGAACAAATATTTTAAGTTTGTGAGGTCGCTTTGTTAAGATGGCTTGAACAGAAACTGATATCAGCAATATTAAATCACACTGCTCATTTTTACGAAAGTACGATTACTTAAATTTGAGTACGTCATCGCTTATTTACGATACAATTGTACTCAAAGGAAAACGAGTACGTCCATGTACTCATTTTTAAGCAGATTTTTTTTTTCAATTTTAGTCATTTGTTTTAAATTACTTAACACAATCTGATATTTAAGAAAACATTTATTTTGTTGGGAAACATTATATATTTTATCTTAATTAGTTGAAAGTCGTGTTTAAAAATTTTCGGATTAGAAGCAATCAATATAAATATATAGTGACATTCGCATGATTTTTAAAGCAAATTAAAAACAATCTTCCTTAAAGCAATTAAGTTTGTACGCTTCTAGAACGCTTCCTTAATCTAATAATTACTGGCATTTTACGGCCTAAGTTTCTTTTTCAAAGCAACGTTCATGACAAGTGACATAAATAGAAAATACGAAACTATTCGTCGTATGCTTGAGAAGCACTTGGTTAAATTTTATGAATATATAGTGATGTTTATTCTAATCTAGCACTTATTTATGGTGAAAATTCAATGAAATTTAAAACAACCCAATTAATGCAATGTTTGGGTATTTGTTTATTGATTATAAATATTAATGTAAAAATTTAATAACTGATGTCAATGAATACAAATAGTTTGATCCTATGTTAAATAAATGTGTTTCCCGGAAATTTTTAGTCATAGTAAAAATGGTCGTCTGAATTTTTTTTCTAGGATTACAAAAAAAAATTGAACTAAAGAATTCTAATAGCCGTGTTTCATATATAAAAATATGTTCAGATATCTTATCTATTCTAATAAAATTACGTTTAGGGTATGTATTAATCTCAAAAACTAATGATGCGATTTGGGTGAAAAATAAAACCAGTTTCCACCAGAAAAAACTTTTTTAAAGTTTTTTCGATTTAGTAATTAAATAGAGAGATAGCAGAAAACAAATCTTTTTTTATATATATTTATGCAATTAACATGAACGTCGACAGTTGTACGAATTTACATCAGCATTTGTTGACCCAATCTTAATAAATTTCACAAACTTCGGTAATAGTCATTCGACATGAAAAAGATTTGATGCTTAATGATGGAGCCCTTCAAAATAAAATGAATGGGAGGCTTTAAAGTTCAGAATATTTCAATCTACTTCGAAATAATTTTTAAAAAAAACTATTTTAAACAAATTAAAATATCGCTATTTAATTAAGACTACATTCCAGATTCATGCAGAGAGTTGTAATATTAAATAGAGAGCGCCTTCAATACCAGACCGCGGTGTCAACATTGAAAAAAAAAAACACATCACGTGGTTATAGCGCTGCCACATTTGGCGTTGAGACATCTGCAGGAGTTTCAAATTTGGCGCACTTTCTTCTCTTTTGGTTATAAAGAGTTCTGTCCGTAAACAACTTCTGAACATATATGTACGTATTTACTTATTTTCAAACAATATGCGCTAAATATTTCCGCTTCATTAACAAAACGAAAATATTTTATTTGTGTTCAATACTCGAAGAAGCGAAACTCTTTATATTTCTCAGGTTTTATTGTTCATATTTTCTTATTGAAGTATACAAAATAACAATTGAAAGAACTTCGCTTATGGTAAATTTTTTTACATAAAAACGTAATACAATTATTTCAAAACTACAAAGTAATCTCCTTAATATATCTGTTAAACTCCCTTAAATTGTGCCACACGTTCAAAAAAAACTATATTTAAATACAAAATTAAACACAAAACCATACTACAATACTTCGATCTCGTTTAGTTCTTAAAGTCGCCAATGCCTGCCAAGTAATATTGGCGCATGAATGAATTGGCATTTCCACATATCCCGTGGTTTCAATGATGGACACACGGAAATCAGCATTTTTATTCCTCTATTTGTATCATTACTCTATGGATTCATGTTGTCTTACCTATTAGAGGTTACCTTACGTCCTCTCTTACAGGATACGCTTAATTTTGATTAATCATTTTTTATATCATTCATCATCCTAAGACTCAAGATTACTTTTATGCAAATAACTTTTTATTAAGTTTTTGCATGAAATCAAATTAAAAAATTTAAATAAAATTAAAAAAACTTCACCGGCGAATAAAAGTTAGAAATACTCACCTTACAGTAAAATGGTCTTCCTTTTCCCCCCGATGATACATCAATGTCTAGAAAGAGGCTTAAGAAAACTTCATAGCAATTAAGGGTTGTTTCTCAGAGTAGAAAACTTAAAAAGTCTTATGAAAACTTTAAAATAAGACTGTGGTTTTCTGTTCCGAATTCCTTCATTACTGAGCTTTTCAGCATTATATCTTTTTAAAAAAAACTGACAAGTTTTTAGCAAAAAATTGGCACTTCTCTAAATTCTATTCTGGTACACTATAAAATCTATAAAAATATATAAAAAATCTTTAGTGAGCAATTTTAAGATTTTTTTTGTCAAGACTTTCTTTAGATGTGATAAATGCCGGAGGTTGGAATGGGCTTTTGAATCGTTTATTTCAGAGAAACCAGTCAACAAACCCTATTTTTTTTAATTTTATCTTTTTTTTTACATAATTTGAATTTCATACGGTAAACACATATTTTTGTCCACAATCCGTTCAAAATTAATTCCTAATTATGGATAATTATTCACTGCGAATATTGCGTTTAGTGCAGAAACCAGACAAGCGACATTAATATGTTCAGCATGAATGCAAAATTAAATCGTCTGGTGTCGTGTTTCTGAAATATAAAAATGATGGAATATTTTTTTCGAAAGCACAATCTTATATCTTATATAATCAAATATTTTTCCACGATCCATTCAAAATTAATACCTTTCTATGGATTATTTTAACTATTTTCATTCAATTTACTCAATTTTAGTACATGTTTTTTTCAAAACTGAAACTAATATATTCGGAGCTATGATAAGCATCGAATGTAATCAAAAATGAGTACATTTTACGCTTTTTAAGTACCCTAATTTTACAGTTTGCCAAAACAGAAAACTATCTAAGTATAAAAACTAAACAAAATATCCTTTGAAAAAACATGTTTGTCACCCTCCTAAACTAAATCCTGTCTGCGATAGTGAGTGTGTACACTGTACAAAATAGGTACTCAAAAATAAGTAAAATGTACTCATTTTGAATTACATTCGATGATTATCATAGCTCCGAATGCATAAATTTCAGTTTTCTATAAGACATTAATCAAAAATAAGTAAAATTAATAAAAAGAGCAGTTGCTTGCCTACATAGGCTGCCATCATAAATCATTTTCAATAAATATCAACAATTACAACCAAGACTTATCGGGAAACTAACCCTTATCCCCAGGCACCGCAGTCCAATACCTTATCCGTTGTATGCCAGGAAGACGTGAAGAAGTTATAAACAGAAGAAATATTAAAAATGTGTGCCAAAAGAATGGGAAGTAATATAATTAAGTTGTGATAACGCAGTTTCCTTTAAAGCAATCGACATCAAATATTATTAAAAACCATCTTGTGAACACCTATTTTAAGTGTGTCAGGTCGCTTTGTTAAGATGGCTTGAACAAAAGCTGATATTAACAATATTAAATCATACTGCTCATTTTTGATAAAGTACTTTATTTAAATTTGAGTACGTCACTGCTCATTTACGATGCAATTATACTCAAAGAAAAACGAGTATGTTCAGGTACTCAATTTTAAGTACCTCTTTTACAGTGTATATAATTATTTTATAACATAGTCAACGCTGACCCAGTGCTACAACGAGCAGTTTTTTATCATTAGATCGACATTAGATAAGCGAATTGAGAAGTTATGTGTAATTTTGAAGAACGCCAATACTTTAAGTATTTGTGTGTAAAAAGGAATGTGGACATTTACTCTTATTTCGATTCTCATAGTTATATGGGCAATGTAAGTATCATTGAAAAAATTGCAATATATTTTCTCTGAGATTTCATTTAATTCTTTCTTTGGGAAAAATTAGTTTCAAATCACATTTATTGCTTAAATTAAATATAGGTTTTTTAAGTCGCTTTTTACTTATCACTGTTTGCTTTTAGTAAACGTTAAGTGTTCGACGTATCTAGTCAAGTATATATAAACAAAAACTTTTCCAATAATTACATCATAAAACGTATGCTATTATTAGATAATGAGACAATCGTTAATTTTAATATTCGCACTGTTAACTACAATTACAGAGCAAGTAGGGGTAAATATAATGTTATAAGCTTATTTTATTGTGTTACTGAATACATTTCAAAATATTTTCTGCATACATTTTATGGACGTTTAATTCTATACAACGTTTTGAAAACTTCATATTGTACATTAAATAGTATTATAATAATAATTATAAACCGGATTTTTAATTAAGAAATAAGGGATACTGAAACTTATTGGCACTTAGAGAAAATTGGTGCCATGTATTTTATTTTATGACAATATAGATTTACAATATAATCGCCTGCATTTCTATTCATCTAAGTAAACTGGTAATCTAATTATTAACTTTATTAATATTTGTATTAATTATTCATGCTTTTTATTTATTATTTATAGTTAATATTTTTTTATTAATAATAAGTGTAATTAATTATTTTTAATTTTAATTGGTTGCAATAGTTCTTATTGGGAATTTATTATGGATCTTAGATATTAATAAGTGTTACAAATTATCAATAATTGTTTTTAAATATCAATATTTGTTATTAAGTAATATTTACTATTTTTGATTAATAATAATTTTTATTAAATAATAATATTTTTTATTAAATAATGTTTTTATTAAATAATAATTTTTTTAAATAATAATAATGTTTATTAAATAATAATAATTTGTATTAAGTAATAATATTTTATATTAAATAATAATAATTTTATTAAAAAATAATAATTTTTATTAAATAAAAATAATTTCTAATTATAATAAATTTAAATATTAGTATTTTTTATATATTTTTAATAATTCCTGTTATTATATTAAGAACAAAACACATGCTGTAAGAATGACATTCTATAGTTCAATTTATAAACATGCGCAAAATATTTGCTAATACTGCATACATTACTTTTGAAAAAAAAAAAAGGAAAAATATACAATATTCGTCTTTAAAAACACTTACTACAAGTAAATTTTGAATATGTTGCTAAAAGTAAATTTTATAAATTTTAGATACAGAAAAAAATGGTTTTCAGCCTTGAAAGAAAAAGGAATGCCCGGTCCAGAACCGAATCTTTTATTTGGAAATCTCATGGAGTTAATCCGAAAAGTAAGTGATATCTTTTTTTTTTAATTTTAAACTCACAATTTATTAGAGGAGTACTTCAGGGGCTAAAAACGCCTTAATATGAAAACATCGTGTCTTCAAACCACAAATTTGGCAGCCTTAGAGAAAGGCGACGAAATCCAATCGATTCACTTCTAAATGTAGAATTGTTTAAACAAGAACCGATCAGAATACCTGAGCTTAAATTTTGCCACCAAGCAGCTTATTTACACTACCACTTATTAAGTATTCTTAGTTCACCCCCTACAGTATTAAGCAAATAAGTACTGTTCTTTAATTTATTTATTTTTGTAGACACCCCCTGCAATGCCACGAGGAGTGGTTTAAAAAACATAGAAAGGTCGTTGGGTAAGTAAACAATCTACTTTAATTTACTTTGATAATAAAAATCACTATCTATCAAATCAGTTTTCGTTAACTTCTCAGTATTGCAAATAAAGGACATACCCTATTATTAAAACTTTATCAAATAAAAAAAAAATTATGTTAAATTACTACAAAAGAACAACTAATTCGTAACAAAACGAAACCACGACAACCAATTTGTAACAAAGCGTATTGGTCAATTGATTATTGTCTGAAAGCCTAGGAGAAGGTGGGACGAAATGAATCTTGGGTTAAAATGGGTTTTTTGTAACTAAATATCAAATTACAAATTAGACCATTCTTTTTATTTATAAATAAGATGAGCATACATTAAAGATTGAAGAGTATACTGTGAAAAATTTCAGTTTAACATTACACCATATATTGGTGCTCTGCAGCAATTTGCACCATATTATTGTGAAATCTGGGTTGAACCAAAAATCCTTTATCGGGAAAAAAGCGGAAGTTTCACCAATAATTGGTTCAAACACTTTAACTGCAACCGAAATTTTGGCTGTCGCTACCTCAACAAGCTAAGGAGCCCTTTTCATGAAAGACAACGACGAGCAAAGGTCTCCGTGGCCCAGTGGATAAAGGCGGTCAGTTATGAATCAGAGGATTCCTAGTTCGAGCACGATGGGTGACATTTGCAAAGTAAAGTAAAATGTTGTGATCTTGAGTTCGGAGGGTTGCCACCTTCGCTCAAAAAATACTAAAAAAAACTCGAATTTTGAGTTTTATGCAACGTTATGAGTTTTTGTACAACTTTTCACCGCTAAATGACACAACGTCCCACCGAAACATGGTAAAACTAAGCACTAAATGTTGGTTGCAGAAAAATGGCTACCAAATTTTAGTGCAAGGTCGTAATAATTTTTACCAGTGTACTTGCTTATTGAAAAGTATAATCATATGCGTAAGTTTGTACTGGACCCATGCCCCCCCCCCCCTCCCAATAATTTGAAAACCCAACTTAGTGTTTGGGCTTTTAAATGGAAAATAGTGTCTTCGGCCCCCGTCTCCCTCCAATAATTTTTATAAATTAACGACGATGAGTACAGTTCTAAAACTTCCCTTGTCTAGGTTTGCTGGTTTGTGTAAATTTGACGTAAACTTGACCAAAGCATTCATCAATAATTTTTGCGTTTATCTTAATTATTATAATTCTTGTTGACATGACTTATCCGTAACCTCAAAATTCATAACAGTAAATATAAGAAATATTTGAAAGTAATAATAAAAGTTGTAATAATATAAAAGTTGCTTTATATTTTATATTTTCAATTTGACAAGTTTTGAAATAACATGCTGGATAAAACAAATTTTGGAAGAGAGAAGGTAAAGGATTAAATTAGTTTTGGAATAAACTTTATGAAACTTTTAAATATTTTAAAGCGAAATTTTATTACTACGAAACTGTTAATGCTTTATTTATATTATTAATTATTGTATAAATAAAATAAAAATGGAAGATTTAAAAATAAAATTCTGGTTCAAAACCTATAATATCTACATGCATAATAAATAAAGCATGTTTTGGAACGATTCATTGCATAAGAAACAAGTTTTGGAACAATCTCTAAAATTTTAAATTCTAGTTTAAATAGTTCATTGAAAAGCTAAAACTTTCTTTACTGAAATTACATTTGCATTGATATAGTAAACATATGATTTGCATAATTATTATATTGGATAATAAAATGTTTGGGAATTACGCCCTGCAGAAAAGGCGTAGTATAATATTTATTAAAACTCTCAAAAATGTGAATATAAATTGTGTATTTTTATATTTAGATATTACTTTGGTACAACACCCGTAGTATTAGTGGCCGATGCTGACATTTTAAAAAAGATTCTAGTGTCAGATTTTCACAAGTTTATAAATAGACCGGAAAGTAAAAGAAAACATAGTTTTAATTGAAATTTTTAACACAATTCTTATGCTTTTCATATTCTATCTTAATGTTCAACAGTAAAAAAAATTAAAGGACTACAATTTTTTCAGGTGTAACTATTTCTCCATCCGTCGCCATTGTAAAATAAAGTAAAACTGCTTTTATGAGCTTAAATAAGTTAAATTAAAAATTGGATCACTCAAGTGCATAAATAAATAAATATCAATGCATAAAGATTCATAATCCTATGAGAATCGGATGTAGGAGGGATTTTGTAGGCTAATCTTTTATTATTATAAAATCATTCTTGACAAAATTATTTAAAATTTATCAAAAATATGTAAAATTGAATATTCGGTAATTTATTTCACAGAGAATAATTTTATATAAAAATGTATGAGTGTGATTTATAAAGATTACCGTTAAGTAAACTTATTTTAAAAAATTGAACGTTGAATGAACGTTTTACCCAGCAAAATATTTTTTCCCCGCCTTCAGCTTTTTCCATTAGCTTTACTTTTGTAACCATATCTTAAAAATACATTGATTTATTAGAGAATCTTCAGCACAGGGCCACTAAAATGGGTCAATGTATTTTAGGCATGGATTATAGAGATAATTTAAGGAATTTGAATATGTATACTTTATAAGAGAGAAAGGTTAGGGAAAGTTTGATTCAACGGCTCAAATTTATTAAACAATGTGTTTTAAT
The DNA here is from genome assembly GCA_963932185.1 of Troglohyphantes excavatus. NCBI lineage: Eukaryota > Metazoa > Arthropoda > Arachnida > Araneae > Linyphiidae > Troglohyphantes > Troglohyphantes excavatus. Next base: position 17,342,314 of record OZ010668.1, read on the forward strand.
GTTAGTGATAAAACGAGGGGTCATGGGTTTAAATTAAACGAATCTCATTTTCACATGGAAATTAGAAAGCACTATTTTTATAATAGAGTTATATATACATGGAACAACTTTCAAGTGAAGATTGTTAATTCTACAGTAGTAATTGATTATAATAAGTTGCGTATACATTAAGGAAAAGTTAGGAGATAATAGCTGGACCAACCTTGTTGGGCCTTGGGCCTGTTATTGGTCATAAATATTTGTATATTATTATTACTGCACCTTTATGTTTCATAAAAGACGCTTTGAAGTAAGTGACATTTATTTATATTCCTATTTGTTACAATTTTTTAAATAATCAAAAATGTATATTTTTGAATAATTCGTAATTTGATTTCTGGTTTGATTTATATCAAATTATATGAGTGTGTTTCCCTCAGAATCTGTTTCGTCCCACCCCGAAGAATGCCAAAGTGCCTGCGAAGAGAGTGGAAGGGTTCAGCCAGCATCTTATCGCTCTGAGGGACAAGCGTTGGAAGGAGATACGATCCATCATCACGCCCACTTTCACTGCGTCCAAGATGAAACAGGTGAGACTTCAATAGTAACACCTGCACAGTAAAAAAATTGTACAATGAATGAGTATAATGAATAAAAAGATTGGCTTCTAGACTGCATAGGCTGCCTTCATAAATCACGTTCAAATATATCGACAACTACAACGCATAAATTGTTACATAAAACTAACAATTATAAATTAAATGACAAATTACTTAACATGATATGTTTTGAAAATTTTGGATTTTTATTATCGCACTGTTAAAAATGGGTACTCAAAATAAGTAAAATGTACTTATTTTTTAGTACATTCGATGCATATCATTTATCCGAATACCTAAGTTATAATTTTGCAAAAGACATGTGCTCAAAAGTGAGTCCAACGAGTAAAACGAGCAAATGCTAGTCTACATAGACTGCTTTCCTAAATCACTTTCAATAAACATCGACAATTTCAATTAAGACTTACCGGGAATCGAAAACACGCCCTCAGACACCGCAGTCCAGAGCCGTATCTGTGAAACTACTAGGGCGAACCGCAAAAGTTGTGAACAGAAGAAATATTTCTAAAAAAAAAAGTGTGCCAAAAGAATGGAAAGAACGATAATTGAGTTGTAATAACTCACTTCCCATTTAGGCAATCGACATAAAATAATGTGGTTTGGTTTGTTTAATTAACGTCGCACTAGAGCTCACAGTGGGCTATTGGCGACGGTTCGGGGCCTATCTCCAAGGAAAGACCCGGGAACGATGCCTCGTATTTTTGAACCATGTTCAAATGACGATAAAATAATGTGGAAAACCCTCTTTTGAACAACTAATATAAGTTTGTTATGTCGCTTTATTAAGGTGGCTTGAACAGAAGCTGAGATCAGCAATACTAAATCACACTGCTCATTTTTGCGAAAGTACGGTTGCTTAAACGTGAGTACGTCGTCGCTCATTTACGATGCAATTGTACTCAAAGAAAAACGAGTAGGTTCAGGTACTCATTTTTAAGTAATTTTTTTTTACAGTGTATCCATCGATAGGCGTAAAAATCACGCTTGGATTTAGTTTGTAGATGGCCCCCATCATGAACGGAGCCATCAACTCTCTCTTGAACAACGTAGAAAAGCAGAACGGTGATCAGTTCGACATCTACTCCGTGTACCAGGGACTGACGATGGACGTGATAGGGAGAACGGCATTCGGTATCCACACCGACGTGCAAAACGACCCCGAAGACCACTTCCTGAGGTGCGCCCAGATACTATTAGGAGATGACATGCAAAATCCAATTATTCTGCTTGGAAGTACGTTCATCAACAAACAGTACTTGAATTAGGTATTACTTAGATATTAATAGATATTTCGTAATGGGCAACTATAACTTATTATATCTATGCACATGACGTCATCAATGGGATAAAAACATGGGATAAACAAAAACACGTGGTTTTTAAACACGTGGTTTTTAGCTTCAAATAACTTAGGACGTCCCCAGTTGCCCGGTGGATAAAGACGTTCGGCTAGTAATCAGAGGATTGAGAGTTCGAGCCCGACTGATGGACTTGACAAAGAAAATTAAATCTTGCGATCAGAAGGTTTCTAGCTTCGCTACTAAAATACTAGGAAGTCGTTTAAAAATATCCAACAAATTTTACGGGAGTGTCTAAGGGGCTAATGCACGATAAATCTGATCGGGGTAGAATGTCCTGATGTACATTGAGGTACGTTGGATGCCAGCTCCGGATGTTGGCCTCGTTATGTGAACATGGTTCGAAAATACGGGAAATCGCTCCCGTGTCTTTCCTTCGGGATAGGTCCCGAACCGTAGCCAATAGCCCAATGTACAGCTCTAGTACGACGTTAATTACCCAAAACAATTCAAATAACTTGAAAATTATCATCTTCTGAATAGTTAAACACGTACTTCATTTCTTCGGCCAAGTAAAAGTGATTGGTTATACTATTCTACCTCAATGTTCAATGGTATTACAATAGTTCGTCTATTTTGTGTTTCATCATCCTACAACAGTTAGCCTATTTCTCTTAACTATAATCTTACAACCTTAACTTGATTGCTTTAGGCTTAAAATGGCTAATAGTATACATTTGGAGAGCTGAGAATACAGACAAACCAAAGACCTAAAGTTTGTTTTTCAAGAAATTCTTTCAAAGTTTTTAATTTACTATTCATCGCCATTTTGAGATGTTTGTACTATCATATGAATTTTTGTTTTCATGTTTGATAGCAACAAGTTCTATGTAGTAGTTATAAAGCTCTCAAGCTGTATCCTAAGATATCAAAATCTCAAAACAAAATAAAAATGGGCTGTTTGTATTTTCAGGCCTCTATTGTCTGTTCAGCCAAATAAAAGCTATCGAATATTATTTTTCTGAAATACATTATCGAATTGAAACTATAGTAGTGGTCTTCTATTAAAAATTAAAAATCAATATTTGTTTTAAAAAAAAAATTGGATATTCTAGTGTTATTAATATCTGTTGGTGATTAAGAATGTTAAAGGATTATCGTTTATGATATTCTACCAATTTCTTTCATAAATAGAATTTCATTTTTTTTTTTGCAGCTAGCTTTCAAGGTTTAGACAAATGGTCTATTTTGGGTAAGATTTATTAACAAGCGCCCGAATCCCAACGTAGAACTCCTGAGCACTGTCAAAGAAGTTATAGGTATGAGGAGACGAGATAAAGAGGTAAAACTTTTCTCATTGAATTTAAGCTTTATACTAATAAATGTTGAACTATAAAAAAAATGTACTTATAATTTTTAAGCACTTCATTTACCATAATTTCAAATTATACTTTTATTGAACTAAATTTGTAGAGGAAAGGCAAAACTATAAATAAATATCTTCGAGGAACTGGTGTAAATAAAACTTACATCCTATCGATTTTAAGTTGTAAATATTGCAGTGAAGTAGCATTGTATTTTTATCGTATCATCCCAAAATAAAAATAATAAATAATTTTTAAATGCAAATACTTGATGCTTGGTTATGCAAATATTTGAACGTACAAACTAAAGTGCTTGAAAACATCTTTTTTTTTATATGATAAGGAAGAGTGGGGCGTAGTTTCCCGTTTTAACTTTTCGTACGCGTATACCTATAAAAAAAATTCTATTGTTGTTGAAAGCAAAGAAACCTATTTTACTTAAGATCTCAGATTTACTTAAGATCTTATCGTGAACGTACTCGAACTATCTTAAAAAAAATCTTGATTAACGTCTGATAACACTATTTACTCGTAATTATTACAATAACTACCTGACTACGTATTATAGTCCTCTAAATGCCAAACTCGACAGATGCTCTTTAGCTAGTAAGAAGATTGCACTATATAATATATATATATATATATATATATATATATATATATATATATATATATATATATATATATATATATATATATATATATATATATATATATATATATATATATATATATATATATATATATATATATATATATATATATATATATATATATATATATATATATATATATATATATATATATATATATATATATATATATATATATATATATAATAATATATATATATATATATATATATATATATAATAATATATATATATATATATATATATATATATATATATATATATATATATATATATATATATATATATATATATATATATATATATATATATATATATATATATATATATATATATATATATATATTCCTATTCCTATATATATATATATCCTATTTATATATATAGGAATTATTTTATATATATATATATATTATTTATTTTATATATATATATATATATATAATAATATATATATATATATATATATATATAATAATATATATATATATATATATATATATATATATAATAATATATATATATATATATATATATATATATAATAATATATATATATATATATATATATATATATATATATATATATATATATATATATATATATATATATATATATATATCCTATTTATATATATAGGAATTATTTTATATATATATATATATTATTTATTTTATATATATATATATATATATAATAATATATATATATATATATAATAATATATATATATATATATATATATATATATATAATATATATATATATATATATATATATATATATATATATATATATATATATATATATATATATATATATATATATATATATATATATATATATATATATATATATATATATATATATATATATATATATATATATATATATATATATATATATATATATATATATATATATATATATATATATATATATATATATATATATATATATATATATATATATATATATATATATATATATATATATATATATATATTCCTATTCCTATATATATATATATCCTATTTATTAAGCTTAATTCGATTGAGGTATAGGACAAAACAAACTGCTAAAAATTTAGTACGACCTTGCACCAAAATTTGGTACCCATTAATCTGCAACCATTATTTGATGTTTAGTTTCACTATTTTATGCTGTTACCACGGATACCATGTAGTGGTGAAACGTTGCATCAAAAGTCATATTTTTGGTTCGCCATGTTATGGTGAAACCATGTTATGGGTAACCATGTTATGGTGAAACCATGTTATGGTGAAAGCATGTTATGGTGAAACGATGAACTAAAATTCGCGTTTGTTCTACCCCATATTATGGTGAAACGCCGGAATAATTTGTTGGGTATTCTGGACGATTTTCTTATTTTTTTGTAGCGAAGCTGGTAACCCTCCGATTGCAAGATCACTACTTTTTACTTTTTTTTGTCAAGTCCACCACACGTGTTCGAACTAGCAATCCTCTGATCACCAGCTGAACGCCTTTATCCACTGGGCAACCGGTTCACTGATGCAAGAGGAATAAGGGGATTCCCCGATTTCGGTTCGAAGATTTCGGTTGCAGTTTATGAGATTGCGCCATTTTTTGGTAAAATCTGCGCTATTCTCTAACAGGTATTTTAGTTCAACCTAGGTTGAACCATAATATGGTGTATGTTGCTGCAGAGCACCAAGATATGATGCAACGTTGAACTGAAATTTTTAACAGTGCAATCAACACACCATAAGATTAATTTCAATTTCCAAGTATAGTATTTAGAATCGAAACTTTAAAGGTTTCTTAGACATGTGTAAGAATTTCAATACTTTTTTAGTTTACTGTTTTTGAATGTTCTTTTAACTAAGTCCGTGTATTTATTTAACCCAATTCCTACATGAATCTCAATTAACTAACAACAATTATCAAAGTTCATTAACGAAACTTCCAATTCATGTGTTATGAATATTCATTTGCGTGTTTTTAAAATTTATAAAATTCCGTTATTTTTCGTTTAAATCAGAGTCGACGACCCGATCTCCTGCAATTAATGATAGACGCCGAAATTGATGATTTGTCTACCATCGCATCCGAAGTTTTTAATTTACTATTCATCGCCATTTTGAGATGTTTGTACTATCATATGAATTTTTGTTTTCATGTTTGATAGCAACAAGTTCTATGTAGTAGTTATAAAGCTCTCAAGCTGTATCCTAAGATATCAAAATCTCAAAACAAAATAAAAATGGGCTGTTTGTATTTTCAGGCCTCTATTGTCTGTTCAGCCAAATAAAAGCTATCGAATATTATTTTTCTGAATACATTATCGAATTGAAACTATAGTAGTGGTCTTCTATTAAAAATTAAAAATCAATATTTGTTTTAAAAAAAATTGGATATTCTAGTGTTATTAATATCTGTTGGTGATTAAGAATGTTAAAGGATTATCGTTTATGATATTCTACCAATTTCTTTCATAAATAGAATTTCATTTTTTTTTTTGCAGCTAGCTTTCAAGGTTTAGACAAATGGTCTATTTTGGGTAAGATTTATTAACAAGCGCCCGAATCCCAACGTAGAACAGCACTGTCAAAGAAGTTATAGGTATGAGGAGACGAGATAAAGAGGTAAAACTTTTCTCATTGAATTTAAGCTTTATACTAATAAATGTTGAACTATAAAAAAAATGTACTTATAATTTTTAAGCACTTCATTTACCATAATTTCAAATTATACTTTTATTGAACTAAATTTGTAGAGGAAAGGCAAAACTATAAATAAATATCTTCGAGGAACTGGTGTAAATAAAACTTACATCCTATCGATTTTAAGTTGTAAATATTGCAGTGAAGTAGCATTGTATTTTTATCGTATCATCCCAAAATAAAAATAATAAATAATTTTTAAATGCAAATACTTGATGCTTGGTTATGCAAATATTTGAACGTACAAACTAAAGTGCTTGAAAACATCTTTTTTTTTATATGATAAGGAAGAGTGGGGCGTAGTTTCCCGTTTTAACTTTTCGTACGCGTATACCTATAAAAAAAATTCTATTGTTGTTGAAAGCAAAGAAACCTATTTTACTTAAGATCTCAGATTTACTTAAGATCTTATCGTGAACGTACTCGAACTATCTTAAAAAAAATCTTGATTAACGTCTGATAACACTATTTACTCGTAATTATTACAATAACTACCTGACTACGTATTATAGTCCTCTAAATGCCAAACTCGACAGATGCTCTTTAGCTAGTAAGAAGATTGCACTATATAATATATATATATATATATATATATATATATATATATATATATATATATATATATATATATATATATATATATATATATATATATATATATATATATATATATATATATATATATATATATATATATATATATATATATATATATATATATATATATATATATATATATATATATATATATATATATATATATATATATATATATATATATATATATATATATATATATATAATAATATATATATATATATATATATAATAATATATATATATATATATATATATATATATAATATATATATATATATATATATATATATATATATATATATATATATATATATATATATATATATATATATATATATATATATATATATATATATATATATATATATATATTCCTATTCCTATATATATATATATCCTATTTATATATATAGGAATTATTTTATATATATATATATATTATTTATTTTATATATATATATATATATATAATAATATATATATATATATATATATATATATATATATAATAATATATATATATATATATATATATATATATATATAATAATATATATATATATATATATATATATATATATATAATAATATATATATATATATATATATATATATATATATATATATATATATATATATATATATATATATATATATATATATATATATATATATATATATATATATATATATATATATATATATATATATATATATATATATATCCTATTTATATATATAGGAATTATTTTATATATATATATATATTATTTATTTTATATATATATATATATATATAATAATATATATATATATATATAATAATATATATATATATATATATATATATATATATATAATATATATATATATATATATATATATATATATATATATATATATATATATATATATATATATATATATATATATATATATATATATATATATATATATATATATATATATATATATATATATATATATATATATATATATATATATATATATATATATATATATATATATATATATATATATTCCTATTCCTATATATATATATATCCTATTTATTAAGCTTAATTCGATTGAGGTATAGGACAAAACAAACTGCTAAAAATTTAGTACGACCTTGCACCAAAATTTGGTACCCATTAATCTGCAACCATTATTTGATGTTTAGTTTCACTATTTTATGCTGTTACCACGGATACCATGTAGTGGTGAAACGTTGCATCAAAAGTCATATTTTTGGTTCGCCATGTTATGGTGAAACCATGTTATGGGTAACCATGTTATGGTGAAACCATGTTATGGTGAAAGCATGTTATGGTGAAACGATGAACTAAAATTCGCGTTTGTTCTACCCCATATTATGGTGAAACGCCGGAATAATTTGTTGGGTATTCTGGACGATTTTCTTATTTTTTTGTAGCGAAGCTGGTAACCCTCCGATTGCAAGATCACTACTTTTTACTTTTTTTTGTCAAGTCCACCACACGGGTTCGAACTAGCAATCCTCTGATCACCAGCTGAACGCCTTTATCCACTGGGCAACCGGTTCACTGATGCAAGAGGAATAAGGGGATTCCCCGATTTCGGTTCGAAGATTTCGGTTGCAGTTTATGAGATTGCGCCATTTTTTGGTAAAATCTGCGCTATTCTCTAACAGGTATTTTAGTTCAACCTAGGTTGAACCATAATATGGTGTATGTTGCTGCAGAGCACCAAGATATGATGCAACGTTGAACTGAAATTTTTAACAGTGCAATCAACACACCATAAGATTAATTTCAATTTCCAAGTATAGTATTTAGAATCGAAACTTTAAAGGTTTCTTAGACATGTGTAAGAATTTCAATACTTTTTTAGTTTACTGTTTTTGAATGTTCTTTTAACTAAGTCCGTGTATTTATTTAACCCAATTCCTACATGAATCTCAATTAACTAACAACAATTATCAAAGTTCATTAACGAAACTTCCAATTCATGTGTTATGAATATTCATTTGCGTGTTTTTAAAATTTATAAAATTCCGTTATTTTTCGTTTAAATCAGAGTCGACGACCCGATCTCCTGCAATTAATGATAGACGCCGAAATTGATGATTTGTCTACCATCGCATCCGAAGATCTGACAGCGAAGGATAACACGGACAACACCGAAAAGAAATCCTCTGGTAAAGATAATTCTTGAGAAGAAAATGTTGATAAAACTTATCTAAAGAATTTTTTAACTCAAATAAACTATAGCTGATAATGTGGCTATAAACAAAGTAGTTGTAATTTGAAATCATAAAAAAATAACTAGACTGTTAAAAATAGATACTCAAAAATAAGTAAATGCACTCATTTTTTAGTACATTATCATGGCTCCGAATAGATTAGTTTCAAATTTTAAAAACACATGTACTCAAAAATGAGCACAATTAATAAAAAGAATAAATGTTGGCCTACATAGGACTGCTTTCATAAATCAGTCTCATTAAAAATTGACAATTACAACCAAGACTTAGCGGGAATCGAACCCATACCCTCAGGCATCGCAGTCAAGGGCATTATCCGTTGTACTACCAGGGCGACGTAAAGAAGTTATAAACAGAATAAATGTTAAAAAAATTGCCAAAAGAATGGATAGTAAGATAATTGAGTTATAATAACTCAAGTTTCCATTTAAGCAATCGACATCAAATAATATGGAAAACCATATTCTGAACAACTATTTTAAGTTTGTCAGGTCGCTTTGATAAGACGGCTTGAACAGAAGCTGAGATTAGCATTATTAAATAAAACTGCTCATTTTTGTGAAAGTATGGTTATTTAAATTTGAGTACGTTATCGCTCATGTAAGATGCAATTGTACTCAAAGAAAAACGAGTAGGTTCAGGTACTCATTTTTAAGTACCTTTTAATTTTACAGTGTAGGAGTTTGCTTATAAGAGAACATCGTAAATTTTATCCAAAAAAATGTGTCTCCTCACAGAAAAATAACAAAATTTGTGTGATATTATGTAACCGTATATGGTTAAAAATTTCTCGTATGATTATTTTACAAAAATTAACTATTTTTATTGTTTGATTAAAAACACACTGGGGAGTTTTTACTAAACAATTCTAAAATCGTTTACTTGAACATTTCGCAATTTTTTATTTTAGTGCATTAAAACAATACTTTAATTTACTTTTATTCTTTATTCTAAATTAAAATCATTAATTAGAAGGCACTAATTATTAGGACTAAATATTGTATTGTCATCTGAATTTAATAAGCATGCCAAGTTTTAGGTACACTATCAAAAAAAGTACTTAAAAATTAGTACCTGAACAACTCGTTTTTGTGAATACAATAGCATCGTAAATGAGCAATGACGTACTGAAATTTAAGTAATCGTACTTTCTCAAAATGTGCAGTCTGATTTAATATTGCTAATCTCAGCTGCTGTTCAGACCATCTTAACAAAGCGATCTTACTTCCCATTCTTTTGGCACACCTTTTTAACATTTCCTCTCTTTATAACTTCTTCACGTAGCCATGGTAGCCATGGACAGATAAAGCACTGGGCTGAGGTGCCTGAGAATCTGTGTTCGATTCCCGTTAAGACTTGGTTGTAATTGTTGATATTTATTGAAAGTGATTTATGAAGGCAGCCTATGTAAGCAATAAAGTGTTCTCTTTATTAATTTTTACTTATTGTACTCATTTTTGAGATCATGTCTTTTTAAAAAATGAAACTTTTATATTCGGAGCTATGATGAGCATCGAATGTACTCAAAAACGAATACAATTTACTTATTTTTGAGTACCTATTTTTAACAGGGTAGACATGACAAATAGAACGGGGGGGGGTTAAATTTGAGTTGCAAGAACCAATCCCACATCAACTAACAGAGTAAGTTAAATTATATCTCCTAAAATACTAATAATAAAGAGAAACGTAATCATCACATAGAAGATCAAATATACTCGGGGACAACCTAAGTTGAGCCTAAAGCAATTGAATATTTATACATACCATGACTTTCGCTTAAGGTTCAACTTAGGTTGTCCCCGAGTATAGTAAAATTTTTATAACTAAACCAATGGTATTTATTTTCTTTAAAAATCCAGGTTCTTCTTCAGGGAAATTGGTTCGTCGAATGACAGATGGTGACATTTTGGACAATTCGCTTCTGTTTTTCATAGCAGCGTAAGCATACTGAAAACATTTTCTTCGTCACTTTCATTTATGTTGAATGACTTTGAAATTTAAAAAAATAACTACCTATATTATAAACTACTGACGCTCGGGTGATTTTTACAAATGTAAATTTGTTTTTAATGCTTGGAATTTAAAATAATTCTTCCTGGTCATGCTATCTAATATTACCTAAATTTTTTCAATTAATTGAAAAAAGGTACCTGATAAGTTGTACCTCAATCCTTTGAATTAAAAAAATTTCAAAATGAAGTATTTTTGTGAATTTAAACATTGGATGCATGACTAAAAAAACTGGAGATCCATGAATGTATATATACGGCCTTGAGCGTCATTGGGTAAAAAGTACGATGCTAAGTGAAATTATTATCAGTTTGTTAAAAATTTTAAAACTCCCCAGCAAAAAAAGTCAGCATACAACCCTTATAAAATGTTTGAAATTGAAGTTTTTATGCAGGAAAACTGCAGTTTGTTTGAAGATCTATCAAATTAAAGGTTTTGTTTCAATATCCTTCATAAAAACTGTAAAAAAAAACTTCATAAAAACCTGCAAAAAACCTTCAATTTTTAATCATGCAGGAGAAATGCAGATATTTTAAAGGTTTTATGCAGGAAAATTAAAAACTTCAAAAAAAACTGCAGTTTTTTGTTTTAATATCCTTTATAAAACCTTCAAAAAACCTTCAAATTGACAATTTTGATGAAGGTTACATGTTACTCTTTTTGCTGGGTCACTTCATATTTGAAGACCAAAAGTATTTTGTCACATTAAGGTGATAAGTGTCATAACGCAAATATTTTTTCCCAGTTTCATAGATTCATGTACAAATTTTAATCTTTGCGTGTTAATTTCAATGTGACAAAATGTGTTTTGGACACACAATAAAATAGTTCCATTCCAAATTATCTCATTTCTTGCCTGAGCATAGGAGCTTGAGATATTACTAAGGTAATAATTGAATTAGTTTTATTTAATGGAAGCATATCGTTGTGTTAGTACACAGGCGTGATAGTGGAGAATTCATTAAAGCCATTTGAAAATTTGTAGCTATAATAAAAGAAGGGGAAAACCACAACCACAATCGTCAAGGATTTTTACAAATTAAATAAAATAACTTTTCACACATCACAATTAAATAACTAAATAGATTACCATTTAAAACCTCAAATGAGCTATTAACCTCAAACTCACAAAAAATGCTCTTAACACATCTTTTTGTTAATTCTTTTTTACATAGGCGAGGGAATGGCTCTTGATAACTCGCCAGACGTCTGAGATACATACACACTCAAGTATAGTAAAGGCAATCCAACCGAGGTTAAGTTACTTAGTTTCATTATTAAATAAAGACTCAACATGCATCCGTTCATTTCTTAAGTCTTCACTCTAAAAAAAATTGTATATAAAAATGAGTACCTGAATCTATTCGATTTACTACTTCTACGTCCAAGATAATAAGTGTTAAAAGTTGAAATGTTTATTTCTCAAGTTCGTTTCTACTAAAATTAGTTGAAAAATTCGAATAGAATGAATCTTCCTGTTTCCCACCATAGTAAAATGTCCTCTAATTCAGGTAACAACGAGTACAGCTCTGGCTTTTACTATCCACTTTCTGATTCATTATTTTGAGGCAGAAGATTAGAGAAGACAAGAAGTGCTGCAATTACTTGATTCAGAGGTAAGGGTTATAAAAATTTAATATTGTTAATAATATCACTGTTGGTCGCCTCTTGATTAACTCCAACAAAAGTGCAAAAAGTCATTTCAAAATTCAAAGACTCCTGAAAATGCTGAACTATGTTTAAAATATCTTATACTATCCGAGTAAAAGGGCTGTTCTCTCTTAATCAGGGTCTATTCTAAGCAAAAATTACGACTGCACAATAGTTATTTTCGTTTCGAATTCAAAAAGTCCTGAAATGTTTTAACTATGTCTAAATTATTCTATACTGTCCGAGTAAAAGTGCTGTTCTTTCTTATTCATGTCCATAGGCGTAAACTTGTATTGGGCTCATGGGCCCGAGCCCCCCCCCCCCCCCCCAATATTTTGAAAACGCGGCTGAGCCCCCCAATAATTTCAAAGTTCTTATTTACATTATGCAGAAAAAAAAAATTCCCACTATTTTTTTAAAATTTTCTTTATTATGTATTCAACATGTAAGGAACATTTAGCAACTACGGTAATCTCCATCAACTAATGCTTTTATTCGACAAAGACCCCTACCATCTCCCTCCTCTTTCCAGCTGTTGGGCAGTTGTTTTGAGGTGGCGTCTCTCCCCCCCCCCTAGTGTCCTTCCCCTACCCTGTCTGCTGGGGACCTATCAGTAAGGCTTAGCCGAAAGGCCTTCAGCAGAAAAATTTCCCACATGTATCCTTTTCAGAAAAGAGCAACAAAATACGCCGACTTTCAGGAACACACACGATCCATGAAATGTACATTGAGTGAGCGACAGTTCTTCACTCAAACAAACGCATTCCCTGTCCCCAGTTAATTTAACACCCGCTGCGATAACCAGAGCAAGGCGTAACTGGATTGTGTGCAGGTGTGCAGACCTCGACCACAGCCCTCCAGGTCTTGTCCTGAGGGTTCCCAACACTGAAGCAGGATATGGTCCTGGAAGCAGGACGTACCGGCTCCGACGAAACCCACAGTCCCCCGAAAACTCGAGCCATCAACAAGTAAAGGAATGTGACAATAAGGCAGCAAGTGTCCCCCCTCCCCTCCCGCACCGCATTTGGGTTATAGGTTTTCAAGGATGATGGCAAAGTAATTCTATGAGCTGATAAGTTCTAGTTCTAGTCTAAAGTGGAGGCCCTTGCGCTTGTATAATTTTGTTAAGCGTATATATTGGAGAGGTGAAAAATGTATATGAGAAGAAAAGTTCACAACTGACGGGTTGAAAAAAAACTTAAAGTAAGAATCTTTTTATTTATATTATAGTTTTGAATGCTAATAGTTGGTGGTAATTGAAGAAATTAACTTTTTAAAACTTTTATATATTGTAACATTGTTAATCATATAGACGCCTATATGTTAATTGTTTTGTCCCAGGAAAAATCCCTTCTTCATTAAGTCATTTTATATTTTAACTAAAGAAATCTGTGTGGTATATAATAATAAAAATATTATTAAAATAAGAATAATAAAAATAAGAATATTTAAAAAAAAATATCAAAAATATTTTAAAAGTAAAAAGTATTTCTGTATTGAAAGTATTGTATTATTTAACAGAAAATCAAATTATCGAAAGTTAATTAAACGAAGTTTAAATTTTGTAAACAATTTTTAACATTAATTAAAGTACTATAATTACATTTTGCATTCAATGATCTCGTAAACAATTAAAGTGATCGAGAAAATAAAACCGCGGACTATTTTGAAATGGCGCTCTCAACTCTAGGAGAAATTCGAATAATATTTTTAAAGTTATTTCGTGTAATACATTTAATTGGATCAAAAATTGTTGTCTATATTTCGGTTAAAACTCGTTTTATAGCTGCAATGATGAAGAAAGGGAGAAAAAATTCGCAGCTAGCAATTTGAAATGTCTTTTGATAATTCAATACATTAAACGTACTATTTTGAAGAAACAAAGCTACTATTTAAAATTTATTTTTAAATTATTTGGTCAAAAAAAATTTTAAATTAATGTGAATATTTTATATTTTTGAATCAAAAACATATTTAAAACATTTATTTCATAAAATTGTAAATCATAGATGATAAAGTTAACCAATCTTATAAAATCATATATGTGATAATTTTGAATGTAAGAAAATTTGGTAGAATCGTATGAGGGTTCGTTCATATATTGCAGAATGCGCATGTAGGGAAAGAGAATTTTGTCCTGTATGGATTTATGTAATGTTTAATTCCTAAGTTTGGTGTCCTTTGTTTCGATTATTTTATGTCACGATTCTTTTACTTTTATCGCGATTCTCAAAATTTGCGATTTTCTTCCTATAAGCAATGGCGGTTTGTGGACTACAGCAAGTACAGCCGGGTTGTACCTAAATTTATTAGTGTATTTTAAAACTCAGATATTTTCCTAATTTTCTTAAATGAAGATTAGAATTGAAAATGAAATTTCTGCGGTAAGTAAACAAAATCTCCGATGTTGCCGTAATCCACAATTCAGGGAAAAAGCTCCATTCAATCGAAACTGCAGCCAAAAAGCGAAGTTCGAAATTGGCTGCATCGTTGCCATGGTAACCTTACGTAGTATGACTTACCCTATACGCTAAAATGAGGGTTGTGACGACACAAACACAGCCCAAAAGGATTTTCTCAACTCGAGCTGCACTTGGTATTCGATAAACTGATTGGCTCGTGCATGAATCGCGGGAATGGGTGGGAGAACCGAGAAACTCTCCAAACGGAAATAGTTTTCGTCATAAATTTATTGTGTGCTGTTGTTTTGTTATTTAAGTTAATATTAAAATTGACCGATTCGTATGTTTAAAAGAAAGGAGGATTGCTTTAATTTTCAAAAAATAAGTAAGTGTGTTCTATTTTTTTCGTATGTAATCATTTCGTAAAAATTGAAAAGAAACTTTGATTTCAGTAGTAAATAATAAAGAATTTCCGTTCATGTATGGTTGTAGAAAATGGGGGAGGGGGGGGGGGGAAATCACACGATTTCGGCTGCACTAACATTTTCGACCACGTAAGTATTGTCATACGCAGTAACATCAACAGTTTTAAGCCCACGCACGTATCGTGTGATAATGTCACAGGCTCCTAACGTCGATTTATGGCACCGGGTAATTGTGATCTACGGATTTCGACAGTATAGCAGTTGGTACTCCGTTCGAGAAGTCAATTATGGTGCTTATAGGCAAACCTTGGAGCATTCGATTATGACACCTCGCACTCAAATGCTTTGGTATGTAAAGAACAATATGTGTCAAACTACTAGTTCACACACGCAAGAATAATTAGTATAATTTCTTACTTAAGCTCAGTTGTAGCTAAAATTATATTTTTTGGGGAAAGAACCTATAATACAACATAAATTCATGCAGACAGAAAATCTCTTTCTCTACATGTGCGTTAGGCAATATATGGACAACCCCTCGCACCATCCGGACAAATTTACCTCCTCCCGGTAATTTTGGAAGCTTTTGAGGTGCTTCCCAATATAAATTTTTATTTAACACTTATTATTCAATATCAAAACAGTATTATACGTTAAAAAGAAATTTACAAAACATTTTCTATTTTGTAAAACTAACAATTAAAAAAAGGGGAAATTGTATTGCACTAGAAGGACAATTTTTTTAGCTGATTGATATGGCACAGAATTTTATACATAGTTATATAATGCAAGAGGTTATGAAAATAAATAACAAAACTATTTTCTTTCTTTTGCCTATGCACATTCTGAAAATATTTTTAGGCACCAGGAAATATTTTCAGCTACAGGTCTGCCTTGAGGTTAAACGATGTTGCGACCCTTTTTAAACATTTTAAAACAATTTAGCACCCCCCAAAAATTGCGCAAATACCGTTACTTGAAAGTTATAATTTTGAGCCCCCCCAATAATTTTGATAACTTTACGCCTATGTTCATATCCTATTCTAAGAAAAAGATACGAATGCACAATAATTATTTTCGTTTCGAATTCAAAGACTCCTGAAAATGCTGAACTATGTTTAACATATCTTATACTATCCGAGTAAAAGGGCTGTTCTCTCTTAATCAGGGTCTATTCTAAGCAAAGATTACGAGTTTACGACTGCACAATAGTTATCTCAAATTTTCAGACACAACTTTATTTTTTTTAAATATTTGTATTTCTTTCCTAACTATGAGTGAGCAATAGTAAAATTACTCAACAAATCAAATAACTCATTTAAACAGGGGGTTTTTATACTTTTTCTAATTTACACATCTTAAAAATTGTTAGAAAGGATCCAATTATTTTATTTGACAAGAAAAGAAAGTGACGTACGTGCCATAACTTATTTTACTATTTTAAGTGGTGTGCCAAACCAATTGATATCTTTCTTGACTTGTCCTAGGATTTGGTGGCTAAAATTGCCCTAAAGATAAATTAGGAGTTATGGGATCAGATGATATACTGTCTAGTTAAGGGTGGTTTTGTTTTAAAAAATGGAATTTTCTGGTTTGGGTCTTTTATGAGATCCACCACGCAGTGAAGGGTAAATGCAATAAAATTTAATTTTTAGTTTATTATATCGTTGTAGGACAGGAAAGTACGCTCGATTTATGCTCTTCTTCATTTGGTTTGAATGAAGTATATTTTCAGGGTGAACTCGACTACTACTCTGTGAACTCTTCGCTTGTATCCACCCCTATATTTGTACGTATGACAATTTGATTTCAGATATTTTATCTAAGTCATTGTTACCCTAAAATTATTATGTTAAAATGCCTGAAATTGTTAATTGAGCACAATTTTTTAGCACAAAATTATTGAAGTTGGACATTAATTGATCTTTAAATGTACTTTCGAATATTACTACTAACTACAAGAATGAACAAGAAGAATGTTTATTCGGATAATTTAAAGAAAAATTAGTTTGAAACAACGATATTGAATTAAGTAGATTAAACATATATTCATGGATAAGTGTTTACTCTTCCAGCAAAACCTTTTATCAAAATTATCAAATTGAAGGTTTTATAAAGATAGTGAAACAAAACAAAACTGCAGTTTTTTTTTTATTTTTAATTTTTCTGCATAAAACCTGTTAAATATCTGCATTTTCCCTTCATGATCAAAAATTGAAAAAAAATTGCAGGATTTTTGAAGGTTTTTTAGAATTTTTATAAAGGACATTGAAACAAAAACCTTTAATTTCACAGGTCTTCAAAAAAACTGCGGTTTTCCTGCATATCACCTTCAATTTCAGAGTTTGATGACGGTTTTATGGTGACTTTTTTTTGCTGAGATGCTTTACAAGTACCGTCAACTTTGCCACAGTAAGGGAACTTTGACAACCGCCTTGCTAGGTTCCTGAACCAACCAATCATACAAGCCTCAATTTTTATTAATTCCTTTTACTTGTTTAAGTCTTTTTGTAATTGCATTTTTATATTTGTATGTATGTTTATGTTTTGTCAATTGTAATTATTGCATTAATTTTTTCATTGTGTTTTACTTTTCCTCCACCGACGAGGGCGTTGAGTTTTGTTTTTGTAATTTTCTTTTTTGTTCTCTCCCAGGCATGCAGCCTGTAGCTCTACAGCTTTTTTTAGCTGAGTTGGGC
This sequence comes from Troglohyphantes excavatus, assembly GCA_963932185.1. Taxonomy (NCBI): domain Eukaryota; kingdom Metazoa; phylum Arthropoda; class Arachnida; order Araneae; family Linyphiidae; genus Troglohyphantes; species Troglohyphantes excavatus. The sequence goes on from OZ010668.1 coordinate 17,360,968, forward strand.
ATGTCTTGGGTATTAAAAAAAGCATCATCAAGCCTCTATTGGTTTGTTCAATATCATTGAAGTGCGGTTGCCAAAGTACCCTCACTGATCTCTAAACGTAACTTCTGGATTGGACAAGACATTTTATTGACTTGAAGCCAATTGAAGGGGTAACAACTGTACCCCACTTTCATCGCTACCGCATATTTATATATTTTTCATATTAAAATAAGCCGACATATACTGCTTTTGACTGAGTTTTTTCCATATTTTTTTAAACCCATTTTAAAAGCAATCTTCTATTAAAATCGAAAGTATTTTGAAAGTCAAATTCGAAGGGGTTAAAAAGCAAGAGCAAAAAATATTCGTTTGGCAATATAAAAATTAATTCAATAAAAAGAAAATATAATATTTATATACATATAATATTTCTCCAATGCTATGGTATTAAAAAGCACCACTAAATCACTTAAAAATTTGGGGGTTCAGTATGACTGCTCTAACATTGGCTTCAACACTCCCAGAGAGGAAATAAGTTTTGCGCCTTCCAGAAGTTACAGTTAGAGTTCAGTGGTTTCCCCATCGTGGCAAAGTTGTCCCGGTTGACGGTATAAATATATATATATATATATATATATATATATATATATATATATATATATATATATATATATATATATATATATATATATATATATTGTTGTACTGCGAGAGTCGGGCACGCGGGAGACGGTTGGGAATTGGCGTCTTTTCTCCCACTCGTTGGCGCGCTTGGCGCTCTTTCTCCTGAAAACACTTTGGCAAACCCTCATTCGGAAGACTGCGTTCCTACGATTAGGACGTTTTAGCATGGGTCTAGGAAGATGACCAAACTCACCGTCTCTCCGTTTCCCGGCTCAGAATGACCGGCTCTCTTGAATAACCTCTCTATAATAAAATCGTTTGTTACAGAAAAACTATACAGTCCATTATGAATTAGAGCCAGCGCCGGTACTCTTGCAGTAGTACTTAACATATATATATATATATATATATATATATATATATATATATATATATATATATATATATATATATATATATATATATATATATATATCAAATTTCTTCAAATAGAATTGATTATTATATTGCCAAACAAATAGTTTTTTATCTACTTCGACCTTGACTTACAAATGACTTATTATTTTAATAGCAGATTGCATTTAAAATGTGTTTAAAAAGAAAAGAAAAAAACTTAGCCAAAAGCAATAAAAGTCGGCTTATTTTAGCATGAATAAGAAATATGGCGGTATCAAGAAAAGTGGGGCACATCAAGGCGGCTTCCACATCGACTTCAAGTCAACAAAATGTCTTGCCCGATCCAGAAGTTACAGTTAGAGATCAATGGGGGTTTCTTCTATCTAATTCGATGAAAACTTCATTTCCTTGATTTTTATGAACAACGCATAAACAAATTCAAAATTGTAGAATTAAGTGCTTGTTGATTATTAAAATTGGCATTGTTGTAGATTTTCGCCAGAGAACAAAGCCAAAATACACCCGATGGCATTCCAGTCCTTCGGAGCCGGACCAAGGAACTGCCTGGGGATGAGATTCGCTTACATGGAAGCGAAATTAGACCTGGCAAGACTGCTTTCCAAATACAGGCTTCTAAAATCATCTAAAACATAAACATTGGTAAGTATTTATTTAAAGGGAACGTGAAGTTTGCGATGAATATTATATAAATAACTGAAAATAGTTCAGTTATTTATATATTTTAGTTTCAGTTATTTATATATTTTATTTTCAGTAATTTATATAACTTATTTTCAGTTATTTATATAATTTATTTTCAGTTATTTATATATTTTATTTTCAGTTATTTATTTTCAGTTATTTATATAATTTTTTCAGTTATTTATATTATACAACGAATATTATTTATTGCCATTTAGACATTTATGATTTTGTCTATAGATATTTTTGTCTTGAAAATAAATAATATAAATAACTGAAAATAAATTATATAAATAACTGAAAATGAAATATATAAATAACTGAAAATAATTCAGTTATTTATATATTTTATTTTTAGTTATTTATATATTTTATTTTCAGTTATTTTTATAACTTATTTTCAGTTATTTATATAATTTATTTTCAGTTATTTATATATTTTATTTTCAGTTATTTATAATATTAATTTTTAGTTATTTATGCAATTTTTTTCAGTTATTCACATTTTACAACGAATATTATTTATTGCTATTTAGACATTTATGATTTTGTCTGTAGATATTTTTGTCTTGAAAATAAAAAATATAAAAAACTGAAAATAAATAACATGAATAACTGAAAACTTTTAATGACTTATGTTGTTTTATAGGACGGAATCACCTTGAAAATAGCACCAGCGCAGCTCAATCCAAAGCACGGAATTTGGCTTAAAGCTGTTCCAATCTAAAAGCATTTTAATAGTATGGAGAATTGTACAAATTGTGATATTGAGTCAATGTTTGTTTCAGATGTGAATGAAACAACTATTCACAGTAACATTCGCACCTGTGTATTGTTTCTAGACTGTTAGCAGAATGTAAAGTAGATGTGTATAAAACTGTATCAGTTTATTCTGTGTGTAATAAACTGTAACATATAACTGAGTACATATCGATTTATTACATTTTAAACTGAAAAAAAATCATATTTCATCAAACAAAAGAGAAACTCGATGTATTTAATGTTATTCCACTGTTAAATATAGGTACTTAAAAATAAGCAAAATGTACTCATTTTTGATAACATTTGATTTTTATCATAGCTCCGAATACGTAAGTTTCATTTCTGAAAAAGACGTGTACTCAAAAAAGAGTAAAAGGAGCAGTAGTTTGCCTACATCGACTGCCTTCATAAATCACTTTCAATAAATGTCAACAATTACAACCAGGACTTACCAGGAAAAGAAACCAATCAGTCCTGATGTCGTCCGCACCGAAGTCCAGGGCCATATATCCGTTGTACTACGAGAGCTACATGAAGAAGTTATAAACAGAAGTAATGTTAAAAAGGCGTGGCAAAAGAATGGGAAGTAAGATAATTGAGTCGTAATTACTCAGTTTTCATTTAGGCAATCGACATCAAATGATGTGGAAAACCATCTTCTGAACACCTATTTTAAGTTTGGCAGGTCGCTTTGTTAAGATGCGACAGTACGATTACTTATATTTGAGTACGTCATCGCTCATTTACGATGCAATTGTGCTCAAAGAGAAACAAGTACTTTTTTTTACAGTGTGGTTAAGACATGTTAATGATTTTCTTTCATTCTAATAATATTTAATAACCTCTTTTAGGCTGATTGGTTTAATTTTCTTATAGAATTATTCAAGATTTTTTAATAAATTGTATTTTGATTTCTTACTTGTTTTGTTTTTTTTAAAATCGTCTGATAAGTTTAGAGAATTCGAGATTACAAATCTTCATTTTTAAATGGCAATTTATGGATCTCTTTTTCTTCTTTAGATATTTAGTGCCATGTTTTCACATTAAATTCGGTTGATAAGGAACAATTTATTTAATTTTATCAAAATAAGTTACAAGCATGTAATTGCACTAATATAAATTCTTTTGCCAATACGTTTTACATATTTTTCACACTTCCCACATTAAATACAGATAAGATTATTTAATGTTTTTCATTTGTCAATTTTATATTCCACATTACAATCTGATCTTTATATTTTTATGTTTATGAAGAAACATAAATAGTAATCTAAAGCAGATAACATAAATATTTAATATTTTTCTTTTTATTACAAACAACCAAATTAAATATAATGTTCGTATGTTTTTTAAACAAATAAATTATGGCTCCAATCTACATCTTATAAATCTAAAATATCCAATTCTTTTGCGATGCATTTTAATGCTTCAAAGCAAAATTCATGAGAAGTTAAATATATAATATCGTCACTACAATAAATTATGTTAATCCTACTTTTAGAACTCCAACCAAACTTGTAAATAAATTCAAATGAAACTTATCATATATATAATTCTGAAATCTTCAAAATGTGTCCGGATCTCTGTTTGTTTGTTTGTCAGTACAAAATAAGCTCCGTAACTACACAACGTATATCTTTGAAATTCACAGAATTAGTTCAAAAAATAAGAATTTTAACGTGATTATTTTCGAGTCTCTACGATGTTCCATTCGAATGTTATGACATTTTTTATCGAATTTCAGTAAAGTTTCACGAAGTGGCAACAGTAAAATCAGTTAAAATCAACGAAGAAAATCGAAAATATAATATAAAAAAATTATGAATCGATTAGAATGCCGATATTTACACGAAATTCTCCATAATTACACAACGTAGCTTTATGAAATTTACAGAGAACTTTAATTGAAAAATTAGACATTTTTTGTGATAATTTTTAAGTTTGTACGATGTCCCATTCGTTTATTATAGCTATTTTTATGTATGTCATTCACTTAACATGGATGACAATATCGTTTGCGATTTTAAAGAATTTTCATTTCGTTATTGACACTATAAAAATGACGTCATAAGTTTTGTTTGATTTAATAATTACTGAAAACATCCGCACATTGGGCTTTTTGCTACAATGAGAGGAGGAAATGTATATATTTTCTGTCATTTGTCGTTATTTTATTTACCACCGTGCGAAGAACGGGTATTTTTGCTAGTGAATTATAAAACTCAGTTTTTTAAGGTTTTGTAAAGTCAAATTGGTATTTTCTATTCAACTACAAATGCTGAATATTTGCTAGATCTCTTCGTTACGTAAAGTCTAGTTTATTTTGTTAGTTTTATGGAAAATTTAAAAATAAAAAAAAGCGCAATTTCTTATCGAACAAGACAAAATTAATGTGGAATAGATCAAACAAAGGGGTGGTTTAGGGGGTTCAAACCCCTCCCACTGAAAGTCAAGAAAAAAAAATTAAAAATCGAATTACTGTACAAATCATAAAAATACTTTAAAAAACTAGAAAAATTTTAGTTTCTAGTATAATACTTCTTGTTGAGTTGCATGAGGAAAAACCTGGAATTTTCAGGGGGTCCTATACCGGAAAATAGTTTTAAAAAGGCATCAAAAACAAGTTTTGAGGTTATTTTTATCTCAAAATAAGCGTAACATGACGTCTTCGTGTTTCATTATATAACATTTGAATTTCGGCGACGAAGGGAAAAGATTTTAAAACGAGATCCATATATTATTTTAAACAAGGAATCTAAAAATGTAAATTTGTTCTCTAAATTTATTTCATAATTAGGGAGGGATATTTACTAATTTTAAAAGACAGTTAATAACTGATATTGGTGACGATTTCATGAAAAATAAATGATAAATGTAGATGTTTCGATACTTATATGCCAACGTATTACTGTTTACTTGAATAAAAATTAATAAGTTTAAAAAAAAAACGAGAGGGGGGGGGGGGTAATTATTTTTTTTTTGGGGGGGGGAATAAGTTACTTAGTCAATGAACCACCCCCATGAAATATCTATACCTACGTGCCTGGAATATAAAATTAAGTGCCTGGAATTAATTACCCTAAACGCATAATATAGTGTTCTCCATGTAGCTTCTATCATAATAACCCATTTCAAAGAATCACCACTTTGAAAGAAATTAACTTTACCTGTAACATTCCAAAATTTACCCCTTATACTCGCGGACCCTGTGCGGTGGCATGCGTCGCACACCCTAGCAGATATCCATGCCGCAGACAGAGGTTATGGACCGCTGGTTTAAAGCAAGATTTTTCAAGTCGCTACATGTAGCTTGAGTATAAAAGGATGTCTACACGAGTGAAAAATCCAAGGTCGTCAATAATGGGTGTTGCAACGAACGCCGAAATCGTTTCTCCTTTTATCATTAGATTATTTAAATAGGTGGATAGATAAGGTACGGTTCTATTTCGAAGGAAGCTCTTGTTTGGTTCACTTCGTAGGATAGGCATGTGGACATTCACTCTTATTGCGGTTGCCTTAGTCTTATGGCTAATGTAAGTAGATTCCAAAATTTACGTTTTGATTGTTTTTCTTATACGATTTTCATCTTTAAAAATTTAGTCTTTAGCCTTCTCAATTGGAATTTTGATACCGCCCCTAAGGTGTGCGATAAGTGCCACCGCTCAGGGTCGCACTATTTTAGAGGGGGCCCTGCGCAAATTAAAAAAAAATTAACAAAATAAAAAGTTAATTATTTTCTGTGTTTTCTTTTCAATCTAGATATATATGTGCATTTCCAACAATATTATGATGGTTTTAAATGGATTTAAAGAGTTTCTATGATGTTTAAAAGCATTTTTCGTTTGTATAGATTATGTCTTTGTTTAGAATAAAATGTGGTAAATTTTGGTTTATCTGGCATTCAATTATACGGAATTTTGATCATTTACTTGTATTTTAAAATTGTTTTTTTAGAAAACTTAAACTAAATTAAATAAAAGTTTGTTTATCCGGCATTCAATCGACCAGACTTTACGATAATTTTATTCGATTTTATTGTTGGTATGGAGTGCAACGTTACTTCAACCAATCGACTAACTATTTGGAAAATTATAATTGAATTAACGTCGCACTAGAGTTACACATTGCGCTATTAACGATATTCATATTCATCCCAAAGGAAAGACTTGAGAATGAGGACACTGTCTCGTAATTCTTTTTAACCATGGTCAGCTGACCAACACAACACCTTAACTAGCACAGAATAAACTGACAAAAATTAAATATTTAAAATTAAATTTTTACTTACTACAAATTTGTTAAGTTAGTGCGAATTTACAAAAAACATACCTAAATTTTGACGTCGATTTCAAGAATTTGTAATAAGTAAAAAATTAATATTAAATATTAAATTTTTCTTTTTAAGTCTTTCCTAAAATTAAAATTTATTTTTTACTTTTTAGCCCTTTTTTTATACTAGCTTTTTCAAAAAAACAAAATATTATTTTATTTTTATTCATTTTCAGTGCTTTTTTTTATTAATTTTAAAGTGTAAACATTGCAGCTAACTACAGTTTTAAGTTGTGACAGTTTAATAAATAAAGTTGAATAGTAAGAACCCAATTCAATTTATAAGTACAAAATTCTTAAAAATATTTTATTTTCTTTAAAAAAAAACTTTCTTAAAAAACATTCTTACAAATATTTATTCAAATTATTATAAATTATTAATACTTATCAATAATATTAAATAATTATTAATACTTAAAATTATTATAATTATTAAATATTGATAATTTCTTGACAATTATTAGCATTAAATTGTAATAAATTTTAAAATATAATGAAAATTAAAGAAATTAAAACTTTATACAAGTAATATATCAATTTTAGATGTTAGTTTATTTTTTAAAAAATTATAAAAACTAAAAAAATACAAAAAATTACAGAGTGGATTTATATTGCATCGCACTGACGGATGAAAGAAGAATATGCAGGTGCGATCAAGTCCTTCGAGCATGAATGGTCTGTAGTAGAGAGAATATGACGTCATAATCGTGAAGCCCACATCTCAGACCGAAAGGCCCATATCACGTGCCATATCTTTAAAATTATGACTTAAAAAGTACTCGCGATTGGCTGATGCATTGGAAAATGTGTAACAGTGAAAATTTATGAATGGAATGACGTAATTAACCACGTGTCTGAGGCCATACATGTTGGCTTCACTTTGATGTTAGCGAGAGTGACGTCATGACTCCTCTATACAAAGGATACATGCTCGAAGATGAAGTCCAAAACCGGTTTGCAATGGGAAGTAAGCAATCGCTTAAAAAGTAGGTGCTGGCGAAGTATTTGGCGCTATTCCTATGCACTACTTTGTACCAGTACTTGGCGATAATTTATTTTATAATTTAATTTACCTATCAAGTGGGAATAGTAGGAACTTATACTCATCTCACAACTGCACAAACGGTTATATTTTGAGTTATTATACTTTAAAATTCGGGTGCTAAAAGACGCAGTCCTTGTTGGAAAGCTGGGTTTGTTTGTACCTACTTTAAGGTTGCTATTTTACTTCCCGTGAAATCTCTCCAAATCACCTCCATCTCCTTCTTTCCTCCGTGATTGTTTGGTAATTAAATTCTTGACGTGTGCAAAAATTATTGAAATGCAGTTTCTTCTGAATAAAATATGGGCCCATTTTCGCGTATTTCAGATACAGAAAAAGATGGTTTTCATCTTTGAAGGAGCAAGGAATACCCGGTCCAGAACCGAATCTGTTGTTCGGAAATCTTCTGGAATTAATCCGAAAAGTAAGTAAAATTATCTTTCGGGAGGGTGAATACCTATTTGCTAGAATGGTATGTCTGTCCGTAATTTTGAATAAAATCTCTAGCAATTTACAATCCGATTTTAGTCAAATTAGATCTGTAATAATAAAAGAAAGAGTATGTGTGTCTGTGGCACACAAAACACTATCTTCCACTGCTCAGACATGTCTGAAAATTTATATAGAGAATTATATTTAAATTTAATCTTATATTATTATTAATGTTATTATATTATTATTAATGTTATTATATTATTATTAATTTTATTATATTATTATTAATTTTATTATATTATTATTAATTTTATTATATTATTATTAATTTTAGTATATTATTATTAATTTTTATATATTATTATTAATTTTATTATATTATTATTAATTTTATTATATTATTATTAATTTTATTATATTATTATTAATTTTATTATATTATTATTAATTTTATTATATTATTATTAATTTTTATATATTATTATTAATTTTTATATATTATTATTAATTTTTATATATTATTATTAATTTTATTATATTATTAATTTTATTATATTCTTAACATTATTATTAATGTTATTATATTCTTAACATTATTATTAATTTTATTATATTATTATTAATTTTATTATATTATTATTAATTTTATTATATTATTATTAATTTAATTATATTATTATTAATTTTATTATATTATTATTAATTTTATTATATTATTATTAATTTTATTATATTATTATTAATTTTATTATATTATTATTAATTTTATTATATTATTATTAATTTTATTATATTATTATTAATTTTTATATATTATTATTAATTTTATTATATTATTATTAATTTTATTATATTATTATTAATTTTATTATATTATTATTAATTTTATTATATTATTATTAATTTTATTATATTATTATTAATTTTATTATATTATTATTAATTTTATTATATTATTATTAATTTTATTATATTATTATTAATTTTATTATATTATTATTAATTTTATTATATTAATATTAATTTTTATATATTATTATTAATTTTATTATATTATTATTAATTTTATTATATTATTATTAATTTTATTATATTATTATTTATTTTATTATATTATTATTAATTTTATTATATTATTATTAATTTTATTATATTATTATTAATTTTATTATATTATTATTAATTTTTATATATTATTATTAATTTTTATATATTATTATTAATTTTTATATATTATTATTAATTTTATTATATTATTAATTTTATTATATTCTTAACATTATTATTAATGTTATTATATTCTTAACATTATTATTAATTTTATTATATTATTATTAATTTTATTATATTATTATTAATTTTATTATATTATTATTAATTTAATTATATTATTATTAATTTTATTATATTATTATTAATTTTATTATATTATTATTAATTTTATTATATTATTATTAATTTTATTATATTATTATTAATTTTATTATATTATTATTAATTTTATTATATTATTATTAATTTTTATATATTATTATTAATTATATTATATTATTATTAATTTTATTATATTATTATTAATTTTATTATATTATTATTAATTTTATTATATTATTATTAATTTTATTATATTATTATTAATTTTATTATATTATTATTAATTTTATTATATTATTATTAATTTTATTATATTATTATTAATTTTATTATATTATTATTAATTTTATTATATTATTATTAATTTTATTATATTAATATTAATTTTTATATATTATTATTAATTTTATTATATTATTATTAATTTTATTATATTATTATTAATTTTATTATATTATTATTTATTTTATTATATTATTATTAATTTTATTATATTATTATTAATTTTATTATATTATTATTAATTTTATTATATTATTATTAATTTTATTATATTATTATTAATTTTATTATATTATTATTAATTTTTATATATTATTATTAATTTTTATATATTATTATTAATTGTTATATATTATTATTAATTTTATTATATTATTAATTTTATTATATTCTTAACATTATTATTAATGTTATTATATTCTTAACATTATTATTAATTTTATTATATTATTATTAATTTTATTATATTATTATTAATTTTATTATATTATTATTAATTTAATTATATTATTATTAATTTTATTATATTATTATTAATTTTATTATATTATTATTAATTTTATTATATTATTATTAATTTTATTATATTATTATTAATTTTATGATATTATTATTAATTTTATGATATTATTATTAATTTTATGATATTATTATTAATTTTATTATATTATTATTAATTTTATGATATTATTATTAATTTTTTTATATTATTATTAATTTTATGATATTATTATTAATTTTATGATATTATTATTAATTTTATGATATTATTATTAATTTTATGATATTATTATTAATTTTATGATATTATTATTAATTTTATGATATTATTATTAATTGTATGATATATATTATTAATTTTATGATATTAATATTAATATATTTTATTATATTATTATTAATTTTATTATATTATTAATTATTTTATTATATTATTATTAATTTTATTATATTATTAATAATTTTATATATTATTATTAATTTTATTATATTATTATTAATTTTATTATATTATTATTAATTTTATTATATTATTATTAATTTTATTATATTATTAATGATTTTATTATATTATTAATAATTTTATTATATTATTATTAATTTTATTATATTATTATTAATTTTATTATATTATTAATAATTTTATTATATTATTATTAATTTTATTATATTATTAATAATTTTATTATATTATTATTAATTTTATTATATTATTAATAATTTTATTATATTATTAATAATTTTATTATATTATTATTAATTTTATTATATTATTAATTTTATTATATTATTATTAATTTTATTATATTATTATTATTTTTATTATATTATTATTAATTTTATTATAATATTATTAATTTTATTATATTATTATTAATTTTATTATATTATTATTAATTTTAATATATTATTATTAATTTTATATGTGCATTTAACATTTTTGCCAAATATTTAAAAATGCATATGTGCATTTAACATTTTTGTCAAATATTTAAAAATACTTATGTGCTCTTAACGTTTTTGTCAAATATTTAAAAATGCATATATGCATTTAACATTTTTGTCAAATATTTAAAAATACTTATGTGCATTTAACGTTTTTGTCAAATATTAAAAAATGCATATGTACATTTAACATTTTTGTCAAATATTTAAAAATTTATATATGCATTTAACATTTTTGTCAAATATTTAAAAATACGTATGTGTATTTAAAAATTTTGTCAAATATTTAAAAATCCATATGTGCATTTAACATTTTTGCGAAATATTTACAAATGCATATGCGTATTTAACATTTTTGCCAAATATTTAAAAATGATTGTATGTTTATGTGTAATTAATAAACAAATAGGTCATAATATTAAATCATCTATTACCATTTTTGCAGACACCTCTTGAATGCCACGAAGATTGGTTTAAAAAGTATGGAAAGGTCGTTGGGTAAGTCAACATATCTATTTATATTTATTAAGTATAATAAAAAGCACTTACTATATCACAGATGGTAATATTTTACAAGATAACTGAATGAAAGTGTTCCAGTATTTCTTAAAAATAAAAAGTTTTTAAAGTGCCCATAAAATAAAATGTACATATTAAACATTTAAGTTGATAAAATGCCGTACCTACTCAAGAGTTGTCCGCATTTGGTTAATAGGGAAAAACAAAAATTTACAGGGAAATGAAAATGACCGAAAAAGTCAGGGACAAATTATTTTTCCCAGTTGTTAAGAGTAAAATTAACAATTTATCGTATTGTCTGGAAAAATCAAGGACGTTTTCTCAAAAAATTTATTCGTATTGTCGCCATGTCATATTCTCATTCTCATTGGTGTAATTTTATTTTCACTGTGAAAATTTAAATTTATAAAAGTACCAGTTTTTTTTTTTTATACTTAACGTATTATTTATTATTTAAAAGGCACTCTACTTAAATAACCTTCCATATTGATGTGTGATTCTGATTCTCATATATAAAAAATATACAGAATAAATTATTGTTCCTAGGATAAACAAATTGCGCATTTCCCTTATTTTTAATTCGTACAGGAAAGGAAACAACATCTTATCCTTTTATTTTTTAATCATGCACTTTAAAAAAAAATGTCTTAAAAATGAGTACATGAACGTACTTGTTTATTTTGAGTACAATTGTATCGTAAATGAGAGATGTAGTACTCATTTTTAAGCAACCGTACTTTCGCAAAATTGAGCAGTGTGATTTAATATTGCTAATCTCTGTTCCTGTTCAAGCCATCTTAACAAAGCGACATAGCAAACTTAAAATAGTTGTTTAGAAGATGGTTTTCCACATTATTTCATGTAGATTGCTTAAATTTAAACTTAGTTATTACAATTCGATTATCATCCCATTCTTTTTGGCACGCCTTTTTAACATTACTCCTGTTTATAACCTTTTTCACGTCGCCTTGATAGCTTAACGGTTAAGACTGCGGACGGCGGTGCTGCAGACCTGTGTTTTTATTCCCGTTAAGCTTAAGTTGTAATTGTCGGTATTTATTAAAAGTGAGCTATGAAGGCAGCCTATGTAGGCGAACTACTGTTCTTAATATTTATTTTTACTCATTTTTGAGTACATGTTTTTAATAAATGAAACTTATGTATTCGTATCTATGATAAGCATCGAATGTAATCAAGAATGAACGCACTTTACTTATTTTTGAATACCTATTTTTAACAGTGTGTAGTCAGTGATTTTCTTTCACTAATTGCAAAAATGAAGTACAACAAGTGTGTAAACTATTTCAAAACTATTTCGAAAAAATTACTTGCAGATCGTTTTTCTATCTATAAATAAAAAAAAATACTGTATCCATAACAAATATGAAAATAATAATAAAATTAAAACTTTTATTTGTGCCATTATAACATGCATTTTATATTTTTTAGGTATTATTTTGGTACAACCCCCGTAGTGTTGGTAGCAGATGCAGACATTTTGAAAAAGATACTAGTGACCGATTTCCAAAAGTTTATAAATCGACCAGTAAGTCATAATATAAATTACGTTTATTTGTTGTGAATTTTTTAATCGGTATTGATAAAATTTTCTATTTTTAACCGACTGAACAGCCCGCAACCCAAAACTCCAAAATAAAACCGCCAGAAATTTAACCCGCCAAATCGCGCGCCAAGTCGAGAGGTTATAGATTCGTCCGTAATTTTTTTTATGTATGTTCGCGCGGGATTTCGGTTCTATTTCAGATATTTGCAACAAAAAAAAATGTTGGATAGGGGATGTTTCAAAGGGGATCAATTCGAAAAAATATCCGGTTATCCGGCATTTAACTATCCGGAATTCTCATTTAACCGGACCGTTTGAAAAAAAATATTGTCCGATTTCGAAAAAAAAAATTTTGTTGGATAGAGAAAAATCTACTTCGGCAAAATCTGCAAAAAAATAATCGATTATCCGGCTGTTATATATCCGGAAATGCCGATTAACCGAAGTTTTTTTTAAACAATTTTTCCGATTTCACAATATTTTCATTGTTTAACAGAAGTTTACAACAATGACATTTCGTTTAACCAGCATTGATAGGGATTGTTTTACAATATACATTGTTTAGCACAAGTTGCTACTTGAATTTCTTGGTGAATAATAATCGGTGAAAAAACTAAAAAGTGAAAAATAAAATAATCTTTCTCGAAAAAAGGAAAATTAACTTTTAGGAAAATGCGCTAAAAAGTAAAAAATAATTTTTAATTTTACGAATGAGTTGAAAATATTGAAATATTAAATATAAATTTTATACTTAGTACAACTTTTTGAAGTTGGTGCCAATTTACAAAAATCATACCTAAATTTTGGCGCCGATTTCAAAAAGTTGTACTAAGTATAAAATTGATATTGAATCATTCAATTTTTCAACTCATTCGTAAAATTAAAAATTATTTTTTACTTTTTAGCGCATTTTCCTTAAAGTCGGTTTTCCTTTTTTCTAGAAAGATTATTTTATAATTTGGATGCACGGTAGTGCACACACAATGAAATTAAAATAGTAGGAAGTAGGGTCATTCCATGGTAACTCAGGTTACATTTGACACATACGTTGGCTGGTTTCACACTAATTCTACCTAAAATAATATTTCTAATACCACAATACATTTTTTTAAAACTTTGAAGTGATTTTAACTTAATTTAGAAATATAAAAATATATTATAAGTATCAGAATTGTCCGACTATAAATTATTTTCCTCCGGTAACTCAGGTTACCAAAAACGGACATGGAATATACTTGGTACTTTAAAAACTGCCAACTCTGCTCTTATTGAAATTTTAGATTCATAAATTGTATCCTAAATGAATCTATGGATTCTAATCTACATTAAATTTTACATTGGAAGATAAATATCCATATTGGGAATTTTTAATTAATTAATTACCCGGTAACTCAGGTTACAGAGTTTTGGTAACTCAGGTTACATATCATCTAACAATGCTCTTCTAATAATTTTCTCAGTGTTTCCTTTGGAATTTTGATTAACTTATAAAACTTTTTCACATTTTATATTAATCAATTAAATTACTGTTATTTTAGTAATAATTTGAAAGTAATATATTGCATGAAAATGCATATATGTAGAGTTTTAATATGCAAACTAAAAACTTTTTCTGTTCTCTAAAAATACCCAATATTTAATGAAAGAACAAATTTTTTAACAAAATACAGAAAAGAATTTAAAACACTGAAATCTATGCCTTTTCAAACACATCAATTTTAGTGCTAAATTCATATGCGACACGGTTTCCTTTTATAACTAAAGATGGAGTCGGTAGAACACGTAACATTTTACTGAACTGTGTATACAAAATATCTGTTTCATCCACTTTCTCCTGTTACTTTGAGACACATGATTTTAACATCCTCGCCATCAACATCACTAAGGCACTCTGCCATACAGCAGTATTCTATTTTTCGGGGACTACTTATACCACGGAACATTTACTTAATCACCAATTTTCTGTTGGTTCTTCGCAGATAACACCAGACTGTATGAAATTATGGTTATACGAAGGAAATTCTGCTACAAAGTTATAAAACAAATTCATAGCATTGATATAGTTTTCGTGATATTTACACAGACAAACATTGTGAGGCATTTTGTTGCTCTATATCACATGATTTGGCCTTAGCTTAGCAAAATTGCTTTTACCTACTATTTCGCCAAATTTAGAACAAAACATTTGATGTATTTCATTGTGGACAAACTCAAATGCTTATTTGCATTTTAATTTTGGGTCCATCTTCTTGTCTTATCGTTACAACATCCTTTATACCAGGCGCTTGTCGGTTGATGTAATCGCTTTCATAAAATGCTCTTACTTTTGAAATTACATCCACACTTATGCGGTAGCGATGCATAATTTGATCCTGCTGGGATAGTGTATTAGAATCGCCATATTTCTCACAAAGCCTTTTTACAATGAATTTCTTTTTTGGGGGGAGTTTGGTAATCCTGAGCAAGCCCGGCGTGTAGCTCTACCCATGATGATGCAGTTTTATAAATAGGAATTTGATTGGGAATAACACACTTTTTAATTTTCTATGATTGGAAACGTTTTTTTTAATTTTCTCTTTTTTCCCCCTCTTCATTTTATCAGCTGGTGTCAAGGCCATTACAATATCACTATAAAACATAAATAAAAAACATTTAAAGTCAACTTTCTCGAAAATTTCTTAAGAGAATGTTTTGAGATTTTATAATTCATCGAAAACCTATTTAATTATTATGTAAACAAAACTATTCTTATACATGCCTAATACCAATGTGATTAAAAACACAAAATCCACGTAATGGATGCATTATGAGGGGAAGAAAAGCTATCAGATGTTAAATTTGCATGGTAACTCAGGTTACATAAAGATGTGGTAACTCAGGTTACATAAATTCAATTTCAATTCTAGCAAGTAATACTCGAAATTTAAAAAAATAAAATGTAAGAATGAATTATGTATCCCATTTGTAAAGAGAAAACTTATTATGAAGTATTACTTTAAATTATTAAGCAAATGGGAAAGAAAAGTTCATGTTTTGGTAACTCAGGTTACACGTGGGTTGCCTCTCAACTAAGTCTAAAAAAACTATAATTAAACAACAATAATTTTTTTAATATTTAGTTTTTTAAATACAGAAAACCTTAAGGAATAAGATAAGAATTATTTTATTTATTAATATTTTATAAAATAAAGGAAAAAATAAATGCCAAATTGTAGTGCTTTTGGCCGATGTTTTTTTATTTTTCATTGAAACCCATTTTGAATGCCTATTCTTTGAAATCCATTTATCCAATAATAAGTGCTTAAGCATCAATAAGAAAAACTTATATTTTTGGCGATACACAAATATTGCTAATCTCAGCTTATGTTCAAGGCCATCTTTACGAAGCAACCTGACATACTTAAAATAAGTGTTCAGAAGATGGTTTTCCATATTATTGATTATCGATTTCTTAAATGGAAACTGAGTTATTACGACTCAATTCTCTTCCTTCCCATTCTTTTGGCACACCCTTTTAACATTACTTCTGTTTATAATTTTTTCAAGTCACCCTGATAGTTTAACTGATAAGGGTCTGGGCAACACCACCTAGTCTAGGTGGTGTTGGTCTGAGCCGCTGTACCTGAGAAGATGGGTTGAATGCCCAATAAGTCTTGGTTGCAAGTCTCGATGTTTATTAAAAGTGATTTAGGAAGGCAGCCTATGTAGGCTAGCATCTGCTCTTTTTACTCATTGTACTCATTTTTGCGTACATGTCTTTTGCAAAATTGCAACTTATGCATGCGGAGAAATGATAACCATCGAATGTACTCAAAAATAAGTAAATTTTACTTATTTTTGAGTACCCACTTTAGTAAATTCCTAGTGTACTGTGCGCCGTTGTCGCCAAGTCCAAAAATTGGCGCCAAGGGAAAAATGACGTGTTTTTTTTGTTGCCAAACCAAAATGGCGGTTTGGTTTGGTTAATTAATGTCGCACTAGAGCTGCACAGTGGGCTATTGACGACGGTTCGGGGCCTATCTCGAAGGAAAGACACGGGAACGATGCCTCGTATTTTTGAACCATAGTCAGATGACGCAAAATGGCGGACATTGCGTTGGTCCGGGCAGTCGATCATGGTGCTTACAGGCGATCCTTCGGGCAGTTGTTTGGGGCATTTCGATGGCACTCTTAAGTGCGCGCGCGCATCTATTTTAGCGTCATCTAACTAGATGCATCTCGCATCATCAAGCGCAGCATGGCGCAGCTACGTGGGTAAAAAATTTAGGGTTGCCATAGAACAAGATATTTTCGAACGCATCAAGTAGGGTTGCCAAAATATAAACTTTATCGTCCAATCACTTTTAACAGTGCGAT
Organism: Troglohyphantes excavatus; assembly: GCA_963932185.1. NCBI lineage: Eukaryota > Metazoa > Arthropoda > Arachnida > Araneae > Linyphiidae > Troglohyphantes > Troglohyphantes excavatus. Next base: position 17,378,778 of record OZ010668.1, read on the forward strand.
AACAAAAATCAAAATTTTTTAAAACATATTATATTAAATAATTTGTCATTTAATTTATGATTGTTAGTTTTGTGTAACAATTTATGCGTGGGTTTTCCCAGAATATCTTCCGTCCCGTCGCAAGGAATGCCAAAGTTCCTGCGAAGAGAGTGGAAGGGTTCAGCCAGCATCTTATCGCTCTGAGGGACAAGCGTTGGAAGGAGATACGATCCATCATCACGCCCACTTTCACTGCGTCCAAGATGAAACAGGTGAGACGGGAATACGGGCTCTGGGTAATTGGCAACTGTGACGTCACTTTGTTTGCAGGACTTAGATAAGCCGACCAAATGTTTATTCTCTCAAATCAGTTAAAGGCGTTACCTACTCTGTAAACAAAAAGGTACTTTAAAATGAGTACATGTACGTACTCGTTTTTCTTTAACCTTTAGAAAACGGTTGTTTGATTTAAATATAGGATTCTGGTCGAAATATTGGCCCTGTAAAGGTTAGTATAATTGCATCGTAAATGAGCGATTCTGTACTGAAATTTAAATAATCGTGCTTTCTTAAAAATGTGCAGTGTGATTTAATATTGCTTATCTCAGCTTCTGTTTAAGACCATCTTAACAAAGCGACCTGATACACTTAAAATAGTTATTCAGAAAATGGTTTATCGCATTATTTGAGATCGATTCCTTAAATGGAAACTGAGTTATTACAATTAAATTATTTTTCTTTCCATTCTTATGGAACACCTTTTTAACATTTATTCTGTCCATTACTTCTTCATTGTACTCATTTTTGAGTACGTGTCTTTTTCAAAAATGAAAATTATGTTTTCGGAACCATGATAAGCATCGAATGTAATCAAAAATAAAAGCGTGTAATGAGAGCATTTTACTTATTTTTACGTAAATATTTTTGACAGTTAAAGTGGCGAACACTTTTCACAAAGTGAGCATGGAAGTATAAACTCAGTAAAACCTGGTAATATTAGCTTTATTTACAATCAACAAGGTCCAGACTCGTAGAAAAATAAAGATTAATTGAATTTCATCCAGCTAAAAAAAATCGACTTAAATCTTTCATGAAAGTTGTGGTGAACAAGTTAAAAGTTAAAGAAAATTTTAATTTCCAAGACATATGACCTGTCAAGTTTTTTGCTCTTCGTATTTTTCAAGATACAATTTATTTAAAGTGAAGTCGGTTATAGTAAAACTTTGAGTTATACTCGGACTTAGCAGTATATTGTTTTGGTTACAGATGGCGCCCATTATGAATGGGGCAATTGACTCCCTGGTGCATAACATCGAGAAGCAAAATGGCGAACAGTTCGACATCTACTCCATGTACCAGAGGCTCACGATGGACGTGGTAGGAAGGACGGCATTCGGTATCCACACGGACGTGCAGAACGACCCCAACGACCCTTTTTTGAGGTCTGCCAAAGTACTCTTCCAGAACGATATGCGAAACCCAATCCTTCTCCTTGGAAGTAAGTCGTAATTGAATCGTTCTTTTCAGAAAACCTCAACTGAATTATTTTTTTTACATAATCAGAATCTTATATAGGAAACACATATTTTTGTGCACATCATTGTCAACTGCCAAATTAACTTTATAAATGTACATTTTTACAGTAAAACCGTATTTCATATCAGAAACCCTCAACTGAATTATTTTTTACGGAATCAGAATCTTATATGGTAAACACATATTTTTGTGCACATTATTGTCAACTGCCAAATTAACTTTATAAATGTACATTTCTACAGTAAAACCGTATTTCATATCAGAAACCCTCAACTGAGTTATTTTTTACGGAATCAGAATCTTATATAGGAAACATATATTTTTGTACACATCATTGTCAACTGCCAAATTAACTTTATAAATGTACATTTTTACAGTAAAACCGTATTTCATATAAGAAACCCTCAACTGAATTATTTTTTACGGAATCAGAATCTTATATAGGAAACACATATTTTTGTGCACATTATTGTCAACTGCCAAATTAACTTTATAAATGTACATGTTTACAGTAAAACCGTATTTCATATCAGAAACCCTCAACTGAATTATTTTTTTACAGAATCGGAATCTTATATAGGAAACACATATTTTTGTGCACATCAATGTCAACTGCCAAATTAACTTTATAAATGTACATTTTTACAGTAAAACCGTATTTCATATCAGAAACACTCAACTGAATTATTTTTTGTACGGAATCAGAATCTTATATGGTAAACACATATTTTTGTGCACGTTATTGTAAACTGCCAAATTAACTTTATAAAGGGACATTTTTACAGTAAAACCGTATTTCATATCAGAAACCCTTAACTGAATTTTTTTTTGTATGGAATCAAAATCTTATATAGGAAACACATATTTTTGTGCACATTATTGTCAACTGCCAAATTAACTTTATAAATGTACATTTTTACAGTAAACCCGTATTTCATATCAGAAACCCTCAACTGAATTTTTTTTTTACGGAATCAGAATCTTATATAAGAAACACATATTTTTGTGCACATTATTGTCAACTGCCAAATTAACTTTACAAATGTACATTTTTACAGTTATTGCACATAATATCCGCAATAACATCTTTGGCGAATAATCAACAATTTGGCGATTTTATATGGATTGCGATTATAGGAATTTGGCGATTTTCTACCTTCACTTTGGCAATTGCGAAATCTGAGATATGTCAGCCCTGAGTTTAATGCAAATAAATAATCAGAATCAGTGTTAGCGTGTGATTGCTTACTTGATCAGTTGATTAAAAATCGAAGCGCAATTATTGCTAGTGTGCCGATAGTCTTTACACTGAAAATCATGAACGGTTACAGAAATCCAATTGAACAGCTTTATTCCAATTTCAAACGTATCACGTGTGTGAACGCGCTCGTTCGGTACAATGTAAATCTAATTCAGCTCCCTGTATATAGCTCACAATTTTTCGTGTGAAAGCTATCAGAATGAGAGAAAAATTAAGTAAAAGATTTTTTTTAATTTCATCTGATTATCGATACAGTTATTTTGCATTAACACGTACATTTTATTCACAGTCAGCTTTCAAGGTTTGGAGAAGTTGTGGTCTTTTTTGAGTAGAATCCGGATGAGGTTCAATAACAAAGGAACAAATCCCGTTAAAGAACTCGTAAACTCTGTGAAAGAAGTTATTGCTTTGAGACGACGAAATAAAGAGGTAAAAAATGCTTTGGCAACTAGAACTAATGATTTTCTTATTGTATTATTTGTACCTCATAATTCAATACAGTTTTGAAACACTAAGTATTATATGTACTTATGTTTAATTCTCAAATTTTGAAAAAATTAATTAAATTTATTTTAAACTTTAATTTTTTTTATCATTTTTCCATATAATTTTCACATTTTTCAGAATATCGTTATTACATTTTTATTGTACTGTATTTTGTCATATTAAAAAAGGTTGGTACCTATAAACGATTCTTAATAGGAACGTTATGAATTAAGCTCACAGTAAAAAAAATTCAATATTAACTGAAAAAATATATAAATGTTTCTATTATTAGCCTATAACCAAAAATTTATTATTTTAAACAATTTTCTCATGACAATTTGAAATGAAGACTTTTTTTTCGTATAAACGTGCCCCGCATTTAACATATTTAAGCAAAAGTACATAAATTTGTTGCATTAAAGAGTTAGTTCTAAAAACTCATTACTTTTAAAATGCAGATATTTAAATTACAAAATTTAACATTTAACCCCCCCCGCCCCACATTTTAACAAAATATATCAGTTTATCTATATTTATACGAAACTACATTGTTGAGGCTACATTGTTAAAAATAGGTACTCAAAAATATGTAGTGTGTACTCATTTTTGAGTACATTCGATACTTATCATGGCTCTGAATACATAAGTTTCAATTTTGAAAAAGAAGTCTACTCAAAAGTGAGTTCAATGAGTAAAAATGAGCACATCTTTGAATACATAGGCGTAGGCGGTCTTCATAAATCATTTTTAATAAATATAGACAATTACAAAAATGTCTTACCGAGAACCAAATCCGGATCCTCAACACCAGTCCAATTGCCTGATCCGTTAAACTCCCAGTACGACATTAAGAAATTAGAAGAAATGTTTAAAAAAAAAGGTATACCAAAATAATGGGAAGCAAGATAATTGAGTTACAATAACTCAGTTTCCATTTAAGCAATCGGCATAAAATAATGTTGAAAAAACTCTTCTGAACAATTATTTTAAGTCTGACAGGTTTTATTAAGATTTCTTAAACAGAAGCTGAAATTAGCAATATTAAATCACATTGCTCATTTTTAAGAAACTACAAGTAACTTAAATTTAGTACGTCATCGCTCATTTACGATGCAATTATATTTAAAGAAGAAGGAATAGGTTCAGGTCCTCATTTTTAAATACCTTTTTTTTACAGTGTACATTTTTGTAAAGAAATGCATCAAAACGCATGAGTTCCAGTTAATAAATGAATCCCAAACAGTTTTTATGCACATTAAATGAGCTTCCATGTCGTATTTTAGCAATTACTAGTCAATAGAATGCCATTACTGATTTTGAAAGCTTTTTATAAATATGTAGTATGAAATTTAAAGCCTCATTTTCCCCGTTTTATTCAGAGTCGACGACCAGATCTTCTGCAGTTAATGATCGACGCCGAAATTGATGATTTGTCTACCATCACAACCGACGATCTGACGGCGAAAGATAACAAGGACAACACTGAAAAGCAATCTTCAGGTATATTAATTCTTTCGAGGAATTTAATTTAGTCATTATTTTTTATGACGTTTTTATACTGCAAAATTAAAGTTAACGGGAGTTAGTCATGTGCCTTTAAGAAAGATTTTTCCCGTGATAAAAATAAGTTCATATAATTCATGATTATAAGTGTGAGAAATGTACAGTGTCCTTATTTGCCAGGGCAATAGAAATATCAAACTTTCAAAATCATTTTAGATATCATTAATTACGTCTGCATTCTATATCAAAAATATAAGCGACCACGGACGAATCACCACGACCCCAACTGGTAGGTGCCATTTAGACTTGCTTGTTAGACTTTCTTGGTTAGTCTTGCTTGTTGTTAGACTTGCTTGTCAATTCGACTTGTTAACCATCTAGTGCATGATTTTTTCCTTTTTCAATGAAATTTTTTTTTTTTCGTTTTCTCTTTGCCCCTGGACTGCTGCACAAATATACAAAAAAATCCCAAGTGCCTATTTAATGCAATAATTAATTAAAACCTTTGTGTAGCGTATATGCAAATTCATGTGAAATTACTAAAATAATTTTTCCAAAGGTATGAAAATATAGTTAAATATAATCTACATACCTCTGGTATTAGCTAGGATTTTTTGTAGATCCAGATTATACATATAAGTAATAAAACAATTTTCGAAATCTATACCTTCACGAGCCAGTTTTAGAAGAACAGACATCGAAGCAACTAATTGCCTTTATTACAATCGTTTTTATAAAGATAAGGGACCTAAAGACGGTTATAAGAACCAGGTACATGGTTCCCTACCTGACAATATTATAATAATTAACATAAAACTCAATAGATGCAACTAGTGATCATTTTAAAGTTATGTAGCAAATATGCCACACTATGCACTAGAGGGTTAAACTCAACTACTGCACTTTAGCTACTGGCCAGATCACACTTATGTCCCCAATGTTTGTGTATAAAATTAAACAATAAGAAACAAATAAAAAATGTATAAAACCTTTAAAAAATCATAAAAATATGAGTTGTTCATTTGGAATGTTTATGTCATAAAATATATGTACAAATGATGTTATTCCCTTTCAGGTTATCTAATAAGAGCTTATCTCTCAGGCCCCCCGGTTACCCCTTCACTAAACCCTTTGCACTCCGAAGGCGCCAACATAACGATCAGTTCTTTTGATTCCCTGTTCTTTAAAATAAACGAGAACAGCATGACTTTAAGTTTGGAAAATCAATTTTTGCTACTTGTTCTCTTGCAAATACAAAAGAGATTAGGGTTTTTTCCTTTTATGAGTTTAAAAAAAAAAAATCTGTTTAAAAGAACGTAAAGAAGAATAACTGTTCCATAGAAAGAACACAAATCGCAAAGTGTTCGCAGAGTGCAAAGGGTTAATTGTTACTCAATAATTAAAAATTAAACTCACTAAAGTTTTCCTATTTACAAGGTTTACTTCGAGAGAGGTGTTGGACCAAAAGGATTGTGAATTCATCTAATGAAAAACCCGTTCTACGCCTCTAAAGTTCACCAAGTTAAATCTATCTTGCTGTACGAGTAGTAAGATAATTAGTGATAAGATAGTGTGGGTTTTTGCTTTTATAAAGAGATAGAATAGTTTATGTTTTTAATGATAAATATATAACTTAATATGACGAATATATAACATATGTATCAAACGGCATGACGAATATATATAACATATGTATAAAACGGCATGACGAATATATATAACATATGTGAAGGGTTTCCAAGGACGGAATTATCCTAGGGTATTGTGGTTGCTGCTATCCGTACACAACAGGCACTCCAAAAAGGTTCTCTTAATCAATTCAAGCATAAGCAAATAAACCAACTCTTCAAGTGTATCTAATTTAATATTTAATTAAGTTTAAGAGGTTACATATTATATTACATTTAAAGGAAAGTGCTCCTACGAGACTGGCACTTCCTATTCGTTCACCTCGTGGCATAGTTCTATAGTCTCTTTCTAACAAGATGGCTACGCTCCAGCGTCATCAGAATTTTGCTGCGCAGCATTCTCCGGCCATTTTATTGGACGCTTTACAAGCGTGGGAGTTTTGTAATCAAACGGAATGTATCAAACGGCATGACGAATATATATAACATATGTATCAAACGGCATGACGAATATATATAACATATGTATCAAACGGCTTAATAGCGCAGATCATATTTTCATTCCTTGAAAACTTGCAATCGGAAGATTATTTACCCAATTTACGGTATAAAGAACAACTCTGCCAAATTACATGTTCCTGGCATGAGTGGGTGAATAAGCAAATGAGAGCTTTAGTTCCTATGTAGAGAAATAAATTTTCGCTATAAAATACCAAATAATACGTATTTTAACTAAATTCAAAAGATTGAAAATAATTTTTAATGGTATATGATGTTCTATGATATTTTGAAACATTTTGTACTATTTAAAAATTTGCCTTCAATTTTCGTGAGGAACATCATGAATATAGCAAACCACTCTTATATTCTCAACTAATGTGCATTTTGAAATTGCTTTGATTGTAAGCATTGCTTGATTTCGAGGTCTCATACGGTTAAAAGTTGGTTGTATGTATATTATAAAACAAATTCGTTAGAAATGATTACATATAAATAGAATAGTTCGCTTCATAGAAGCTTTAAATAACCTTAATTAGTGAAAATAATTTAAATTTTAAAAATTAAAATTTTTATCGTTTAGTTATTGTCTAGAAATAGTATCCCAATTAACCCTTCTTAGAAATAAAATAGTTTAATAGTTTACATTACTAAACCATATTATTTATTTATTCTTCAAATATGTAGGTGCATCTGCAGGGAAACTGGTTCGCCGAATGACAGATGCTGACATTTTGGACAATTCGGTCCTGTTTTTCTTAGCAGCGTAAGCATAATAATTTTTTTATTTTTACTATTCCAATAAATAGGAATTGTTAAACAATTTACACAATTATTTTCGAAAATACCAAAGTGTTAATTAGCAGCTTTAAAATTTCGCATTTACTATACTTATTGATGCACACTCAGAAATAACACTCTCAATTTTGAGAATTCTACTATTGTCAAGGCTACTTTCGTCATATCTGACAATCGGTTTGTTGTGGAATCACATGACTTATGACGATACAAGAATTCTCAAATTTTTATTGAAAGTAATTTACTTCAATCCCATTTCGGTCCTTTTCGAGGGCATCAACTCATGTTTGGTTCTTATACTTATATTGTAACGAACCTTCTTGGCCGAGTGAGTAGAACTATGGACTGTAGCAGTGACGTAACAATTCAAAAGTTAAGGGGGGCTCAACTAGTTACATTCCCAAAGTAATTACCAATATAAAAATAAATGGTGATTAACTGTTATGCTAATGAGTAATTATCTATTAAGTAGCAATTATTTATTTTTAAGTAATTATCAATAGTTTGTAAATTACCTAATTAAATGCATACTTTTTTTTGAAAATTTTCAATATTGTTTTTTAAAAGTAGAATTAACCAAATTTTCGTAAATTGTACGATTTTTTTTTGTCTTAATCCTATAAGAAGGAGGAGGAAGGGCTTGAGCCCCTCCCTTTCTTACGCCCATGAATTTGAGTAGTATGGTTTGGTCCGGAATCAGCCCATTTATAAAACGAAGTACGGTATCAGCACATTTTCAGAACGATGTAGCAGTAAGCACTTAAAACGAAGTACGGTATCAGCACATTTCCAGAACCGAGCAGGACAAGAGTTTCCTCCAAAATCTTGTAATCACTACTTTTGTATTCAAAACCCAGCGAAATCTTTTTCTCAGTTCATTCAAACTCGATTCCCGCGTAAAAAGTCTTTTGTGCGTCTATAAAAGCGACACTTACATTCGGGTATATATAGACAACGTCAAATGGAGGAGAAAACTGTGGTAGTCATAGCGATTCTCGCGATCGTGTGTCTCGCGGAATTGATAGTGTTGCTGATACCAAACGAAGAATATGTGGATTTGAGCAAGAGTAATTGTTCGCTCTCAGAAAATATCGGTCGACGAGTGTATTTTCATAAATGTTCGAAAGAGGACAGGCTAGTGTATGATATAAGAAAGTTTTATTACAACGGAACGAACGACTTGAAACCAGAACTACATGGAATTCAGCTTTATCAGAACGAATTTATGAAACTCTGTCAACAATGTTGAAATTAAAATTTCCTTCTTCGATGATATGTACGGGTCCTTCCTCTAGCGGGAAAACGGAACTAGTGAGAAAAATCATAAAAAGCGATGTCTACGAACGCCAGATCAAAACTGTCTGTTGGTGTTTTTCCGTCCACCAAAAATGGATGGCCTCGGAACCTGGAATAAAATTTGTCTGTGGATTACCGCCTGAAGAAGAAACGTTTGATTTGGTGGTGTTGGACGATTTACAATCACAGTTAAACGAAGAAGTGGAACTTATGTTTAGAGTCACCTCACATCATAAAAATTTCAGTGTGATACTGATTACACAAAATCTTTTTCCGAAAGTGAAAGTAATGCGAGATATTAGTCTGAATACGCACTATATCGTATTATTTAGGAACAACCGAGACGCCTCGCAAATGTCCTGCTTCGCGAGACAAGCCTTTCCTCTTAAAAGTAAATATTTCATGGACGCTTATAAAAGGGCGACACGCGAGCCGTATAGTTATTTATTCGTTGACGTCCACCCGCTGACGTGCGACGAGCAGAGGTTGAGAGCATCTATCTTTCCTGATGAAAATTTTATCAATTGGGTGTTTGTGCCGGTAGAACGATGAAGCGGATCAGGAAACACGTACATTTATTGCATATACTTTCGAAAGCCTCACCGCAACAACGAAAAGCGATCTTAAATACGACGAGTCCGGATCAGTTGAAATCCATTTGTGAAATTTGTAAAAATTTATTGCATGGCAATATTCCCGGAGTAAAAGTACAAAAACTGGCGCCCTATAAAAAAGTTATTCGCAAATTAGCCGATAAAAAAATAGGACTCTCGACGAAGAGAAAAATTTTAAAGCAACAAACAGGTGGGTTTTTGTCAATGATTATTCCAACCGTTTTAAAATTATTAACAGGCAATGTCTAGAAAAATGGCCCTCGTCTCTCCGGATCTGGTTTCGGAATACTACCAACTAAATAAACCAGAGATTCGGTTGGAAGACAAGATTATTCAAGTCTTGTATCAGAACGAAATGCCGGACGATTTGCGAGGAAAATTACTCTCACAACTTATTCCAAAATATCAGAAAAGTATGCAATCTGCTCCTCCGAAAACTTTTGAACTCCCACCCGAGTTATTTAACAACGAGATTCCAGAGAGTTCTGGCGACAACAAGGATGTATTGACACCCGTGGTGGCAAAATTTGTAATGCATGCTGTTGCAAAGTCCAAAAAGAAACACATCGTGCCTATATTAGAGAATCTGAAGAATATAGGATACCAATTTAATGATAAAAACGAACTGGAAGTCAACGGAAAACCACAACATCGAAGCAATGCGGTCGATTTGTTTAGCTATTTAATGCGCGACATGCGAACACAAGAACCTCCACCCAAAGGGTTCGAAAGTTTTCTTCGAGGTCTGTTTGAAGCGAATATACCTCGACAGTGGATAGGGAATAAATATGTACGCGACCGACTGGAATTATCACTTCTCGATCCTCATCATACACCCGAACCTCAACAAACCCCCGATCGAGCTGCAACAGCCACTTCAACGCCCTATCAACTCTCTCCAACGAGACAGAAACTGAAATGGGCACTGTACGGATGAAAAGCATTTACTTCGATCCGAAAAGCCCCGGTTCTTTCGGCGGAGTGCGGAATCTAGCGAACGAAGCGAAAGTGGATAAAGGCACTGCAAGAAAATGGCTTTCGCAACAAGACGCGTACACGCTCCATTTTCCCGTGCGCCACAAATATAAACGCCGTAAAACGTTGGCCTACGGCGTGAACGAGCTATGGCAGATGGACTTGGTGGATATGCAAAAATACGCCAAGGAGAACCGAGGAATTCGTTATATTTTAACTATAATAGACGTGATGTCTCGGTTCTTGAGAGCGGTCCCCGTCAAAAATAAGACAGCAGGCGCGATCGTGGATGCCTTGAAAACTGTGTTGAAGAGCGTCAAACCCCAAAATATTCAGACCGACGATGGAACAGAATTTTTCAATGCAAAAATGAAAAGCTTGTTTAAAAAACATAACATTCATCATTATTCGACGAAAAGTGGGCAGAAGGTTTCAATTTTGGAGCGGGCTCATCGATCTCTGCGAGCACGCATGCATCGCTATTTTACGAGCAAAAACACACACCGTTATACGAATGTGCTTTCCGATTTGGTGGATTCGTACAACAAGACGAGGCATAGCGCTCATGGTATGAAACCGGCCGACATCACCGTGAAGGACGAACCCGAGCTCTATAAAAGACTGTACAACCAGACGCAGGTCTCCAAATTTCGATTTAAAGTCGGGAATCATGTGCGCATTTCTAAAGCTCAGAGACTTTTTAAGAAGGGCTATCTTGCAGGATGGACCGAAGAAGTGTTTAAAATAAGAACACGGTATCCCACGAACCCGCATACCTACATTATCTCGGATTTACGAGGAAGAGAAATCGATGGAAGGTTTTATGCGCAAGAATTACAAAAAATTACAAAGCCTGAATTTTGGGCGATTGAAAAAATTCTGAAGACGACCGGGGAGGGTCCTGCCCGGCGAGTGTTCGTAAAGTGGGTCGGATTTGACGATTCTTTTAACAGCTGGATACGGCCAGGATGGATCCAATAGATACATTTAACGTGTTTTTACCCTCCAATGCGAGCATGGATTTGTTTACCCAAAACACTCCGGATAGTTTCAGAACGAAACTCGCACAGCCGATATCGTTAAGTGGACAGTATGAAGTCGCTTTGTCTGAAATCTCAATGCCAGGTCGCTATTTTACGATACAGAAAAATTATAACGATAGTTACACCATCGAAAAGAACGTCATACTAGAAGAACCTGTGCTTTTACCAACGCTTCATATAAAAATCCACAACACGAAAGATTTTGTGAAGGCTTTCAATGACCAACAAGCACTAGCCTCACTGAAGTATGAGCAAAATAAGCTCACTCTCACTCTATCGCCTCATACGCGGATAAACATAATGCCGAGTGACGGAAAAGAATTGATAGAGGCCTTGGCACAACCAGCAATTGAACTTATTGCCGCAGAAGAAGAGCTAGTGACAACTTTCGATACGTATCGCCCCCCCTCAAAAAAATTCAGAGATCAAGTGGTAAAATTAACCGTTCTCAAGCCCATTGTACTAAAAACACACAAGCTGGTATTTTACAAGGCTGATCTGTTCGAAGGTTTTAATATTGATATTCCAAGAGAGTTTGGCGATGATTATGTTGTGTTTACACTCGACCCTGAAACGAATAAAGTAACCATCGAGCCCAAATATGGAATACATGTTTTATTAGAGGAAGCTGCATGCCCGAAATTTCTGAGAGCATTGAATACTACACCATGCTTAATTAAAAGCAAAGTAGTATTTAATTATACCCCACCAACTGAAGAACTGACAGAAGTGTTCACAATCATTGTACACCGTGTATTTACTGTTGAGAGAAAAACCAAAAGGACGTTTCACCACAAAATAAATCCAGGGATGTATCGATCGACCGAGGTCTTTTTCCGCGAAATCCAAGATATCGGTCTTCGAGAATTACCAGATGCTAAGGTCGAATTGACCGTTCCTTCGGAAACTGTTATTGCCTTCGACGAGAAGTTGAAGGACTTGCTGGGGTTTGTAAATTCTACCTTTTATCAAGGAACATACATATCAGATTATATAATCGAGCTTAGTGCTGGGATAACAGAAGTCTATGTTTATACCGATATCATTGAACCGTCTCTGCTGGGGCATGCGTTTGCTCCGATCTTAAAAATCGTCCCCATCGCAAACGAAAAATCGGATCAAATTGTTAAGTACTTTTCAGTCCCACTATATTTTAAAGTGAAAAAACAACACTTTGATACGATCAAAATTGAACTTCGCACAAGTCGCGGTACGCCTATACAATTTATCAGCGGAAAAACGTCTCTCGTGTTAAATTTTAGAAAGAGAAATCTATAAAATGAGACGTCTTGTGGGAATCCTAACATTTGTAAAAATGAGGGGGTTGGACACGAAACGTTGCATCGAGCACTACCAACGCGGAGGATATTTTGCTTCAGAGTATCCTATTCAGAGAGGATATGGCTTCTTCAGCGCACTCCGCCGCTTCGCTATACCGCTTTTAAAAACCACGGGGCAGTATTTAGGTAAAAAATTACTCGCTACCGGCCAGGATGTTCTTCAAGACGTATCCGAAGGAAAACCTTTCAAACAAGCGGCGCGTGAGAGATTTCGCGAATCCGCATCAGCCATCAAAGACGACGTCGTTCGAAAATTGAGAGGTGGCAGATTGAATAAAAGGAAGAAGCGTAAGAAAAAAAGCCAGAATAAACCTCGTAAACGCAAGTGTCAAGACGTGTTTTCTTAAAAAATGGAGAAGTGTTTTTGCACCAAATCAGAACTAAGCCTGTTCGATCAGGCGCCAGTGCAAATGGCAATCGATCGATCGTCCTTTGTCGAAATTCATCCAGTCGCGTCTATTTCTGAAAACCCTACAATCGAATTTCTTATTCCGGGATTGGGGGAGTCGTATTATGATTTGTCGCATGTATACTTAAAAGTCCACGCAAAAATCGTGAAAGCGGACGGATCTGCACTCGCTGAAGCAGATAAATGTGCACCGGTTAATTACTTATTGAATACGATGTTCAGTGAATGCCACGTATCTTTAAACGACCGACAGATTTCTTCGGAAAATAATTACGCTTACAAAAGTATAATTCAAGCTTTACTGTTTCACCTCGAGCATTCTCAAAACAATTTATTGACCGCCGCATTATTCAAAAAAGATACAGCGGGAGGGTACGACGATTTAAGCCTCGAAGAAGCCGGAAAAAATCATGGTTTAAAAGACAGATATGAAGCAACGAAAAATGGCAAAACCTTTGAATTATTCGGTTCCTTGCATGTCGACTTAGGAACGCAACCAAAACTATTGGTTAACGGAGTATCTATACGCGTAAAATTGGAGAAGGCAAAATCAGCTTTTGCTTTGCTTGCCGGCAAAGCCGACTATAAGCTAAGTATTGAAAGCGCCTCGTTATTCATTCGGAGATGTGAAGTATCAGGATCCATTCTCGTGGCGCATGAAAAAGCACTCGAATCACGACTGATTCAAATGCCCTTTACCCGTATCGAGCTGAAAACTTTTACCCTCTCACCTTCCGCGAAAAGTCATGTGATTTCAAACGCCGTGAACGGAGCTCTCCCGACTCGAATGATTTTAGCGCTATGCTCAAACACTGCATATAATGGGGATTTTACAAAAAATCCTTTTCACTTCCAACATTTTAAATTAAACCACCTTTCGTTAACTGAAAACGGAATTCAAATTCCTGCTTCAGCTTACAGTCCGTCCTATCCCAGCGATTGGTATACGCGAAACTATTTGTCGTTATTCGCAGATTTAGGTCAAATGACCACAAATATTACCTATGACGAATATAAGAACGGACTGTGCTTTTACGCTTTCAATCTAACGCAAGACTATTCCAGTGACGAAGGCCACGTCAATATCACACGCACCGGAGATTTATCGATACATTTAAAGTTTGAGGATGCATTGACGGAAACCCTTACGTTGCTATGTTATATGGAAATGCAATCGAATTTAGAAATTGATAAATCAAGAAGTGTATTTGTCGATTATTAATAATGAATACCTCCACTCTCGACCGTATAGCGCGAGCAGATCGTCGAATAAAAATTGGGTTTGGCGGAGTACGAGCCATGAACCAACTACCATGCAATCGCAGACACTTTGTTAGCTTTATTATAAACACTCATCCTGCTTACAAATCCGGTGAACACTGGCAGGCCGTCTTTTTTGATGTTCGGAATCGAGCCTATTTTTTCTGTTCGTACGGAACTAAACCCAGTAGCGCGGTGAAAAAATTTATATTACAAAATTCTTCAAGTTTTGAATATAATTCATGCCGGTTACAACATCGTCGCGCCACGAGCTGTGGCCTTTACTGTCTATATTTCTTATGGCATAAATGTCGGGGATTGCCCGTGACGCAGCTACGAACTCGAAATCCATGCACCAATGAACGAATAATCCATCAATTTGCTCGGGAAAATTTCAAATTATTAGCCAATCCCGGGCAGTATGGGAGTGTCCAGTATTGTTGAATTGTTATAAAAACGCATGTCATACGAAGTCATCAGCCATCATGTCGGAAGCACAGTACGGTTATCTGCTATTGGAGAAAGATTGCGAATCCTTCCTTATCGCCGCAGTTTGTCATAAATTATTTGGAAATATGTGGACCTGCATACAAGAAGCCACTACATCTCTCAACCTAAGACCAGACATGACGAAAATTGCCTACTTTCAAGTGATGTCAAATGGAGCCATCGTGAAAAATTTGCATGCTACATGCAGATTGGAAGAAGCCGCCATTAAATAATTGAACTTCAGAAAAAACTCTTGTGCATTGTAGCATATGAAGAAAAAATGTGTATGATTTTTTGAAAAAATAAATAAATAATTATTTTAAAATGTATCTGAAGTAATTATTTAAGACCAAAAAAAAAAAGGATATTTTTTTAAAAAACATTTTAAACTAAAGCACACTATGTTATAAAATATTAAATTAAATTTATTTTATACAAAAAGTTATGGAAAGCCAAAAATTATTTTGTAGTCTATCCGAAATAAGTTTTTAATTAAAGTAGATTGAAAAAAATTAAAGTTTTGAGAAGCTAGGGAGAGATAAAACTCAAATATTTGCACAATCAAAACACTTTATTTCAAATATATTTCACAAATACAATTCATCAAAGGAATTACATTAATACACTCAAAAAACTCTGGAGTTAAAAACTGTACCATACCTATATGTTGGGTCACAAAATTATGGGCAAACAAACTTAAATCCATTTTCGACACACTTAAATTGAAGTATTTGTCCAGCATGTCCTGTTTAGTCCATGTAACACATTCATGGCCTAATTGGTTGCCATATTGTCGGATGCAACCGTGGCATGTGAAGACGGTGTTGATTCCTTCGCATAAAAACTTTTCAATGTTTTCGCATAACGAAGAAGTCAATAACATTTCACATTCTATTTTGTCCAGGTTATGATCAAATGGCGATAGCTCAAGAGTTTCGATATACTGTTGGATTTCACGGGGTAATGCATATTTCAGTATGAAGGTAATCACATAATGAGAAATGTCTTTGCTAATGTCTTTTAGTCGCGACCATTGATATTCAGAGAGCATGCAGACTCCGGGAACGAACTGCCTGGAGCAATCGGGGTACAGAACGCATTTCTGCATGGAGATGCATTTTTGATCATCTTTATCCACCACGGCGAGAAAGAGTTCGTTGTTAACTACCGAAAAAGCTTCATAAAAATCGGGTAAATCCACAAAATCAGGGTTGTTGATTGAATCACAAAGACTTATCCACATAGATGCTGGAAGAATCATTTCATTTTCGGTGGGTGCAAGTTCTTTTGCAGCGGTTTCCACATGCTCCGAAAAGATGACATCAATGTGCTTGTCATTTAGGCACACCATGACAAACATTCCATCTCCGAGGTGAAAACAATTTTTAGGTAAATTCGAGTATATAGTGAAATCAAAAGATTTCAAGTACGGAGAAATATCAGCCCTGTTTAAAACTTCCATGGCAAAGACCAAACTGAGCCTCAGAGTTCCACTGACGTGAAACCTGTTGACCGATCACAACGATTTTGAAAACTATTTCATGTCTGAAAATATTTCAAACAGGTATATCTGGTCTCCCCCTCCCCCTATTCATAAAAAATTATCTTAAAATTATTGTGTAAGACATGAGAAATATCAGACAACCTCCTTTGCGTCTCTCGCAGACCAAAGCGGATCTCCAAACATGTTTCGACTCGTCCCAACAGGGTATAAATATATCCCATCCCATCGCTATTTATTATATGAGCAGCAACTATGGAGCGCTTCGGTTACTTTGTTGAAACGTCCCACGGGTTGGAGTGCCCCCATGAAAAGCTTTTCTTAAATTTAGCTGATTGCGTGAGACACGCAATATCACAAAAATGTATTGTTACTTATTTTAAGATCATGTCCAATTCGCGCATAATTACTGAACTCCACACCGAAAGTTCTGACAAGCAGTATGGATATATAATTTTGCATTTGATGCCACCTTTTGAATATTTCACTATATGTACACATTCCACAAAATTTTTTACTAATGTATTAGATGCTATTTTAGAACGCAAATACATCGGAGTAGATGAAATAGATCACCCTTCATTCCGATCAAAAACTGGATATTTCATAAAACTCAGTTCCGATGATGTTGTGAAGGAATTACAATGTAAAAATTCAATTGAATGTGTTTTTTGAACAAACTGTCTAAAAATAAATCCTGTTTTTATGACCGAACAAATTGCACAGCATTCAGAAACGTGAGTATTAATGAAATATCATCATAAAACAGTTCAGTGTCATTTGTTTTTTTCGCCTTACTTTGTTTTTCATACATTTATCTTATATGCTAATTTTTAACGATCCCATTTCAAAAACGAGGGATGCAGCAATTACATTTACTTAGGAGCATGCGAAAATGATGCTTCGTGATGGAACGTGAACATTTCAAGGATGAGATACCAATTTCGCATATTCTGTTTGACACTTTAATGAATCAGTGAAAAGCTTTAACAAGTATTGCAACTGAGTGAAAAGCTTTAATGAGTGTTGCGACCTTGTTGCCCAATTTTCCTTCCACGAAATCCATCCGTTATCAATTTTTTAACCTTGTATAACCATAATCTTAGTCTCAATCAAATCGACTTAAGCGAGTAAAAAAGCAAACGCCTTTTCTTTAAACAATCCACGGATATTTGGTACATGAAATATGTCATTAATGAATATTCAAATCACGGGTTTCACCGTCTTTTCGTTCCATTGCAGAGTTTAAATTGAGTATCGACTGAAGGTCTCATTTGTAAATGTGGGTCGCAACAATAATTTACTTCAGAGATCTTATAATTGATGGATTGCGATGGAACGTTTCAAGGATAATCTATCCATTTTTTTTTTTGCGTTTTTTCTTGGACAGCTTAATGATCAAGTTTATACTTGCAAGAAGAAGAACGTAGGAATAACTTGTTTACAAGGTTTAGGACACGAAGGAGGCAATAAATAAATTAGCATTTCAAGGGTAAATGATAAGAATTTCACCGGAGCCACTGATCGAGCAATCATGTTTCAGCGCGTTCTATTAAAATCAAATAAAAAAAATGCTCTTCGTAAGCAGTATATAACCACCCGCGCTTAGGTACCCAATCACAGTTCTCACTTTCGCTCAGTAGAAGTCTCGGATACTCCATCGAGCTAACTTTAGATGTAAGTATAGTTTACTTTTATCCCACCGTTAAATCTTATCAAAGAATATTTTATGCTAAATGTTTGAGTTTTTTTTTTACTAGAAAGTAATGTAAGACTAGAAGTTTCGATGTAAGTATAGTTTACTTTTATCCCACCTTAAAATCTTATCAAAGAATATTTCATGCTAAGTGTTTGAGTTTTTTTTTTACTAGAAAGTAATTTTTTTAGAAAGTAACAAAGAACGAGATGTTCTTATAATGCTTTTACTACCAAAAATAACGTTTTTGCATAATATTAAAAAAACTGTTTTTACCTTTCAGTCCATCTTCTTTCGACGTTTCAAATATCAACACTACGATGTCGCGTTCCAGCATCGGTAAGATATTTTTTTTGATATTAAAACCGCTCGCAAAAAATTGTATAGGGATTAAAAAAAAACTTTAACTCTTTTAACTCTAGAAAGATCTAAACTTGAATCAGATGATGTTTTGAGAGTAACAAAGTACGGAAAGAAGCGCCCGTGCAGCATTATAAGCGACGACGACGAAGATACTTTTCCTCTTGATCTCAAGAAGGCGGTTTCTTCCAAGAAAAAGCCTACGCCTCCACCGAAATTCGACATCGACTTGGAAGACAGTATTTATAAGGGTGAGATCGAACCGTTCTGTGCGAACGTGGGAAAAGGAGCAATACTCGAAATCAAGCAGTTCCGTAAGGTATATTATTTGGGATTTGCCAAGTTGGGGCCGGACAATGAGATACGCAATCGGTTCAACTTTGAACTTAGCCAACTGCCGAATCTTAAGAAGGCATTGGATGCTGTGAGCAACCATCTTAGCAACTAATCCCTGTATATGATTTTTTAAAGTTTTTTTTTTTAAAGCAAACAAAAAAAATGATCAGATTCAATCTTTTAAATAGTGCATTTCGTGGATATACTAGAACTTTTCGCGCAGATACCGATTATTCGGACATCGAAATTTTGCATCGTGAAGCGCGTACACATATTTACAATTTATTAAATGAATCTTTAATTTTAAGACTTAGATTACTAATTTGTGCTAGTGTAATTTTTGTAAAAGAAACAGAAAATGATATATTGAGACGATCATTCTACTTTTGTTCCGAAACTGAACGAGTACTGTCTAGACATCAATTATACGATAGCATAGATCGTGCATTTCAAAAAATAATAGTTAACATTTCTAACTTTGTTCGGTTCGGTTCGGGATGGACATTAGAAAAAATTCAATTTATTGATTTAAGTGTTGGTAATTACAGACCAATGAGAGGGGGTTGCAATAGTGTTGAACTTCCATACGACTTAAAAAAAAGACGCGCGCTCATCAATATAAAATGTGAGGATAATTTATGTTTTATATATTCAATTTTAGCAAAACTGTATCCTGTTAAAAAAAATCCGCAACGCTCGACCACTTATAAAAAATTTTTAAAACGTTTGCGTTTCAGCTTTTTAAAATTTCCCGTGACTATCGAACAAATTAGTAAATTTGAACGCTTGAACAATTTACAAATCCTACTTTTCGGTTATCACAAATCCGAGATCTATCCGATTTATTCGAGCAAGTCAAGAGGAACTAAAATAGAATTGTTACTTTACAAAAATCATTACTTTTGTATAAAAAATTTCAATAAACTTTTACATAATGAAAAAAACTTGCATTGGTATTGCAACAACTGCTTAACAGGTTTCCATAGAAAACATACGTTAGTTTCCCATCAAAACATTTGTTTAAAAAATTCCCCGCAGAAAGTAACTATGCCGTCTCCAGACAAAAATATTTTAAAGTTTAGAAATGGTGAGAAACAACTCAAACACACTTTTGTGTGCTACGTAGACATAGAAACGATGCTAGTTCCCATTGAGAGTGCGACACCAAATCCCAAAACAAGTTTTTCTAATCCAATTGAATCGCACGTACCTATAAGCTATGCTTTAATTGTACTCGATAAAGAAAACGAAATTGTTTATCATACTTATTATTCAGGCGAAAACGTTATCAAACACTTTCTTTCTCTTTTAAAAAGATTAGCAAGGAAATTAATAGCAGTCATGCGTGACATTGCACCCATGAAACTCGATCCTCACAGAACTTTTGATTATTCCACGTGCTGCATTTGTAAAAAGTCGTTCGAAAACGGAGAAACACGAGTGAGAGATCATTGTCATAGCTTCGGTGATGTTAGAGGATATGCTCATACTCTTTGTAATTTAATGTATCAGGTCAAACCTTGTCTCGTGGTAATCGCACATTGCTTAAAATCTTTTGACGGTTGCTTAATTTTAAAAGAATTGGGTCCTGAGTTTGGAGAAAACATTAGGATTATTCCAGTTAACACACAAAAATTTACTACATTTTCAGTAGACAATGTAAAATTCATCGATTCCTACCAGTTTTTAAATGAATCGCTCGCTACCTTGGTCGAGAATTTAATCGAATCGAACCATACATTTCCAATTTTTAACGAATTTTATGCTAATGAAAAATATAAAAATCTATTAAAAAGGAAAGGCGTCTTTCCTTATTCCTTTCTGTCAAACATCGATGTACTTTCTCACACTAAACTTCCCCCTAGAGAAATGTTCTACAACAAACTGACTAATTCTCACATCTCCGTCGAAGATTATAACCATGCCCTCCGCGTATTTAACAAATTTCGATGTCAAACATTTGCAGATTATTTAAGATTATACCAAATTTTAGACGTTGTGCTTTTAGCTGAGGTGTTTACAAACTATCGGGATATGACTTTAAAATTTTATCATTTAGATCCTGTTTATTTTATTACTGCCTCGGATTTGTCATGGTCTTCTGCGCTTCTTTATACTCAGGCTGAGGTTGAACTTTTTACAGATGTAACAATGTATGTGTGGCTTGAGCAAAATATCAGAGGTGGGCTTTGCTTGTTAAATAAACGTCACGCTGTTGCAAATAATCCTTATATCCCTGAAACGTTTGACGATAAAAAAGAGCATAATTACATTTTTGCTTTTGATGTAACTAATTTGTACGGCAAAGCTTTATCTGATTACCACGCTATTGATCATTTTAAATGGCTAAACGATGAAGAAATAAAACACTTTAACGTTTTCGATTATAGCAAAACTTCTAGTATAGGTTTCTTTATCGAAGTCGATCTTACCTATCCATCTAAATTACATAAAGACCATGACGATTTTCCTTTAGCACCTGATCACATTAACATAACATATGATATGCTCTCGGAATACCAAAAATCACTTTTAAAAAAACTTGATCTCACTTATCCAAAACAAAATAAAAAACTGACACCTAATTTCTTTGATAAAAAAAACTATGTAGTACATTACAAGGTATTGCAATTCTATATTGAAATGGGTTTAATCGTAAAAAAAATTCACCGTATTTTATGTTTTCGTCAAGAAAAGTGGATCGAACCTTATGTCTCATTTAATACAGAAAAGAGAAAACTCGCTCCGAATGTAACGGAAAGAAACATGTTTAAACTAATGGTAAATTCATTCTATGGTCGAACACTTATGAATCCTAGAAAACGAATTAATGTTGAGGGTGTATTTGATATCGATAAATGTAAAAAAAAACTATCTTCACCTCTTCTGGAATATTTTCAAAACATAAACGAAAGTTTTACAATATTTAAAATGAAAAGACGGAACATTTTGCTTAATAACCCGATTTCAGTTGGATTCTCAACTTTGGAATTAGCTCGTTTACGAATGTATCAACTTTACTACTTAAAATTTAAGCAACGATTTAAAGATAATTGCTTTCTTTTGTACAGTGATACTGACTCCATTTACGTTCAGCTATTTTGTAGAGAAGCTTATGCAGATCTTAAACATTCATTCGGAAATATTTTAGATTTATCAAATTTCCCTCCTGATCATTTCATGCATGATGATTCAAACAAAGGCAAATTGGGTAAACTAAAATCTGAAACTGTCTTACCGATCAAAGAGTTTATAGGACTTAAATCTAAAATGTACGTAATGATCTACAGTGATGATGAACAGAAAAAAAAAGCTAAAGGAGTTAAAAAATCTACGCTTAGTACCATTGATGTTGATGCATACCGATCAGTCTTGTATAATCAAAATTTAATGAAGCACCCCCAAACGAATATTGTTTCCAATCCACAATCGGTTAAAACAGTAATGCAAAATAAAATTAGTCTTAGTCCATTTTTTGATAAAAAATTCCTTTTAGAAAACGGAATAGAATCTTTAACCTATGGAAGTTGTTTTATAGATGAAGTGTAAAAAAAAAATTCGTGTTTAGCCCTGAAAAAAAAACTTTAAAAAAATATATACTACTGATTACAAAAGAGAGTTATTCTTTCTTTCTGGTATTCTTTCAATGGTGATGGAATTTTATTGTATTATCTGTAAAAATCTTCAAAATGGCGATGTATTGTGCTGTTTGTAAAAACTGTAGTTAGTTTGCATGTAAAATTTTTGATAAATGTTGTTCTTATAACTGATACCACTTTGCTAACATTTTTCTTTATATTAATAAATAATATTCACATTGCAAAAAAGTCTTGTTTTTTTAATGGTGAAAACATTATCAACATTCCAAACAAATTATACAAAAAAATTCTAAAAGTTTTTCAATGTGTTAAATATTTTATAGCCCGATCCGACCGTAGATGGAGATTGGAGCACGTCATTATATTTTTTGTAAGTAAATGTAGCATCTCTTTTTTTTCAATTCTCGAATTTTGCAGCAAAACCGCTAAGCTTTACCAAAATATGGAGCACTGCCTTGTTTTTTGTCTGTGACAATGTCTTCTTTCGAGGTTACTAATGACATGCTACATTTATTTACAGATCACATTGGAGTCACACACAACATATGTTCACCGGAGTCACACACAACATATGTTTCCCGGAGCCGAAGGAGTCTACACAAAAAATAGTAAGTCCCCAGTTAGGGTTAAAAACCCGAGGGGGCGGAGAGTAATAGGGCTTTTTAAGGCGAACCTCTCCTTAATAAAAGTTAACGAACCTAGCAGTCAGCCTCATGGCGGTCTGGAATAGACTGCACTAGGTGTCTACTCAGGTGGTGCAATAGACCATATAAAATGATAATTAATACATTTGCGTTGATCGATAATTTTCCATGAAGAAAATAAGCTTCATGCTAAATAAAGAAATGAAGACCATAGTAGTGAACAATTAATATCACTCAACTTATACATAAAAGAATTAAAAAAATTAATAAGAAAAGTTAACATAACGAAATAAAATATTTTTTTGTACAAATTGAAATCTAAAAAAAATGAAGACCATAGTACTGAACAAATTTTTAACACTCAACTTAACAAAAAAGACTTTTAAATTAATACGAAAAAAATTTAGTATAAAAAAAAATATGAAATATAATATTATTAATAACATATTAAATATTTCAGATGAAAAAGACAAGAAAACCATAAAAAAACAGTAATGTTAGACCGGATGTAATTTGAAATGTGTGTTGTTCATTTACGTTTTAAATTAACATTCAGTCTCAGGTTCACTGAAAAGAACTACTCACCTCGACAAAGTAGAAAACCGTTGGTAGCGGCGATCGCATACTGATGCTATCATCTAAAGTTTGAGAGAATACTTCATCACGCAATCCAGGATGTATCACCCTTAAGAATCGCTATGAAAAATATTCAACCAAACTTTGATTGGTTATGTAGAGGTAAGTGGATTTAACACTTATTCCTTCAATGTTTGCATTCGTGAGAAATCCAACAAGGCACAAACATTTCAAAAAAGACACCAAGGATTTTCTAAGCTGACTTTGAATAGCCTGACAAGGATACAATTACACACACTATATTTCAACCCGTCGTTTCTTTAATGGAAAAAACGTGACTTAAAGCAGAGCCGAAAGGCATGACTGGATACATTTACATATTTCAAATGTAAGATCGGTAGATAATTCAACCCATTTTCCATCGTTTCCTTAATGGAAAAAACGTGACTTAAATTAAAAAGAGCAAATATTAATTTTGTTAAAGATGTATTCGTTTTTTTGTTGGTTTTGAATATATCCGAATTGAACATAGTTTTAGAAAGTGTGTGAAGGGGCCGGGTTTTGATCCTGGTACCTCTTGCATGCTAGCCCAATACTGAACCGAGTTCTGCGACAAAGAAATTACTCGGTCGCGAGGGCTAGTATTGGGTGTTTGTACTGACCACCACAGAACTCCCCTTCCAGTGAGTCGGAGGAGAAACGATTGATGTGGTGTTTGTACTGACCACCACAGTACTCCCCTTCCAGTGAGTCGGAGATTGATGTGGTGTTTGTAGTGATTACAAGATTTTGGAGGAAACTCTTGTCCTGCTCGGTTCTGGAAATGTGCTGATACCGTACTTCGTTTTAAGTGCTTACTGCTACATCGTTCTGAAAATGTGCTGATACCGTACTTCGTTTTATAAATGGGCTGATTCCGGACCAAACCATACTACTAATTTGTTAAAAATCGTCCTCATTTTTGACGAAATAAATTTCGTTAAAAAAAATGATTTTTAGTCCTTAGTTTGACGAAATATTTAATCGGATCATATAGAAAGCGTCTGTTTCGTCAAATATGAGCATGCATTTTTTAACAGGTGTGTAGTTTAAAATACCCTATAAATAGTTTGAAAAGAGTTGGATAAAACTATTGTTATCTTGCAAACAATCAACGGCGAACAATGGTAAAAATATACTTTGTATCACAAGTACAAAGGTTTGTTTATACACTGTAAAAAATAGGAACTCAAAAATAAGTAAAATGTACTTGTTTTTGATTATATGAGATGCTTATCATAGCTCCGTATACATGTTTCATTTTTAAAAAAGACATGTACTCAAAAATGATTAAAAATGAATTAAAACAGCAGTTGCCTGCCTACATAGACTGTCTTCATAAATCACTTTCAATAAATATCGACAATTAAAACCAAGACTTATCGGGAAGCGAACCCAGATCCTCAGCACCGCAGACCAATGTCTTATCCACTGTACTACCAAGGCGACGTGAATAAGTTATAAACAGCAGCAGAAATGTTAAAAACGTGTGCCAAAAAAATGAGTAAGATATTTGAGTTGTAATAACTCAGTTTCCATTTTAGCAATCGACATCAAATAATGTGGAAAATCATCTTCTAAATAACTATTTTAAATGTATTAGGTCACTTTATTGAGATGGCTTGAACAAAAGCTGAAATAAGCAATACGAAATCACATTGCTCATTTTTGAGAAAAAACGATCACTTAAATTTGAGTACGTCATCGCACATTTACGATGCGATTGTACTCAAAGAAAAATGAGTAGGTTCAGGCACTCATTTTTAAGTACCTTATTTTTTACAGTGTAGTAAAATAATTAGAAAACAATTACTTGGTTGAAATATAATACCTTTTCCTTTGAAATGTCATTAATAATAAGTAGAAGAAATATCATTAACAAGAAAAGTAATAAAGGCAAATGTCCTCTATTTCAGGTATGAAACAACTAGTACAGCTCTGGCTTTTACTACTCACTTTCTGATTCATTATCCCGAGGCACAAGAAAGGATAAGGAAAGAAGTGCTGCAATTACTTGAATCAGAGGTAATTTTTATTAAAAACTAGCTGTTACCAGAGGTATCACCAGTGCCGTTACACAAAACATATTTTGGGTGGGTTGAAACAATAAATTTCCCAACTTAACGATTCGAAATTCTCAACTATTCGAAATTCCAAATACAACAATTCTGAAAATCCCCAGTTCCAATTTTTCGACGTTTCTCATCTTTTTTATATATATATTTTAGGTAATATTAAACAGTTCTCTCACAAGCATTGATTTGTGGCACCCATATCGCGTATATCATTTATCGCACCCATATCATTTACGATGCAATTATACTAAAAAAAAAAACATGTATGTTCAGGTACTCATTTTTAAGTACCATTTTTTTACAGTGTAGAAAAATTGGAAATCCATTGACGATTTAAGTCGCCCAGCTGCGTTTTTTAGGGTTAATTTTAAACACTGCCACATTCGAAGAAAACAGGAATAAATTTTGCACCAACAAATCTCAGCATTATCAAAAAAGTTCCCAGATTAAAATAACGAGTAAAAATAAGTTACACTGATTACATCAAAACTTCTTTGGTTATACGATGGCCAATTTATCTTAATTCAACTAGAGCATTTGATTAGATTAAAAAAAGACAATAACTGATTAAATATATATGATAATGAAACCTATAACAAACGGTAAATCAAAAGGAAGTATTGATAGCAAACTTCCATTGTCACATAAAATATTACAACTTCGTTTCAGAAAATCAGTAAAAAAAAGTGTATAGTTTCTGCTTCTCATTCAAAACCCATAATCATGTGACTAACTAATTTACTATGAGTGTAAATTAACTTATACCCAAATAAAATTTATTTAAATTATTATGCAAAACAAATTTAACTCGATGCTCATGTGCATCCATAGAAATCTTATAAATTCGCATACCTCTTCTTACTATAAACTGTTACAGAAACACGATCTTAATACCTTAAGCAGTTTAATGAAATTAGTAACGAATTCTAGACATTTAAGTACAATATATATGTAAATTTAACTTTTAAAAAATTGCGTTTTTTTAATATCGTAAAGTAAGAAATATATTTATTTTCCTCGTTCGATATATAAGCTTCCCCTCTTTTATTTGTGCCTAATAGTGCCTTTGTTCGTGACTATATATGTTACCGTGTATGTTCGAAAGCCGTGTATATGAAGATTCACTAGTTAATCTGAAGATACACTGATCTCTTCAGTGAAAGTGCGGAATAATCTAGAAAATAATAGTTATTTTCACTTTTACTAGGAAATTTGAAGATACACGTATTTCGAATCGTGAAAGAGCGAAAGTTCGTTTTTTTTATATCGGAAAATAAATAAATTATATTATTCTTCAGCAATTGTCAGTATTTTTTTTTAGAATCTCAGTCGCTGTTACAATATGGCATCGTAATAACAGCTGGTACCAAGGATAGTGAAGACTATATATATTAAGGTGTGCTCTTTTTTCGCTTTTTGAAAGGGGCAAGGAAAGTATATTTTTGACGTCATTTTTGCTCCGCCTTACTATAGGTTTTTGATCATTCTCAATGGCTATGTGTTACAAGCATTGCTACTTAGGTTCGATCCCCGGTTGGGTAACAACTGGAGATTTAATTTTTAATTAGCAAAATAATGTAAATATCTGTAAATAATTGTGTTCAGGTAGCTTCACTACTAATTCGTACTTGTTTTTGTTATGTCCCCATATTTTACTTGATTGAAATTGTAACTCATTTAATCTGTCCAATACAAATGCATTGACATGATGGTTCCGACCCCCATTTTACTCTTTCAAATTCATGGACATGCTTTCGTAGCAGCTAATATTATTTTAATACGCTTAATTTATTAAGCAACTCTTTTGCAATTTTTACATACTAAATACAATCCTTAAAATATAATTTAAACTCTTAAAATTTAGCAAATTTTAAATAAATGTAGCGAATATCACTTTTAAATGGTTCACAAAAAAAATGAATAGATGGCAGCACGTCACGAACCATTGGTCCAAATTTATTTCGGAATATTTTAATAACTAAACCACTCTGCAAATCGATTCAAATTGTTTTTTGAAGCAAGTTTTAACTGTTTTCTTTTAAATAAATTCATAATTAGTTAAAAACAAGAATTCTTGTTAAAATAAGTTTGCTCTGTAGACTCATAAAACGACTGTACAAACGAGAGCATTAGACACGCCCACAAAAGACGGCGGGAGGCGTCACTATGACGTCAAAAATATACTTTCCCCGCCCTCCGTCAGAAAGCGCGAGAACGAGCACACCTTTTATATATAGTCTCCACTATCCTTGAGCTGGTACTACCTTAGAGCAGTCGTTTGGTGTGGGGCTTCTCATGCCTTCCGAGCAATCAGTTTTGATATCTCACCACCAAAAATTACATTTCGTTTTTGAAAAAAAAATATTTTTAATGATGTAATATTCTCTAGGGGTCGACCGAGTACGTGGACGTGATTGGTTTCCTTAAATTTTAAAATTTTATAAACTTAAAGAGCGTACTTTGCTGTTGTTCGAACAACTATATTATTTGCATTTTCATGAGTACCTTGTCAGTGTATCTTCAGACTCCACTACGGAATCTAGAGATACACTACAGTGGCGGCTCGCCCACTACAGCAAGTACAGCCGGGCTGCACCTAATTTTATTATATTTTAAAACTAAAATTATATATTTTACTAATTTTCTTAAATGAAGATATTAGAATTGGAGATTAAATTTCAACTCTAAGTAAAAAAAAATCTCCGATAAATAGCAAGCGTGTTTTCCGTAATGCACAAATTCAGGAGAAGAAAAAACAAAAACTTCATTCAATAAAAATTGCAGCTAAAAAGCGAAGTTCGAAATCGGCTGCATCGTTGCCATGGCAACCTTACGTAGTATGACTTCCCCAGCACGCTAAAATGGAGGATGTGACGACACAAACGTAGCGCAAAAGGATTTTTTCAAATTAGCTGTACTACGGATTTCGAATAAATGATTGGTTCATTGCTGAATCGGCGAGGCGGGGTGGAGGAAAACGAATTTCGAAGAATCTCTCCAAACGGAAATAGTTTTCGATAAGTTTGCACGTGTGTTGTTGTTTCTTTACTTAAATTAATATTAAAATTGACCGATTCGCAAGTTTGATAGGAGGATTGATTTTATTTTCAAAAAATAAGTAAGTGTTTTCTATTATTTTTACATGTTATCTTTCATAAAAGTTGAAAAGAAACTGGTTTGACTAATAAATTTTAAAGAATGTCCGTTCGTGTATGGTTGTGAAAAAGGCGAGGTGAGGGGGAGGGGGGGGGGGGAAGTTACATGTTTTCGGCTGCACTAACATTTTTGACCACGGGCCGCCACTGATACACTACTGTATCTACTGATACACTGATTTTCGCACCTACACGGTAACATATACATTGACATTTTAAAGTGTTATAAGTATTAAAAAAAAAATGCACTGAATAAATATTTCTTCATTTTGTTTGAATAAAGTCTATTTTCAGGGAGAACTTGACTACTACTCTGTGAACAAATTGCAGTACCTTGATCAAGTAATACAGGAATCTCTCCGTTTGTATCCACCGGTATATTTGTACGTATAACAATTAGATTTCATTTACTTTATTTATGGTATTCACTTTTACCCCCAAATACTCATGTTACTTACCATACGTGCCTGCTATAATAAGCTGTGTACAATTTTTTATCATAAAACTAGCAAAAAAAAAGTTGCTTATATATTACTACATATATCGGTAAATGTACTTTAAACTAATAATGACAACTATAGTACTAATCACAATTCGCAGAAACATTAGTTTGAAGCAACAAGACACAATTAAATTACGTATAAACATTTCCAGGGATACGTATTCGTTATACTTTACAATACTTGTAAAATATCCGCTACCAAATACGCTTTCTATCTACATCGTGGGAATACTTTTTTTAAAGATTTTTCACTGCTCCTGGTAATTTTCTTTCTTTTAATACCTCACTTGTCAAGATTCGTCATGTGTAAGAATCGTATAGGGGATCTATACTATAGAAATAATATTTATGATTTGCTTTTAAATAACGGACACAGGGTCATTACATAAGTATACACTTGTGAAGATTATTTTGCGTACAATGCTTGGTTTTATTTTAGCTGGAGTTATATTGTGAATAAGGAATAATCTACAAGATTCCAATTAAGTTAGTCTAAAAAAATGGAACATGCAACCTACTTCCAGAAATGACAACTTTGCCATATATAAAAAACATTATTCGTATTTTTTTACATAATATTTTTTGTCGAAATTATGAAAATATGGTAATCACTGTAATAAAGGCCATATCTGTAAATTTTTTATATATAATGTGATTGAATAGAACACAGAACAATTAAAAGTATCTTTAGGAATTCCATAAAAACCACTAGGAATGCCTTGTTAAAGATACAATCACCAATTGGTTGCCATGGTGCTCGATTTATTTGTAGACTAACGAATCTGCCGTGGTAACTTACTGAGTAAACTCTGCTCAAATATATTACTTAACGATACAATTAAGTAATTGCGTCTAACTTATACTTATCTAGTAATCAACTAAATTGCTCTGTACCGGTATTTTAGCGATCTAACGAAGCAATTATCTGTTGTAGGTTTGTGTCAAGAGAATGCGCAGAAGACGTGGATCTTGGGAGTTTTAAAATTAAAAGAGGCGTCGCCGTTCAAGTACCTGCTTATCACATGCACAGGGATCCTGAACTTTGGGGGCCGGATGTCGAACAATTCAAACCAGAAAGGTAAGATAATTTACTCGTAATTGAAATTTTGCAGTGAAAATTAAAGTTAATTGTAGAGCTGAGGTTTACACTGTAATGTTAGCTAACTTTCAAAGTACACTGTTAAAAAATTATTACGACCTTGCACCAAATTTTGATGCCCGTTTAGCTGCAACCAACATTTGGTGCTTCGTTTCGCCATTTTACGGTGCTACCACGAATGGTTTAGTGGTGAATCGTTGCACCGAAACTCATAACGTTGCATAAAACTCAAGCCTATAAGTCACATTTAGGAAACTTCTCAGGAGATGGAAAACGTTGAATCCTACTTTCAACTACAGATTTGGACTTGGGCTCTTTTAACTCTCGCTAAATCTTTAGAAAAAATTGTTGAGGGAATTTTGATTTTATGGTTTAACGGAAAACGAATTTTTAAGGCATAATCTGCAATAAAACAAAAATCGCCAAATTTGGACAAAATCGCCAAGTCTGTCCCTGAGGTAAAAATACATGAAAACGATCGGGTAGTTACAGACCTGAATGAACCGTAAAGTTTGGTTCACGAATACTTTTGGACCCCACGCGGTACAAAGGTCACATGCGAGAATTGATAAATTTTCAACATCATAGACGGGGCTCACTTTCTTTTACACGATGGTAGGTCATTTATCCCCAAAAGATATTATTCTCCGTGGAGTTATGAGGGCGGAAGCGCATACTGAAGTCAAGAGCAATATTTCCCTCCACGCGATACAAAGTTCAGAGGAAAAAAATGGGTTAACAAACGACCTGGTCAACACGTCCAACTTTCCTCTACACGATTGTATGTCATTTATCCTCATAGGCTGATTCTACGATGGAGCAGAAGCGCATACTGCAGCTAAGCCAAATCCCCACCACCACCCACCCACGTGATACAAAGGTCAGAGGAGGTATTGCGTTACCAATCATTCTGTTCGCAGCGCCTTACCTTCCTCTATACGGTGGTATGTCATTTATTCCCATAGGCTGATTTCACGTAGAAGTATAGGGATATTTAAAATTGTCGTTTCTTAGGCTACGATTCCTTGTGGCATTGTACCCAAACCAATTTCATAGACATGTTCACATAAAAAAAATTACAAATATCTATATTTGGGTAGTTAAATCTTTGTATTCCATATAATCTCCATAATCGTTAAATATTGACAATAGGACACGTACTACGTTAGAGATTAAACATTTTAGTTGACAATGGCCTACCCAGTATTTGCTTTTAGAATATTTACAGAACAAATTTTTCAAAGCGCACTTTGGTTAAATAGTTATTTAAGAATTATTTATTAATTGCTTTGCTTTATTAATTATGTATTACTTTAAGGGTGTTTCGATGTAGTATAAAAATGGGGGTTTAATTCGTACCCAAGAGATAAAATTAATAAAAACAGCACATCGAAAAATACACACAAAATAATATCAAGGCACTTTCAAAATAAGTACCTTTATCTTAAAGTATTAATAAATAAAGATAAACCTTCTCAAACATTAATTATGTTGTAAAACTCTTTAAATGTACATTTTTTTTTCTTTTAATAAATAGAGAGATTCTTAGCTATATGTAAATAGAGTGCTGATCAGAAATTAATGAAGTTTTTATTGTGGAAGTGTCGGTTATTAAACAAATAAAAAAAAATCAATTGAAGTTCAATCAATATTTACATTAAGAAAGAAAAGGTAACACAATGTTAATCAACATAAATTTGTATACATAGAGAAACATGCTAATATTAGCTATTTAATATGATTTCCTATTTTTTTTATGAGCCAAAATAAATAGACATTGCAAAATATTTTTATGCCATTTGGCAATTGAAGAGGAAATTGAACGAAGGGATTAACTTACCAAAATCCCTTTCCAAGATAAACAGATGTTTTACTGACAACAATCTTGAAGAAAA
Source organism: Troglohyphantes excavatus (assembly GCA_963932185.1). Taxonomy (NCBI): domain Eukaryota; kingdom Metazoa; phylum Arthropoda; class Arachnida; order Araneae; family Linyphiidae; genus Troglohyphantes; species Troglohyphantes excavatus. The sequence continues at coordinate 17,411,370 of OZ010668.1, forward strand.
GGGTCACTTATCGTTCAGTATCCACTATTTGTCGCTATTAAAAGAATTTGCACGATACTATATTATATTCATCAACCGATGTTCTGGCAAGTTAACAAACTGGGCGCTTTTCGCACATTTGGCATTTAGGTTCGCTTAATGAAATCGAACCATTATAAATGAAACATATGCTTTTTACTGTTCTATATCTGCCTAAATACCCAGCAAAAAAGTCAGCATGAAACCTTCATCAAAATTGTCAATTGAAGGCTTTTTAAAGGATATTGAAACAAATCAAACTGCAGTTTTTTTGAAGTTTTTAATTTTCCTGCATAAAACCTTTAAAATATCTGCATTTTCCCTTCATGATTAAAAATTGAAGGTTTTTTGCAGGTTTTTATGAAGGTTTTTTGCAGTTTTTATGAAGGACATTGAAACAAAAACCTTTAATTTTATAGATCTTCAAAAAAAACTGCAGTTTTAATGCATAAAACCTTCAATTTCAAAATTTTGATGAAGGTTTTATGCTGACTTTTTTGCTGGGTAAATCAAGCAGAGCCATACAATTTTTATGGGAAGACACATGTACTTAAGGATTTCATCTACATCAACATTAGATTATTTTCACAAATGTTAGTGGACCTCTTCTTCCACTTGCCCTGTCAATTGTATTATGTATTTTATTTTCCTGTCTTAATATATGCCCCACCATAACTCTTTGTTATATGTTAATTAACGTAATATATATATATATAACCCCATTTTTAAAAAAACTAACCCCACGAAAAAAAGAGTTTATTTTACGTTCATTAACAAATTATAAATTAATAACAAAAAGTGGCGGAGGGGGGAAGTCTGTGGAATAACTCTAATTCATCTACAACTCCAATTTATATAAAAACTCATTTCCCTAATTATAATCTTAATTTAATTGGAAAATTGTCTGTCTTTTTTAAATCCCATGTGCTGTAAAGCTTTTAAATATTGAAATAATTTTCAGTTGTATTTTATGTTACTTATGTATTGGTGCTTGTTGATTATTAAAATTGGCATTGTTGTAGATTTTCGCCAGAGAACAAAGCCAAAATACACCCGATGGCATTCCAATCCTTCGGAGCCGGACCAAGGAACTGCGTGGGGATGAGATTTGCTTACATGGAAGCCAAATTAGCCCTGGCAAGAATGCTTTCCAAATACAAGCTTCTAAAATCCTCTAAAACAGAATCAGTGGTGAGTATTATTTTAATACTAAACGAAAAACCAGTTCTTTGCACAGTGTTAAAAAAGTGGAATTAATAAAACAATTCTTCTCTAAACCCAGATCTAGCAATGTATATTAATTTAGACTTTCACCTCTACAGTTTCCAAAAGTATTTTTTAATCAATTTAAAATGTAAACTTGCTTGGGGTACACTTAATGAAGTGGAACTTTAAAAAAAAATGCATAATAGTCGAATTGGTAACCTTTCTCTTTTTGGCGCGCTTTGGCGGTTTTAATTTAAAGCTTTTGTTTCGTTTTATTTGAAAGTTTCGGTTGGCGCGCAGTTCAGAGGGCAACACTAGGAAGAAAATTAAATGTCCAGAGATTATCAACTTTTTGACAATGTTTTGTTTTTTAACCTCAAAAGCTATATGAATTGCTGGAAATAATTTTTTTTTAAAAATGCTGTACAAAATGAAAATTGTCTAAATCTAAAGAAAAATAACATAATTTTCTTTTAAAATAAAACTTTTAAATAAAGACTTTGTTTTTCAGGAATGATGTAAATAATTTAAAAGCTTTTAAATAAGTTCTTTTGTTTTATAGGACGGAATCACATTGAAGATAGCACCAGCACAGCTAAACCCCAAACTCGGAATTTGGCTTAAAGCTGTTCCAATTTAAGAGAACTCTGCTTCAAAAAATAAACTCGGGAAGTGTACAAATTGGAACTTTAGTGTCTATTTTGTTTCAGATGTAAATGATTCAACTATTCCGTACCATCTTCAATTATTTGTTGCTTCTAGTGTACTAGAGTTGAGTAGCGCATATGTAAATAACAAACAAATTCTGAATGTAATAAACCGTTAAATAAAATGTACATATTAATTTATCTATATGAAAAGAAGAGTGTGTTTATTTTTTTACATGCTTTTATTTAACTCACACTGTCTGGTGTGATGTGTCCTCAAATCTTGTAACTCAATTTAAACCCACTTCTAATTGTCATAAAAATTTGAAACTTGGCATACATACGTAATCCCGGTGACAATACAATAATTAGCCATAAAATTATTAATTACTAATTAATTCTAATTAATAATGAATTTTCTTTAAAATCGACAAATCTGGCGAAAGCCAGACCCGAACCCACAATCTACAAAAATGACGTCAGATGAATGCGCGAAAAATTATGCGCAATGATCTGGTTTTGCTTCAACAGAAAAGCTTTCCGTCGCCATTTTGAATATTTTTAAACCAAATGATAGATGTTTATGGTAATAGTTTCTTCTTCAATTTTATTATTGACAGAACTATCTGCTATTAAACAATTTTGGTTTTGTAAAGCACATTACTACACTCTGATAGGTTATAACTTCGGAGGAGTTAAAAGTAGAAGGATTTATAGGAAACAAATTAATTTGTGTAACAACAAACAAGTGAGTTACCTATTCATTTAATTTGCATATAGCGATGTTTATTGCATTAGTTTAATTTTTATGATATATAGAGATGAAATAATTTTATTCGTTGAGAAAACGACAATAAGTTTTTAATATGTTTAAAAAAATTATAGTAAATTCCTAGTGTACGGTGCCCCGTTGTCGCCAATTCCAAAAATTGGCGCCAAGGTAAAAATGACGTTTTTTTCTTGGCGCCAAATCAAAATGGCGGTTTGGTTTGGTTAATTAACGTCTCACTAGAGCTGAACAGTGGGCTATTGGCGACGGTTCGGTAGCTATCTCGAAGGAAATCAATATCGGGAACGAATGCCTCGTATTTTTGAACCATGGACAGTTGACGCAAAATGGCGGACATTACGTTGATCTGGGAAGTCGATCATGGTGCTTACAGGCGATCCTTCGAACAGTTGTTTGGGACATTTCGATGGCACTTTTAAGTGCTCACGCGTTCCGCGCGCTTAAAAGATGCGCGGCAAGCCTTGGGCTTCCCCGGACATGATTGGAGGGCGTTTTTGGTAACTCGAATGACAAGTGTTCCTGCTCATTCCTCCAAAGATTAGCTATGTAGGTTAACGGGTATTTTTCTAAAAGTTATGCGACAGCAATGGAAATACATCGAATTCTTATTTATACTCGTCGACTCGCGACTTAGACAATTGAAGAAATGTGATCATGTGTTCGGAGGCCTTAATATTTTAGTATTTGGAGATTTGATGCAGCTTCCACCAGTAAGAGGACATCGTATTCTATTAGCCCCAACATATGATACCATCAACTCACTTGTGGCGCCTATTTACCTTAATAGAATTAAATGAAAATATGAGACAACAAGGTGATATGACCTTCGTTAATATCTTGAATGCATTAAGAGTCGGCGAACTAAAACCAGAACACTTTGCCGTGCTCCTGCAGAAAGTCGGCGGAAAAGCGACTGGAGAATTTGCAATTGAAAAGGCACTTCGAATATATCCAACTAATCAGCAAGTTCGCGATCATAACCAGTTAGTACTGCAGCATTTCCAAAAACATAATCATAAAATATATAAAATCAAGGATCAAGATCGTTTGATAGATGCGCCACACAAAACTGAGGACGTTAGTATGGATAATGTCATCCCAAATGATGTCAACAAAACTGGCGGGCTTCCAAAAGAACTGGACATATTCGTAGGAGCTAAGGTAATGCTGCGATCCAATATAAATGTATCCAAAGGATTGGTCAATGGTAATATTGGTTTCATTACCGAAATAACATGGCCGCACTTTCGTCGTACACAAATGTATGAAACTGACTTGCCAACAGTCCATGTGAATTTCGGTAGAGACGGAATACATAAAATTGAACCGATATCCATTCAGTTTCCTGCCAAATACTCCTATGGTACGGCTGAAAGGAGAATGTTACCGTTGATTTTGAGCAGGGCCTCTACAGTGCACAAAATGCAGGGTAGTACTGTAGGCTATGCGGTAGTTAATCTAGGACCTGCACTCTTTGCTGATGGACAGGCATATGTTGCTTTGAGTCGTGTAAGATCATTAGACGGCTTGCAAATTGAAGAAATAGACAACGTAAAGTTAACAGGAAAGAAACCTTGTAACACTGAGGCAGTAATAGAAATGGAGAGAATGAGAAATTACCACTCTAATCAAGCCAACTAGCCTTAACTCTTTTTTTGTCAAGGTTGATACATCCATCAAGATTGGCATATTACGTCATTTATCAAGTTTGGTAACTCTTTCTGATCTATCAAAAGAATTAAAAAGGTATTAAAATAGTAATATTGTTATTAATTATCTCGTTTAAAAAAATGACTACGTTCTATTTTTGTAATTTAACGTTATGATCAAATAAAGGTAAACTATTAAATAATTTATGTAGCATGTTAGTAAGTGGAATTAATTTTTGAATAAATATATGCTACAGCCTTGAAATAATTTAAAGAGGTTTAATTATACAAATCAATGGTAATATACATGTTTATATAACTAAAAAGCAGAAAATAAAATATATATATAAAAAAAAAACTTTTTAAAGCACATGCTTTTATCAAATGTACTAAAATGCAAAAAATAACCATTCTATACTTCTTGAAAACTGACTTTTGTAACATTACCTTTTCCTCCACTTGCCCCTTGAATTCTTTTCTCTTCAACTACTTTGAAATATGTTGAATATACTTTTGTTGGAACTGACTAAAAATAAAAGCGTGGGGCGCTCACACATGATATCTAAAACCTTAATGTCTTCTTTTATCATCTTGAAATGTTAAATAATTCTTAGTAAATCTTAAATATAATATCAATAATAAGCGCCCCACGCTTTTATTTTTAGTCAGTTCCAACAAAAGTATATTCAACATATTTCAAAGTAGTTGAAGAGAAAAGAATTCAAGGGGCAAGTGGAGGAAAAGGTAATGTTACAAAAGTCAGTTTTCAAGAAGTATAGAATGGTTATTTTTTGCATTTTAGTACATTTGATAAAAGCATGTGCTTTAAAAAGTTTTTTTTTTATATATATATTTTATTATACAAATCTACAGTTTTATTCTGATCTTGGCGAAACTTTTCACACTTCACCTTTAAAGGGGGAAGATTGTCTGCACAGAATTTTGAACAACCACGCCTCTCCCCCTTCCCTACCCTTTAACTCACTTAAGCCCATTAACTTATTACTAAAACCTAACTATAATAATGCAAAACTGTATCAATACAGTATTTCAACAAAGTAACATATCTTACATAGTTAGCTATGATGGTGGATAAACGATACATTCTGATTGGCTCTGAAAGGAAATACCTTCAATGTACCGCCAAAATGTCGTCAAATGAATAAAATATAGCTAACTAAACTATAATGTCGCCAAATCAATAAAATATCGCCAAATGAATTAAAATGTCGCCAAATCAATAAAAATTAGTTGTCACATAAATACAATATCAATAAATAAAAATACCGCTAAATGAAATAAAATATGGTTATGTATGTAAAAATATCATCAAACTGGCGAAATTATTGTCAAGAGGATAAAATTAATATTATATTGACCACTTGACCTTCAAAACAAGAGAAAGATCACTGTCTACATTAAAATTTATAATAATTAGTAGAAATGATTTTTGACCGAAACCGCCAAATGGCGCCATAGGTAAAGAAATCGGATAACTCTCTAAATAAAGCTATATATATAAAGAAGAGTGCCTGTGGGTTTGTTTTTTAAACAAATCTACAGTTTCATTCCGAGCAACATTTTTTTTCCAGCGCAACACCAGTCACTTCAACTAGTAACAACATAAAATAGAAAATTTCTCTTTTTATGAAATAAAAAGATAATTTATGTATATAAATTTATTTCTAAGGTGTGATAAGGATTTTTTAAATTTTACTCTAATAATTAATGAGGGAAGTTAGTTTAATTTTTTCAAGGAATTGCCTTCAGGACATAGAAAACATTTTGTTTATTTTGATTTCTTACTACATTTTTAAAATGCCAACCCTTTATTGAGATTGCCACTTTTAATCAGAATATTTTGATGTTTCCTTTTTTCTTAATCTATTGTTTCAATTTATTGTGCAGCATGAAAACTACTATAAAATCAATATTTATATTGGTTTTATTATAACTTTTCTAGTTCAGTGGCGTTCTGACAGTTGGCTTAGCCCGTAGCGCAATTTTGTTTAAATATAGATATTAAAAAATCTTCTTCAAAAAGGCATTATTTTCTTCTCCATTGAACTATATGATTTTGAGCAATATTTTCTCACATGTCTTGTAATTGTATTGTTTATTTCAGAAACCAGTCAACAGACATTTTTTTTAAATTTTATTTTTTTATTGAATCGGAATCTCATATGGTAAACAGATATTTTTATTTACAATCTATCAAATTTAATTCTGTTTAATGGGTTATTTTTCGCAGTGACTATTGCGTTTAGTGCAGAAACCAGATAAGCGACATTAGATAGCAAGTTGAGCGTAAATGCACAATCAAAACGTCGTTAAAATTTAAAAATGGGAAATTTTGAAAATTAAGTAATACATTTTATAATTTAATTATAGCCAACGTAAGAGAAGATGTTAATAAATACTCATAAAAATTTTAAGCCAGAATTTATACTAATATCGAAGATATAATGATTATCTTTGTTTCCAAAAATCTAAACAAAATACACTTAAATTGTTTCTGAAATAAACGGTTCAATTAAGATTTCCATGTGATAATTTTTATTCTAATTGGTATTCAATTTGAGTAAATTTTTATTTATTCTAGTGGAGTTGATTTATATTTCTTTTATATATTCTAGTGGACTCTACTTTCTATTCTAGTGGATTGATTGTTGATTTCTATATATTCTGCTGAACTCTACTTTCTATTCTATTGGATTTTACTTGCTATTTATTCTAGTTGAGTTGATTTCTATATTTTCTATATATTCTAGTGCTATTTGCTATTTATTTAGTTGAGTTGATTTCTATATCTTCTCTATATTCTAGTGCTATTTGCTATTTATTCTAGTTGAATTGATTTATATCTTCGATATATTCTAGTGGTCTCTTACTTTCTATTCTAGTAAATTCGACCATCTATTTATTCTAGTGGAGCATTTCTATATATTCTACTGAACTCTACTTTCTATTCTAGTGAATTTTACTTGCTATTTATTCTAGTTGTGTAGATTTCTATATATTCTATTTATTCTAGTGGATTCTATTTGCTATTTATTCTAGTTGAGTTGATTTATATCTTCTATATATTCTAGTGGTCTCTTAATTTCTATTTTAGTAAATTCTACTTCCTATTTATTCTAGTGGAGTTTATTTCTATATATTCTACTGAACTCTACTTTCTATTCTAGTGTATTCTACTTACTATTTATTCTAGTAGAGTTGATTTCTGTATTTTCTATATATTCTAGTAGACTACTTTCTATTCAAGTTTAGTCGACTTGCTATTTATTCTAGTGGAGTTGATTTTTATGTGACAAATAATATTAAATAAAAATAATCAATTTCATATACTTTATTATAAAAAGGTGTCGGCAAAATGTGTGTAGCCCCAGGTAGCAAAATTACAAATCCACCTCTGACAGCACTTTTTCTATATCTATCATTTTACACTTTAACTTATTTAAAATACATATACTACAGTTATAAATTATTTACGATCATATTTTTTTTTAAATGTATTATCGGTGATCTACAATTTCAAATTATAGTGACAGTTTTTGTAAACCCATAACATTTTAAAACTTTTTTTTAATGTTCAGTTTAAAGTCACTCCTAGAAATTGACTGACATCAACTATATTTCATTTTAGGAAATAAACAACCTCCAACTTTCTATTGAACAACAAATTTTAGCTATCCTAGAAAGATAACTTCCGACAAAAAATAATAAAATATTATTTACCTAATGTCTTTCTACCTATATATATATTTGATATTTTGACAGGTTGTCTTTTCCGAGGCTTTTCAGGGGCTTTTAGAGTAATTGAAAATATTTTTCTTCCGTTACCGTTTAGGTAAACAATCTTAAAATAACATGTAATGGAAAAAGGGGTTTTTTCATCCAAATTAATCACGTTGATTTCCACTTTAGTGCAATTCGAAGTTTATTTTCAATATGGGAGCTATTATTTAGTAAATCCATGTTAATGTTTGTTCTTTTTTTTTATTATTATTAGACAAAAATAAAAAAGGACTGTAATAAAGTCGGCAACACTAAAATAAACTATCCAATCTTTTATTAAAATTAATCTCGTTTATTATTATTATTTACCATAACTTTAAAAATTAAAATATTATTGATTTATGCTAAAGAACGTCAAGAGCAATGCATTAGCAAATGCTTCAAAATCATTAATCATATTTTTAAAGAATGTTTTTTTATAAAATAATAATTTTCGTTTTTGCTTTTGTTTTTTAATTTCCTTCATTTATCAAAGAATAATCTTTTAATTTTCATTATGAACATTTAAAATAAAAAAGAAATCAACAGGAAATTGTTTAAATCGATAAAATTTATTTTATATATGACAAACTACTGCACAACTTTCCATTAATATCCCTAATTAGTTGTCCGGGGAAAAACTGTTGAATCGGTATAAAACTGTAGATTTGTATAAAAACCAACTTAAATATGTTTTATATATATACGCAGTGTATGATAGTGTATGTATAATCGTTTTTCTTTGAGTACATTTGCATCGTAAATGAGTGATGATGTACTCAAATTTAAGTAATCGTACTTTTTCAAAAATGAGCAGTCTGAGCATCGCTAATGTCAGTTTCTATTCGAGCCATCTTAATAAAGCGAAGTGACAAACTTAAAATAGTTGTTCAGAAGAAGATTTTTCACATTATTTGATGTCGATTGCTTAAATGGAAACTTAGTTATTACAACTCAATTATCTTACTCCCCATTCTTTTGGCACACCTTTTTAACATTTCTTCTGTTTATAAAATGTCTTCCTTGTAGTACAAATTATAAATCACTGGACTGCGATGCTTGAGGATCTAGATTCGATTTCTGGTACGTCTTGGTTGTAATTGTTGATATTTATTGAAATCGCTTTATGAAGGCAGCTTAGGTAGGCAAGCAACTGCTCTTTTTCCTCATTTTGAGTACATGTCTTTTTCAAAAATGAAACTTATGTATTCGGATCTATGATAAGCATAGAATGTACTCAAAAATTAGTACAATTTACTTATTTTTGAGTACATTTTTATCAGTGTACTTAGTAGGGAAAGTTTTTAAATATATCTATAGGAGTCACTAAATTATATTTAAATTTTTAAATAAAGCAACATTCAAAATATGCATACCACGCTTTTTCCTATAGTGCTTAAAAAAACTTTTCTAAATATATACTATTATTACTATATGTATACTAAAATTATACTATTAATATTTTATAAAATTAAACAATTACAACTATGTTCTAATTTATTTATTTTTTTAAATATTTCTTATTTAATATAAAAAGTTACAAACTATTTACAATTTTTCTAACAGTACATCTAAATTATTTCTCTATTTTATCACATTACATGGCTCTATACGCTTAAATAACAGGGTTTTTTTTTAACGCCTGTATTGCAATCTTCACTATAACGTATTTTACGAGATCGCTTATTTTTATAGAAAGACATTAAAAGCGTAATCCTTATCAAATAAACGACCTGTCCGAATTTTTCATTTCATAGCAAATGTCGTGGCGGTAGATTGGCTAGTACATTTTTTGGATTGCGTTGAGTTATTTTTTTGTATCTTTATGAATAATGTCGTCTTGGAAAAAATACATACATACCAATAATTTACTTTTAAAACGGTGCTTTATTGACACATTAAATTAAATAGGAGAAAACTTATGGTTGGGGGATTATGTGCAATAATGTGATACTGACTCACGTGTACCGGTGGGGAGAGTTCCGTCTGAGGCGATTAGCTGGTTGTTTGGGGTGTAGATGGCCGGCTACCAGGGGCGTTACCATGAAATGTGGATGCTGATGTCTGGTGTCCTGGCATCAGGACCTTTCCTTCTCCAGGGGCTCGTCTGGTGTCCTGGCATCAGTGGCGTTGGTACCAAATGGGAGCGCTGCCGTCTGATCTCATGGCATTGGGACTTTTCCGGAGATGGACATGAGGACGGGAGACGATGGAGCAAAAATTTACCCGTATCTCTTGGGCAAAGGCAGAGTTGTAAGTCATGTGGGAAACCTTAAATTTCCCACGGTGGTGTCTTGGGGTGGGGGGTTGCAATCCCACATAAATTATTAAACCCACCACTTGGAATTCGCTCCGCCCTTCCTGGTCACCCCTCCTGGCCAATCCTGGCGTGGTTGTAAAAAATGGCTCAGTGACGAAACTCTCCCACAATGTAACACAGTAATAAAAACCGGCGACCGTCAGTCTAGCCATCTGACCAAATTGCACAAAGTACAAAATAGGTCAGATCCCTATGTAAAAATTGCAACGTGTGACAGCACACTGTCACAGCAAACAACAAATTTAAATAAGAACGGACGCTGGTAACACTTTTTGAAAAACAATTAAATTTAATCGCTTTAGCTACACATCGTAAACTTAAACAAAATTGACGTTTTATGATACATTTTTACTGCTTCGCGACGGCGTTCGGGACGTTAAATGAATAAAAAAGGATAAAGTAATTAAATCTTATTCTTAGATATTTGCTACAACTGTTCATCTCTGTTAAGCTTTGATATCATTTATTTTAAAAAACCACTCATTTAATATGTTTTAAATACATCGTAGTATCTGTAAACTAAAAAGTTTTAATTGCGGCGGTTGCTCTATCTTTATTTCGAAAAATGGCATACCTTTTTTGAAATGTTTACAGAAATGCCATAAATATAGAAGATCATCATTATCAAAGAGCGAATTCTACTGTTAAAAATAGGTACTTAAAAATAACTCAAATGTACTCATTTTTGAGTACATTCGATGCTTATCATAGCTCCGAATACATAACTTACATTTTTGAAAAAGGCATCTACTCAAAAATGAGTACAATGAATAAAAAGAGCAGTTGCTTGCCTACGTAGGCTGCCTTCCTGAAGAACTTTCAACAAATATCAACAATTACAACCAAGAAACTAGGAATCGGACCCATATCCAAAGGCACCGCAAGCCCGGTGCCTTATCCATTATAATACCATGTCGACGTGAAGAAGTTATAAACAGAATTTTTTTTAAAAAGGTGGGCCAAAAGAATGGGAAAAAAGATAGTTGAATTATAATAACTCAATTTCCATTTAAGCAATCGACATCAAATGTTGTGTTAAACCATCTTCTGAACAACTATTTTAAGTTTATCGGATCGCTTTGTTAAGATGGCTTGAACAAAAGCTGAGATTGGCAATATTAAATCACACTGCTCATTATTGAGGAATTACGATTACTTAAACTTGAGTACGTCATCGCTCATTTACGATGCAATTGTACTCAAAGAAAAATAAGTATGTTCAGGTACTCATTTTTAAGTACCTTTGTTTTTACAGTGTATAAATAGAAAAATATAACAATTTTCAGAAACAGCAGTTTGTTGTGGTTTATGAGCAAATTTCTAAGATCCCAAACGTGAAACGTTTGCTTAACGTTAGATGATTATCATAATTGTGACGTTAAAATTGTATACTAAAATTGAATAATACTAACTTTCGTCCGCTTCTCATCCTCACTTAATATCCAAGTAAATTAATTTTCTTTTTGCATTACTTACATCCGATATAATAAGTAACTTGTCTCTTTAATTAACTTCAAAACTATCCACTAGTCCAGGGCAATAGCCCAAATGCGGCCGAAGGGAGCCAGGTTTACCATATTCTCAAAGAAGAAAACAATTGTTTATCGCCCAGACAAAAGGTTACCATGGGCCGCAATTGGAACTTTCCGTAGTCCAGTGGTCGGCAAACTGCGGCTCACGAACCACACGAGGCTCTTTAACCTCTTGAGTGTGGCTCTAACACAAAATACCACGTGCGGACGACGCGCATGTGCAATGGCCACCTTAAGAGTATCCTAATTAAGTTAATAACTCTCTATATAGTTTATGTTTTTAAAAAAATTGGCTCTCAAAAGAAATTTCAATCATTGTGCTGTTGATATTTGGCTCTGTTGACTAATGAGTTTGCCGACCACTGCACTAGTCTATTAAGATCCCTTGAAATCCCCTAAATATAGTATGGCTTCAACTAATTGACGGTAACGCCTCTCAAAAATCAATAGTAGTGCAGGGCAGGACACTGACTGGGTTCTATTGTGGAAAGTTAAAATCAATAACTCTTAACCAAAAGCAGAACGCGTAATACAGCGTGGACAAAATGATCGTTACGGCCGAGAATATGGACTTGCTACTTAAGACGTACCACCGCACACCCCTTTCGCAGTGAATCGACTGGCGAGACCATAGAGTAATGATGCAAATAGAGGAATAAAACTGCTGATTTCCGTGTGTCCATCATTGAAACCACGTGATATGTGGAAATGGCAATTCATTCATGCGTCAATATTACTTGGCAGGCCTTGGCGACTTTCAGAACTAAACGAGATCGAAGTATTGTAATATGGTTTTGTGTTTAATTTTGTATTGAAATATAGTTTTTTTGAACGAGTGGCACAATTTAAGGGAGTTTAACAGATATATTAAGGAGATTTTTCTTACTTTGTAGTTTTGAAATAATTGCATTACTTTTTTATGTAAAAAAAATTTACCATAAGCGAAGTTCTTTCAATTGTTATTTTGTATACTTCAATAAGAAAATATGAACAATAAAACCTGAGAAATATAAAGAGTTTCGCTTCTTCGAGTATTGAACACAAATAAAATATTTTCGTTTCGTTAATGAAGAGGAAATATTTAGCGCGTATTGTTTGAAAATAAGTAAATACCTACATATATGTAAAAAAGTTGAATACGGACAGAACTCCTTATCACCAAAAGAGAAGAAAGTGCGCCAAATTTGAAACTCATGCAGATGTCTGAACGCCAAATGTGGCAGCGTTATAACCACGTGATGTGGGTTTTTCTCTTCAATCTTGACATCGCGCCTTATGAGAGTCTGGTATTGAAGGCGCTCTCTATTTAATATTACAACTCTCTGGGCGAGACTGTAATTTTTTTATCGAAAACCCCAGTAAAATGTTCTAAAATGGAATATACATTCTTAGAAGGTTCCCTCTTAAAAACTCTTAACCAATTTCCCTGACAAAAAATATCACAAATTGGTCTCTGACCAAACAGGAAAAATTGGATGAACAAATGATAATGTGGATAATGATGCAATTTTATACCTTTAGTTTAATAGTTTAATAAATAGCAAACAAATATGCATTAGAGGGGAAAGAGAATTTAATGGTTGCTTAAAAACCATTTTATGTTTATGGTTGACACAATATCCCTGACCAGGGTGGCAACAACATTCTGGAAAAAAAGTTCCCTGATTTCCATGATGGTGTCACAAAAATTTCCCTGATTTTACAATTACATTAAGAAATGTTGTTACACATCACATGCTTTGTATAGAAACAAAGCATCCACGCTACAATAATACTATAAATATATTGCATTATAAATGAAAAATTATAAGCAATACTTATTGACAGTTAAAATAATAATTTAGGGATAAAACACAACTTATGGAATTGCGACAGGCATAATAGTCATTAAACATGTTCTCTGGAAGCAGATAATGCCAAAAAAGCATTTTTTTTTTAATTATTTCTTTTGTAGATAATTTTAAATGTTTTATATGCTTCATATGTCCTATTCCAGTCTTCAATAAATTCCATATTCATTAGCCCCTCACAATGTTGCTTACAATCTAAAGTCCAACAGACTTTGCTCTTGCTGCTCCCTCCAGCAGTGGTTCACGTTTTTACAAAAATAAAACTGAAAATATGAAAATGTGCCTAACTATGTTTTTTTTTTAAGTTCTTATTCAGAACTAAAAGGAAATATTGACAAATTTGAAAAATTCCCTGATTTTTTGTGAAATTTTTCCAGATTTTTCCCTGATATTTCCAGAATTAAAAATTCCCATGATAATTCCCCGATTTCCCGGTTATGTTGCCACTCTGCTGACTCACTAACTTTCCTGGCTTTTTTTGCGGCAAATCACTATTCCTCTTACTTTTTACTATCCAAAACAAATAAATGATTTGGAAATTTAAAGCAACATAACTTAACTATTCAATAATTCTACGGATTCTCCGGCAAAAATAAATCCCGAAACAAGCACACACAAAAAAAGTCACCCACATCTTTATTAGTGGCGGGAGACATCCCAGAAAAAGGACCATATTTCACCCATCCTAACCGTCGCAGAGTGGAAACCAATTTTCTTGCTCTCGGCGCAAAGTAACTATAAAAGTCAGTCGAAAAACAATACATTGGGCGGAAATAACTCCGAAAAAGGGGAATGTTTCTTTCAAGAAAATAAAAGATTTGAAATACCCGCGACACCTTTCCGAATCGAGTCGCATTTCTTATCCCCGCCAAAGACATAAAATCCGACGACTTCTTTCTTCGGAATACGTTTCCCGCAACTCGTGTCGCCGCGCATGACCGCACATTTTATCCGATACAAAGATTTCTTTTATTCTTTTTTTTTTTCACCTTTTAAAACGCCAAACCAAGAACACCAAACGTCGCTTCTCATTGGTGGAAGAAAAAAAAAGAACACCAGTTTAAGAGTTGAGTTGTTAAAATCACACCAAAAGAAGAAAAAAATGGCTTCAACAAATCGTTCTGGAATATACAGCTTTATTTGCTGCTGTTGTGCAAAAAGTTGTTCGGAACGATTACCTGGTCTGAAAATTCTATCAGGTAAAACGTTCCAGACGGGATTTTTATTTTTAGTGACTGGAAATGTTGGGTGTTCGTGCATTTCTTTAAACTATTCCTCACGATTTTGCCACTCCCTGTCTGAAGAAATATTATCGTGCCAATGGTACATATCGATCAAACGTCCCATAGGAGAAACCGAGCCACAACAAAAGTTAGGAAATGGTGTTGCAATAGAAAAGAGGGTTTGTTCGAGTAAATCCCTAAGGGACTAAATAAACATCCTTCGAACATTTCTGATATTTATTATATATTATCTTCTCGGGCTATAAGCGACAAGGGAAATAAAGATCTGATGTTTCGATGGAGTTAAATTTACTTTCTGGTATTCGGAAATCAGTTTAAAATTAACAAAAATATAATACAGGGTGGCAACAAAATTCTGGAAAAAAAGTTCTCTGATTTCCATGATGGTGTCACAAAAATTTCCCTGCTTTTACGATTACATTAAGAAATGTTGCAATACATGCTTTGTATAGAAACAAGTATCCACTCTACAATAATACAATATATTGCATTATAAATGGAAATTTATAAGCAATTTGTATTGTCAGTTAAAATAACGTATGGATATAACACAAATTATACAATTGCGACAGGATAATAGTAATTAAACATGTTCTCTGGAAGCAGATAATGCAAAAAAATATTTTTTCCAAGTATTTCTTTTGGAGATAATTTAAAATGTTTTATATGCTTCCTATTTCCTATTCCAATCTTCAATAAATCGCATATTCATTAGCCCCTCACATGTTGCTTACAGTTCAAGGTCCAATGCGCTTTGCTTTTACTGCTCCCTCCAGCAGTAGTTCACGTTTTTACAAAAATAAAACTGAAAATATGAAAATGCGCATAACCGTACTTTTTAAAAAAATTCTTTTTCAGAACTAAATGGAAATATTGACAACTAAATTACCCAGAGTAGAGGGCATAATTGCCATTTTAATGATCCAAATTTGAAAATTTCCCTGATATTTCCAGAATAAAAAATTTCCATGATAATTCCCTGATTTCCCGGTTTTCCAGGTTATGTTACCACCTTATAATATATGCAAAAAAATCAGATATGCTCATGGCAGTCCCGCTTACTAGTACGTATACGTTTTAATTATGTTTAAAGGGGAAAATAAGGGAAAGAAAAAATTCTGAAATAAAATGTTATGATCTTTTCATTTTACGCCGTTTTTTACTAAGTAAAATGAAAAGAATAAAATATGGTCCCAATTTTACCCAACCAATATACATAGAAAATATAACACCACAATCAGAAGTTAAATGATTTTTATTTTCTTACACGTACATTTAATATCCATGCCAACATTGTAATAGTCAATTAAATTAGTTACTGCACAGATTTTCGAACTATATGAGATTAGTGAAATCTTTCTTTTTGGTTCGTAATCTCGTCCAAATGTATCTACTAGCTTGACATTTATGCTCTTAAATCCGAATGAATATTGTATATTACGATATCTGTTTTTCATGTAATAGAAGGTACAGTTCACATCCATGAGTTGTGCAAAAAGGTTTCAAATAATTTAAAACTTTCTCGGCAAGTTTTGCTAGTTTTTTGGACACTTTTAACAGTTAACCGAAATTCGATCATTTCATCATCCTTAAAAAACACTTATTCAGAAAAGTCACTAAGGGCGACCGTTCAATACATTTTAACCATTTTTTCTTTGGACCCCGCAGACCCCATAACATTGAATTGTGGTCCCCCGGTAGTCCGCGGACCACCATTTGGGAACCACTGGTCTTGAACAGAAGTTTCCAATTACCATTAAGCCCCAGACCCCAGCTAAAACTAATATAGGTAAGGGACCACCTTTTTTCATATATGCTAATGGAAGTCCCCACCAGAGTCATCCTGTAGGTGGACCCAAATTTACCCAACAAATACATAGAAAATATACACCACGAATTAGAAGTTTAATTACTCTTAGTCTCCTACTTGCACATACAACACTCATTTAAACGCATGAAAGCATTGCAAGAGTCACTTAAGTTTAGTTACTGCGCTGTTTTTCGGACTGCATGGGGTATGAGTAAAATCTTTCATTTTGGTTCATAATCTCGTCCAATTTTAGTTACAAGCTTGATATTTTCACACAAGTTAGCTTGAATACAATTTAGTTTGTTACGATATTTGTTTTTCATGTAACCGTAGGTATGAATAGCTCTTGCCTTCGTATCTTGTTGCAATATCTTGTTTTCAGTGCCGATACAAAAAAAAAAGTTGTTTTGGGGGGGGGGGGGGGAACAAGAAATTTCCCAACTTAACGATTCTAAATTCTCGATTATTCGACATTTTCAACTCAACAGTGCTGAAAATTTTAGTTCCAACTTATCGACATTTTTCAGCTTTCTTTATATATACTTTAAGTAATATTAAGCAGTTCTCTCACAAGCATTGATTTGTTGCACCCAATTCCACTGCAGTGTCCGTCTTAAGATCTAATTTAAATGTAATCGTATAAGTTGGGCGATTTCTAATCTTTCCTAGCTATCATTGTTTAATAATATAAATTTTCTTCAGGTATAAATTTTCCCAACTCGGGGTTTTAAGAAGTTGAAATTCCCAACTTTCAGGGTTTCCAGATTATGGGGGGGTGGATCGGCCTTCCCCCGGTGCGACGGGCCTGCTTGTTTTTGTCTCCAAGCGCGTTTTAGCGTTACGAATATTGCTTTTTCAAAAAAGTTGCAAAGGGTGACGTGCAATTCATTTTATCGATTTTTTTCTTTGTTACTCCGCAGACCTATTAACATGGACGGGTAGACGCCCGGGGGTCCACGGGCCACCATTTGGGAATCACTGGTTTAGAAAAATATACAGCAAAAATTTTATCTTCAAATAACTTAAAATATTGATTGGTATGAAAGAAATAGAAAAATGAAGGGGTTAGAGGATGAAGGGGAAATGCAATTTCTTTTTATTGTTATTGTTATGGATAAAGTATGTGTTGGCGTATTTTATGACACTGACAGCAGTCTTATTAAGAGATATTCTGTAGAAACATTTATTAAGAGATATTCTGTAGAAACATTTATTAAGAGATATTCTGTAGAAACATTTATTAAGAGATATTCTGTAGAAACATTTATTAAGAGATATACTAGTATCACGAAGTAGTATTGGAAAACACTATGAAATGAAAACTTTAAAGTTGAAAATTTCAAAAATTATTTTCTTACATACCTCTTTCATCTACCTATCCCTTCAAATCAGTTATTTTTCACAAGATTGTCACTCAACATTAAGATTAAAATTCCCCGACTTTTCCAGGGAGTTTTTAAAACATCTCAGAATGAGAAATACAAAAAAGCAATATTTTTTTTTTTTAGATTAATGTGGAGACCCATAAAAATGAAGTGCCTGCAAATAATAAACTATCATAAATTATCATTTTTACAATTTCATATTTTTAAAATGCAAAGAAAATGTCATTGGTAGTGAGGAAAGGAATATGAAAAGGCACTTTCAGTTAAAATATTTGGAAACATTCCGACTTTTCCAGAAAAGTCAGGAAAGTGTTCATTTTCCCTGCCTTTTTACAGGGTGGCCACAACGTTCTGGAAAAAAAGTTCCCTGATATTTCCCTGATGATGCCACAAAGATTTCCTGATTTTACAATTACATTAAGAAATGTTGCAATACATGCTTTGTATAGAAACAAAGTATCCACACTACAATGATCCAATAACTATATTGCATCATAGATGAAAAATTATAAGCAATATTTATTGGCAGTTAAAATAATAATTTATGGATACAGCACAAATTATGCAATTGCCACATGCATAATAGTAATTAAATATGTTCTCAGAAAGCAGATAATAAAAAAAAAACAGCAAGTTTTTTTTCAAATTATTTCTTTTGAAGATAATTTTAAATGTTTTACATATTTTATATTCTAATCTTCAATAAATCGTGTATTCATTAGCCCCCTCACAATCTTAAGTTCAACACACTTTGTGTTTACTTTTCCCTCCAGCAGTGGTTCACATTTTTGCAAAAATAAAATAAAAAATATGAAAATGCTCATAACCATGCTTTTTTTTAAATTCTTCTTCAGAACTAAAAGGAAATATTGACAACTGAATTACCCAGAATAGAAGACATAATAGACGATAATTGTCGTTTTAATGATCCAAATTTGAAAATTTCCCTGATTTTTTGTGAAATTTTGAAAATTTCCCTGACTTTTCCCTGATATTTCCAGAATTAAAAATTACCATGATAATTCCCTGATTTCCCGATTTTCCAGGTTATGTTACATCCCTGTTTTAGGTCATTTTCATTTTCCCTGACAATTTCAGGTTTTTCCTGCTTTCTAGGTGGGTGGGAACCTTGTCAGCTTACAACTGTCTCTATATTATGAACAAATTAAAATAAAATACCTAGAAACCAAATATAGGAAAGTAAGTAAAGAATGTAAACTCAGATTTGTAAAAAAATTTAAGAATTATATTAACAGTTACCAAATATTTCCTTCGTAGGCAAAAGTAACGAGTTTATTAAAGATAAAATATTTATTTTATATAATTAATTTAATAGCTAGTTTCGGAAATATTTCTTAAATATTAAAATGGTAATTAACTAATGATTAGCAAAACCATGGCCCAATGTGTTAACTTGGGTAAACCTTGTGAATAAGATGTGGAAACGATTCCATTCTTTTGCCATTAACCACATCAGAATCAAAGGGAGTGGATAATTTTCAGAACAAACTAAGCAATAGGTTTGATCCACTTTTATCGTTCAATTTAAATTTGCTCTTTCTATTAAAAAATGTACATTTAACAATATTTGTTATCGAAAAATGATGACATTCATACTTAAAGCTGTATTTATATTGAACAATATTAAACTATTCTACACGAATATGCAATTTAAATGAAAATTACCATACAACAACATCTAATAAAATTACAATAAGAATGGCTGTATAAAAATTACATCTTGAAAAACTATGAAAATTTAGATGTTTTTAAAAATGTCCAGTTTTAAATTGCAAATAAATCAGCAAATTTTCAATTGTCAAAAAAAAACTTATAACTTAATAAATTCATGCAAAAATACTTTTGTTATTTATTGGCAATGCAAGATTTTGTATTATTTTTCTGAAAATGGCTGCAGTACTATATTTTCCCCCCATTGGCAATTTTTAGAACTACAATTTTCATGCATCGATCATTTTCACATTGGTCTGAAATCAGGGTGGCAACAACATTCTGGAAAAAAAGTTCCCTGATATTTCCCTGATGCTGTCACAAAAATTTCCCTGATTTTACAATTACATTAAGAAATGTTGCAATACATGCTTTGTATAGAAACAAAGTATCCAAGCTACAATAATAATATAAATATATTGCATTATAAATGAAAATTTATAAGTAATACCTATTGTCAATTAAAATAACGTATGGATACAACACACATTATACAATTGCGATTTCCAATTCCAACATTTTCCAATTATTTCTTTCATAGATAATTTTAAATGTTTTATATGCTTCATATTTCCTATTTCAATCTTCAATAAATAACATATTCATTAGTCCCTGACATTTTGCTTACAATTCAAGGTCCAATACACTTTGCTTTTGCTTCTCACTCCAACAGTGGTTCACATTTTTTAAAAAAATAAAAAATATGAGAATGCGCATAACCATGTTTTTTTTAATTCTTTTTCAGAACTAAAAGGAAATATTGAAAACTAAATTACCCAGAATAGAGGGCATAATAAACGCTAATTGCCGTTTTATTGATCCAAATTTGAAAATTCCCTGATTTTTTTGTGAAATTTTGAAAGATTCCTTGACTTTTCCCTGATATTTCCAGAATTAAAAATTCCCATGACAATTCCCTGATTTCCAGGTTATGTTACCACACTGGAAATGTATACTCTCCAAATTTTGAGACATTAAGTCCATCGAATTGCAAAACAGGGATCATTTAATTTGGATCACTCTGTATATTCAATAATAAAAGCTTACATTTTTTATATCAATATAGTTTTAGCATATAAAGCAACTAAAATTTTAAACACTTATCAAATATAACTTTTTTGGCCGTGTGAAACTTTGATTTAGAAATAGTCATTGATTGCATGCAAAATCAGACTATATTTTTTAAGGATGATTATTTACCTCTGCTTTTTATTATAAAATTATAATATTTAAAGAATTAAAAACAATGTAAAAATATCACTATTTTATTCAGAATAATTGTATAAATACGAACACATACCCCAACATAAAAGCTACTACAGAAACGGAAAATGAGTAAATAAACAAGTTGGCACATGATAAAAGATTCCCCATTGCCTAAAAGTAGATTACTGTAGTAGTATAGTATAAAAAATAAGTTATTATACTACAGTAAATATAAATGCCATATCCTCCAATACCACGAACCTCACTCGTCGAAATTGCATGCACCGTAGGCTGTAGGGTGGTGCTTTTTCAGTCTCTTTAACCAAACCTTCTTTTCGGAAAGTTTTATATCTGTACTGTCAACCACAGATGAGGCCAGATCCAATAAACATTGCCTTGTGTAGCTTGTGGAAGTGTCGACATCTTTGTCGTCATTTACTTTGCAGAATCTCATTCCTAAAAAGAGTCAAATATTCAGGTGGAAATTTTAGGTATATTATAATTTAAAAAATCTTAATTGACAACATTTTAAAAACTGAATCTGCACACTTTTTATTTTAACAAATTTGCACAAAACTTTTGTATCTTATTCTTTAAAAAATTAAGTTTATTTAAAATTTAAAAAATCAATGACTGCAATTGCCAAATTTGTTCCAGTTCTGCTTCCAATTTGCTTTATAAACAAATGAAAAAACAGAAAAAAATGTAAAGCATTTCCATCAGACTGTCACCATTAACACATAAATAACATTCTATATATAAGGAGTTTTAAATATTTTACTGTTTTAAAGTACTTTTGTTTTTTAAAATAACACATATTTTATAAAAGGAAGAATATTCTTTAAATCAATACAAATTTAAACACAAAACATACAATACAGTTAAAATTCGTAACTTGTACGAAAATTTCATACAAATCAGCAGGTATGAAATATTGAGGGTTGCCACTTACTATTACAATTAAAATTCCCTAATTTTTCCAGGTATAAGAAAAATTTTAAATTGAGAATTTAATGGAAAAAATAACTGATTTTTTTATACATGAAAATTAAGGTTAATAACAATTAAATGGAATGTCTCAAATTAATGGAATAAAAAAAAATTGTGAAACGGAGTATTATTTATTTTTTTAATTTTTGCTTCAAATTTATGTGCATTTTTGGAAAAACTGGAGATTCCAAAAAAAAAACAAGGTATCACATCCTTCCATCTGCAAGTTACTCATTCAAAATAATGATTTTAAAAGATTTCTGGGAAAAAAAATATATACATAAATTATTTTTATGAATTTAAACTGGCATAAGTAAACAAGAGATCAATAGATCGATATATGTGTTGATGTCCCTCAGAATGAAAAACTATTAATTGCTATTCCTAAATAACCTGTTTAATTAATTCTAAGCAAAGGCTACATTAATTAATCCTAAAGGTCAAATTAAAATGCATTTCACATAATTTTTAGACAAAAAATTAATTTACATAAAATAACACTTCAAATTAGCTTTTTTAATTATTCAAACTGCATAGCCTTTTATTGTGCATACTTCAAAGATATTGCAATTATTCTTTACCTGATTCTTTGATGCTGTGTAGAGTGGATGGAATTTTGAAAATTGCTTCCGATTTCAAGAGCAGAAAGTCAAATAAAATTTTTTGAGGTTCATCTGACACAAGGGGGTGTTTAAAAACTGTTCCCACAAAATCCCGCTGAACAGCTTCACAGTTAGTAACCTGAAAATATTAAGAAACATTTGTAAAATGTTATACAATTTATAACGAAACATGTGAAACCTTTTATTATCATAAAAAATAAACATAATTTTTTTAATTGAAATACATTTTTACCAATGTTTCATAGCTTATAAGAACATTTGAAAAACTATCTTTATATCAGAGAATTATAGCTAACACAGATGATATTAGCAACAAAAGAAATTAATTGTTATGAATTATATGCAAAAGATGTGTCTAGTAATAATACATGAGAGTTTTATATACCTAACAAATAAACCATATTGGGAAATAATGATTTGATTCATATATTTAGTATAAAACAAACTTAGAAATTATGTTTAAATATTATATTATGGAATAGGTATGTAAAAATAAATTATTGCTTAACCAACCTATTTATCAGTAAGTAAATGAGGGAGCTCTTACAAAATTAGAAAATTGTTCAACCTACGAGTGTTACTGAGATTTCATAACGTAGTCAATAATACAGAAGTACAAGAGGGGACATCAAGTAACCTCTTCATAAAATAAGGTGTTTTTATTATATATATATATATATTATATATATATATATATTATATATATTATATATATATATATATATATATACAGTGTTCACTCTAGAAATAAAAAGGGGCAGGACGCTGTGAGCAGTAAAAGGGAACCCCATTTTTGAAAAGGCACAGGCAACAAATTGGATTTGTGGAATGCCCCGTGCTCGAAATTACCGCGGAATGATCGCGATTTCACAACACACGTAGTTATAAAGGAGTTTGTTTTTCTATTGTCATAATTTACTTAATTGCAATTTACACACAATTTTGTTTTAATCGATGCCTTTATTAAAGACAACTAGGAAAGCCAATGATTCTTGGCTTGACTGAAAAGGGCAAGGGCGGAATTTTTTTCAAAAGAGGGCAGCATTTTTGAAAAAAGGGGCCTGACGGCGCTATCGAGATGAAAAAAGGGCGGGCAGGGCGGACCGCCCTTCAAAAAACACCTAGAGTGAACACTGTATATATATATATATCCGTTTGAGTATCTCCAGATTTTCCAGTAGTTCACATAATATAAAAGTTGATAAAAAAATCTCTTTTTTGAAATAATTTTCAAATTTAAAGCATTAAAAGGACTTTTGAAAACTAACTCAATTGATATAATTTTAAAAAATATATTTTTGGAAAAAAAAAAGGAATGCGTCGGAAATATAAATTAAACTTTCCTGCTGCGAAAACAAACCTACAGATTTGAAATTTTGCTTATATGTCAGAGGATTAAGAGTAAGGGTTCTAAATAAACTATAAAACATTTCAAATAAAAATATGTTGGATGTCTCCATTCCTTTTATTTTTAAAAATTAATAAAAAATTGATTTTTATGGGAAAAAAAACTAAATGGAAAACGCCAAAAAGCAGAGAATCTCATCCCTGAGCTAAGTAAGCCAGTTCATAAGTCAATGAAATAAGTATTTTTTTTTTTTAAAAATCAATTATTTTTTTTAATTATTAGTTTAGTAAACAAGAACAATTATAAAATATGCTGAATTGATATTAAGATAATAAAAAGAAAATATTTCTGTTTAAATCATGTTTAGAACCTAGCAAGTCTCACAAATGTACAGAGGTGATTATATACCTGTAATACACTAAGAATATAAGCTATATTTTGTGCTAAATTATTTTTATGATATTATAATAAAGTTATTAAAGTATATACAAATTAAAATAAACAAAAAGAATATTCTATAACATTTTTAATACCAAGCAATGAATGTCTTCTATTTTACCAAAATATATCATTGAAACAAAAAAGCAGGCATAGTTAATGGTTTAGTACAATTCTTGCATTATCATATTTTTTAAATAAAAAATAAATATACAAAAATTTGGCATTTTTCATTTATTGCCATTGTTTTAAATGCAGAAACAGGTAAACCACCCCATTAGTTAAATTCCAAATTTGAACTTGTGCTAGCAATTAATTATTTTTTATTTTAATCTGCATAGCCTTAATATTAAAGGACTTCCAAAATCATCACATAACTATACTCGGGGACAACCTAATTGAGCCAAAAGCTATTGAATACATATCATAGCTTCAGGTTCAACTGTCCCCAAGTATAGGTTACCATATTTCAAATATATTTGAATCCACACAAAACATTGCCTTTTTTTATATTAAAGTTAAAAATGTATGGATACTATATCACAGCTCCTAGAACTAACTGCATAACCAAATTTACAGGGAAGGAGGAATATATATCACCTTTTTGTCAACACTAACGAAAATATCATCCACAACTAAGCGCAAGAAACGCAGCAAATTCTGCAACTGCTTCCTTCTCCTCCACGGCAGATGAAAGACCAACAGCTGCAGCGCATACAGCGCATGTTGCCGCTGCTCTCCCTTCAGCATTCCGACAATGGCAATGCACACGGTGAAATAGTCCCCGGGCACGAGCGATTCCCCGGAGCAGGAGAACCGCTCAACCACCGACTTGTAACACAGAACCTTGCACGCCTGGAGGGACCAAATACCCGCGATACCTGCCGGGTGCCGTCCATCGAGGCACTGGGATGCCGCCTTCACCCAGGGTATGTCCGCAATGGGGCCCTTGAAGTCCATTTGTGAGGGCTGCATCTTGCGAGGGGTGAAGTCGTTCTCGAGCACAAAGGGCTGCGGGGCTTCCGGGATCTCGGGGAGGTCGATTGAGACGGAGAGGATGCTTTCCAGCATGGGTACGTCGACAAGTTGCAAGAGGAGGGCCAGGGCGGTGTCTCTCAGATCTTGTAAGTCTGAAATAAAGAAACGTTTTTATAAAAGTTCATGTTGAAGAATGGTAACATGTTTAGAAAAGTTAAAACTTAAACACATTCTATCTGTAGAATTTTATATGAAGATTATTTGCAAATACACTAGAAAAAAAATTTTAACTCTTTTTTTTTTTTTTACTTAAAGGACCTTAACATTGGATTGGTCAAACAAAAAATTAACTGAAATTATTATGGCAAACAATAAGTGGGTTACTTAGTTAAAATCAGTCATTCAATAAAATAAAATTCATTAATTTTGTATAATTTGTGGAAAAATAATGCCTGGCATAAAACCAGTGATTAGGTTTTGTAGTGTATGACTTTTTATTGCATTTAAATTTTTTAGCATATTTTTAGCAAACTGTTAAAAGTAGTCCCTTTTTGATAAAATATTAACATTTACTTTAGCTACAATGCAAATATCAAACTAAAAATATCTACATTACTAAAAAAAGCAATATTTTTTTTTACTGATAGTAAATAAGCAAATATTTATTGGATAATTTAATAAAGATAAAGATCAGTGGCACTCAAACAAACAATTTTGATTTGTTATGCGGTATGGCCTCAATGAAACATGGATAAGAATGCAAGCAATAAAATTATTTTTGTTAACTTTAAAATGTTTCTGAAAAAGGTCAAGTTAGATTTTGAATTTAGCTAAATTGCTAAAAGTTTATAAAATATATCTTAAACATTGATAAAATCCTAGCAAAGTATACTTTAAATTACATATATTAATCAAAAGTAAAAACAACCTTCTTGGTCTACATCACGAGAGCTTCTCTTTGAGAAACGCACAGGGCTCGGTTTAGTGTCACGGACCCTCAGCAATGGCGTTTTGAGCCGGATGGACCGTCTTTTATTACAAAACTTGACATCAGGTGTAAAAGAGCTGGAATTGTGCTTATATGGAGAAAAAAGCATGTTCTCTTTTTCTTCTTGCATTAGAACTGACCTAAAAATTAAAAAAATGTTAAATAACAAGATATTGAATATCATAGATCGTCAAGAATTACCTAATAATTAAATTTTTAATTAAATCAGACAAGTTAAACAAAAAAATTGGCTCATTTTGATTTTCATAGTTACCGATAAAGTGCATTGCTTAACTAAAATAAGTGAATCAATAAAATTAAATTTAGCGATTAATTGAAAAATCACAAATGCCTGCACACACACACAGAAAGTCAAAAATTTCTGAAACTAAGGCAAAATTATAAGCCAAGATTTAACTGAAAAGTATACTAAACAAGTTTTAACACGTTCATGCCGGCGCCGATTTTAATTTGTTTTTCTGTGAGGCGGCACTCAAATTAATGCAGCGCTTCATCTGGCGGCGCACGATTTTTGCCTGTTCACACCTGCACACGCGCTTTATGTTTGCTCAGTAGTACATCTAATTTTTATTATTTTTATTTTCAGCGTCTAATAGCAAAATCTAGTGCATACCACCAGTGGTACACGCCGCCCGATGAGACAATCTAGCGCGGGCCACCGGTGATACGCGCCGCCCGATGAGACAATCTAGCGTGGGCCACCGGTGGTACCCGCCGCCCGATGAGACAATCTAGTGCGGCCACCGGTGGCCCGCGCCGGCGTGAACGTTTTAATAATAGTTTTAGACTTAGTACAACTATACCTTTACCCAATTCACTATCGAAGAAATAAAAATAGAGAGAATAATTTGCTCAGTTATTTTAGATTGCAACAGCATCAATCAATAAAGAGATTTTTTTTTGTGTGTAGTGCATTTTGTGAAGATATGCTTACCTTAAACTAATTCACAATTATTTTAATTTTCTAGTCTGATAAACTAAACTGGTGTAACACATACTTGGAATTTTCCTTATTCTCAATGGTTTCTTTAAAAGGAATTTCTTCTGCGGTTTGATCTGGTACAAATCGGTAGAGTCTGTTGGAGCTGTCTTCGAATTTTTGGTTGCCTTTGGAAATGACACTTTCAAAAAATCTTTTATTCATCAGAACTTGGCAAACCTAATGACCATAATTGAATAAAGAAACAAATTTAAAACAAAAGAAGACACATAATAAACAAAATAAGATGCATAAAACAAAATAAAATCAACAGATAGCCATTGTAAAGAAAATTCATTTTTGAATTTAAAGGGAGAAACTTGAGTTCATTTTTTTTTAATATCTGGGTGCCTCAGCCAAAACCAGAGTTTTGAGACAAATGTTTAAAGTTTGAAACTTGCCTTAGCTATAACATTAAATGGAATGGCATTCAACTTGTTATTGAGCAACCTATTGAACTAGGAGCCACAATACTTGGTGAAACAATAAATCTAATTGCCTGGTAATGGAAAATAGTGTTATTAATTTTAAGAGTTTGTTGTGGTGTGTAGACATTGTTTTATTCTACGGACTAGCAAGAGCCAGTTTTAGCAATTAAATAAAGTGCAATTTTGATCAGCAATTTATAAATATTTCAAAATTACATTTTCAAACACATGGAATAGTACAGCTCGGTCGCTCAAATTCAGTATGAATATGAACAATTTATTAAAGAACTGTTAAGAGAAAACCTTTTCATAAGAAAAAAAATATCGAATATCCGGCAAAATCCAGTTGGGAAATCTGGTATCCCGTTCGTAATGTGCGACAGATAATTGGTATCCGGCAAAACCACCATCCGGTTCATCTCTAAATAAAACCAAAAGAGAAACTAGTTGAATTGCAATAATTTTGAACAGCCAAAATTTTATTAAAATATAGTAAATTTCTTCATGAAGAGCGAAGTATGCTGTAAAATTTATCTATAAAAATCAAAAAGTTAATAATGTACAATTAAAATACAAATAATAAATTTACCTTAATAGCATTTGAGCGTTCAATGCGCTGCACATCAAGGTCAGAAGTGCATTCTTTTAAAAATTGTAAAACAATCTCCACTAAATCCTCGCCATTGAACACATCATCATAGTTCTTTAAGAAGTGCCTTTGGCGACAAACTCTGACCTTCACCAAAGCCTCTTTGATTAATCTCTGCCAAAGTCGAGTAGCCCAAAAGGGATCTAAAATTGAAATAGTTAATTGAAATTTAAAAATGCATAGTTCTTGGTTCAATAGTAATATTCGGAACAGATGTAGTATTGCGCATTTGGCAAATTTGTTTTGTTGCCGCCGAAAAAAGTCGCCAAAACTGTTTTTAGGATATGTGCCGCAAAATTGTAGAATTTGTTATGAAGTTTTATGCAACTGTTGTTAACTATTTTGTTGTATTCTCCCACTTTCATTCGAAATTGCAGTTAAAAATAGTTCCAGCAACGCACAAAAATAATTATGCAGGACGATGACGTCATAGGGTTGCCAGGTTGAAAGTCGCCACAAGAATAGAAAAATACCAACAATGTCAGGTGGGGTTGCTATACTATAAATTTATTGCCCCTATAAAACACGCCAAAAACAACTCATGCGCCAAATGTCCGAAACTACATCTGTACCTAATATTCAAAATAAATGTCATTGCAAGACTATTAATCTGGAACAAAAAAATATATAGTTTTAAAACCCTAAGAAATTTAATTTCATACACAAGAAACTTTATTGGTGCAAAAAAAATTTGTGAAACAAGTATGCAATCAGCGTATAAAGATTGAAATTCTGATATTATTATAATAAAATTAATATACAAAATTTTCTTTTCTGCAATTATTATGGAAAAAAAGATAAGGAAATATTATAATTTTTTATACTTTTACATCAAATAAACTTATTTAAAAAAAGACAAGACACAATTTAAAAAAATTGGCTATGTACCATTAAAAAGTATTTTATATGAATTTTGCGGTAAAAGTAAAGAACAAAAGGACCATATTGCTGAATCCATTTTTGTAAACAAACTTGGTGTGGAAGATCTATGATTACCATTATCAGCACCGTGATATCGATGTTATGTAAGTAGGTGGGAGTTGAGAGGTATTCACTGCTAAAAAATTTCGGAGAATTTTGATATTCATTTTAATAGAGAAAATAAAAAGGTTTATTCCTAGTGTCCGGTGCCCTCGCCAAATGGGATTTGGCGATAAATGATTGGGGGTTAAAATTTATATTTTGGCAACCCTACTTGATGATGCGAGATGCATCTAGTTAGATGACGCTAAACTAGATGCACGCACGTTGACGCTACGCGCGCGCATCTAGTTTAGCCTTGGTTTCACGTATTTCTACCATTTTTAAATCGTTGTCGGCTCGCGTTTTTGTGAATTTGATTTTTCTGAGCTAACAATATATATGCGGACGACGTTTATTTAAATAGTAGGTATTTGTGGGAATTGGAAATGAAAGGTAAACGTGCCGTGATGGATGCCGGATTGTTGTTTAACAAGCAAACGTGCAAGGTATGCGGAAGGTGCATGGAAGGGCCCCGCTGCAATTCACTGTGGAATGGGTTTATGGGTCGAACCATGGATACATTATGCAGCAAATGATCGACTACCCGGAAGGTGTCATGGATGTGATCCTGTGTAGTCGGAGGCCGAAGGCACCAATTTTTGGACTTGGTGACAAACAACATAAGGGCAAAAAATTAAGATTTGGATTCAAATTAATGCATGTGTGTTAAATTTAAGGTGAAAATATTTTCAGATGAGTGTAAAATATATTATGCAAATACTTTTGCATGCATGTGTGATGTCGCAACTAGATGAAGATAATTGCAGTAAATAAAACCAGTGAGAAACATTATTTGTGCATGGATTGTAATACGCATTATGCAAATATTGGGTATGGCTGCCAATTTGAACTGGTATCGTATTTGGCGCAACCCCAGTAACCATAATCCCCCCCTTTTCCTTTACTTTAACCCATTGTGCAATTGTATATTGACAAATACCTTCGTTTTTTCACATTTAACAAAAAATGAAATCTATATGCGTCCTATTAAAATATACACTTATAAAAATGTTACGATTAAACGTTCCTTCACTAGCTCCAATGAATTTAACAACTTTCTAATAATTAGCTGTAAACGTCAAAGAATAAGTGGGAAATAGCGGTTACGTTTCGAAAATTAACTCAGAAACTATTTAACAAATAGCGCTAAATTAAATTTATTATTATCATTTTTTATATTTTTTTTATTATTATCATCGCAAAGCGAAATTTTGAAATGGCCGTTAAGTTTTATGTGCAAAGAAAACAATATTCTTACAATTTAAAAATATCGATTTAAAAGGTAACGTAAATTTATAATTAATAAATGTCGCTTCAATTAAAATTATAAATCTCACCTAACCGACGAATATTTGGCTGAATCGTTGAAAGAGATTCAAAACTTCCTCCGGAATCCTCCATGATTTGAAATATTTTATTTATTTACTGTCAAGAAGCACTTAATGCCAGATGCATTTGAATAAGTAGATAAGGTTTTACTACTGAGCTAAAGTAATATAGATGCTGGAATGAAAATTAAGAGTGCGCGACAACGTTACTTTTGCGCGAAAATAACAAAAGGTTCTTTTGCATAGGTTTGTGTAGATTTCAAATCATTTGTAACTTTAAAAAATACATGCAATTTTACACATTTCATGTTTTCCCATACTTACTTTCTTACTTACAAGAAAAAGAATACAAAACTATTTATTAATTATTCAAATACTCAAGTTTGGCCAGGTTTGTTTTGGTTAATTAAGGTCACACTAGAGCTGCGCAGTGGTTTATTGGCGACGGTTGGGTGCCTATCTAGAAGGAATAATAAATAGTTAGATCCTGGAACAATGCCTCCTATTTTTAATTATGGTCACATATGACGAGGCCAACGGCTGAGCTGGCAAATGGCAACCTCAATAGGCGTCAGGACATTGGACCTCATCAGATTTATTATCGTGCACCAGTCACCGTATACACGGCAGTATAATTTGTTGGATGTCCTGGACGAGTTTCTAGTATTGTTGTAGAGTCAAATATTCAAAACCGACGCAACACGACTAACTGTGCGTGCAATATCCAAAGAATTTTCTCCGAATAGTACGCAGTCGCAGTAATCAGCCCAGTAATTATATATATATTTTTTAAGGTTGCGTATTTGATGCCAACTCAGATGTTGTCAATATCCAACTATAATACCACATTAATTCAACAAAGCAACCATCAAACCTCCCTCATCTTCATCTTGAGGTAGTTATTGATGTCGCACTAGAGAAGCACTTCAGCTATAGGTGAAAGTTCAAGATATACACGGGCGGATATATTCTCAGGAGGGACAATTATTGATAAAAAGTTTTGCTACTATTGGGAAGTAATATTTAAATTTAACCAACTCGCATTTTAGAAATATAATTATGATGCAAATAGGAAACCAGCAAATCCACTCCCGACGTCGAGCTGCGTCTCCGATGAAAAAGCGCGGGGACATGTTCTCTGTATTAAAACGGGAGACCATGTACTCACTATTTTCATCATTAACGGACGTCAAGGATATCGACAGTGGCGCTGGAACTTATTCCAAAGAGCTATGGCAGAAAAAATATTGAAGATTTTACTTGAATTTTTTTTAATCACATTATTTGGGTGAAATTATGTAAGGTATGGTAGCAGGTACAGCGGTTCCTGCACCACTGACAGTGGATTGGTTGGTTTCCATTCGAATCCACTTGGCATTCAATTCTACAATCGACACTGGGAAAAGTTCCTTGAAAAAAATCTCGACAGTGAATTCTTTATTCATTGGGTCAATATTTAGATATAAATTTTAGATTTCAATTTAGGTGCACCATGGGAATCAATCAATAGAGTAACAAACGGCCCAAAGGCAATGAGGTCCAAGTCTACATGGCCCCGCCAGTTATGGAAAAAAAAATATATAATCAACATTTAAAAAAAAACGTGCTTCTGTTGATGTCTATAAAAATATTTATTTTAACAGAGTAGTTTCTAAAAGCGTGCATACATGCAATAGCATAGCGAGTCTATCTAGAATGGAATTTGATAAATATGCGAGCAGGCTGTCCGAAATTGATTTTCGAATTTAATTTAGGTCAAGTAAAAATGTAAATGTTTCAATGTTTAAATGGAGTAAAGGTTCTAAATCGGCGATAATTATAATAAAACTGCGTAATCAAAGCCACAAAAGTGTTTTTTAAGTGTTAAAATGGATATTTACCAACTTTCTCAAAATTAGTTGTACCGAATAACAAATTTTGAAGAATACTTAGTTAAAATTTCAAACTCTTAAAATTCAATAATTACACTTGAATTATTTTTTAAACTTATTTTTAAATGAATACCCAATTCACACAAAAAAAAAAATACAAACTTATCCCCCATCCCCCCATAAAAAATACTATTTTAATTAGTTTCGTCTTTTAAATGAGTATTGATGAAGAAAATTATACTACTTTACAAATATATTTTGTCCTTGTAATTGTCTGCACCAGGAAGTAGCATTTATACTATAACCCGATATGAAAATGCAGAACACTTAATTTTCCAGCAATAAGTTTTGATTACAAATAATTTGATTTTATAATAACCATAATGTATTTAATGTGGTGTTAAATTTCAGAAATTAAAATTACCCCTTCATTCTTAATGGTTTTATAAATAACTTTTTTCATGCATTTTTTATTATGCTTCTATAAAATGCGATTTAATTTAATATGTCATGTTTTAAAAATTAAGTGTCGCTATTTGGTTGCAGAATAATAAAGTATTTGGTTGAATCAAATATTCGGTTTGACTACAGAATATTCAGTACATCTCTACTAAAAATATGCAAGTAAAAGTTAAAATTCATTGTAATGTTTTAAAAATATCACATTACTAAACTTTTAAATTAACAGCTAAGATCAACTTTATCCTTTCTTCTATTATAAATCAGATGCTTAACCAAAAAGTCTTAAATATACATAATTTTCTACAACATCGTTACAAATTACATTAATATAATTTTTTTGTTAATTAAAATAAATCAATGCAAATTTAAAACTTTGTGAAGAGTTAAAAATAAAAACACAAACACACATTCCAGCACTTTTATCTTTTTATTCCTCTTGAAAAATTCAGTTGTTCATCATTACAAAGTAGTCTCAAAAGGTTTCGTATAATTATTCTCATAATATAAGGCACATGTTTAGCGGCTTCTTAGCTTATTAAAATCATCTTCTTACTACCATAATATGA
Organism: Troglohyphantes excavatus; assembly: GCA_963932185.1. Classification (NCBI taxonomy): domain Eukaryota; kingdom Metazoa; phylum Arthropoda; class Arachnida; order Araneae; family Linyphiidae; genus Troglohyphantes; species Troglohyphantes excavatus. The sequence continues at coordinate 17,445,230 of OZ010668.1, forward strand.
GCACTGAAGATCACATGTTCTTGAATAAAATTAGATTTTTATTTCCAGTTTGGATAAGGACTGGAAACTCCTATTATAAGTAAGACTGTTGGAAATGCACTTAAGTACAAATGGTGTTAAACCCCCAATGCAGTTTGATCTAAAACGAAGATAAAATTATCAGACTGCAATTCATAAGAATTCCAGAACGTGAATAGGCAAGAAGCCCGTAAACATGCGTCAAGCTCAAGCGTGCTGGCCCCCGTGCTGCTTTAGTTACTGTTTGTTATCACCACTTTCGATTGTTTAGGAGCTGCCTTTGTTCAAACTTTTAAATTGTAGTCGAAATTCATTAGATATTAAGATTTTGTTTCCTAAATAAAGGTGAAATAATACGAAGTTTGCCCAAAGACAGAATGCCAACAATAATGCCTCCCGTCCTTTTTCATATTTTTGATTGCTACCATTCTTTTTTTTTTTTTACTTTTTTTTTTTAAATATAATAACAAGAGGTGTAATAAATAGTTTCTTAAAAAAAATTAAATGCAAAAACGTATTGGAGCACAAAAATAAGTCGAAAAGGAAAAATCTAACCTGAAAAGGAATGTTAAGATTCATAATTATTTCTAAAGGTAGTTTTAGGTTTTGTTCTACCCATAGTGTTTTAATCGAATAGTAGGGAGAAGATATTAGAAGCTTTTTATGACTGGAATAATTTTAAATTTTGGGAACAGGGCTATCACCCCTGTGAGCAAACAATAGGGTTTGGCTCCATGATGTTGATGCACAAATCTTTGTTGACTGAACAGGCCAGATCTTGTATAGGATCCAGCTCATGGATCTCGTTATGAGCTCCATTTTCTTGCACTGGCCGTAGAAACTTGAATCCCGTTGAGCCATCTGGTCCCTTTGGTTGACGAATCAGGATCATTCGAGGACCGCCACCTTCTGAAGATATAGTACGGAGGCGGTTAAGACGTTCTGGGCGCTGCATCGGCTGACTGTCTCTGTAAGCAAGAGAGCAAATTAAAGATTTGATTGACTTATAAATTAAGGTAGAAATAATATAACTTTTAAACTTATATTTCAAAAGTTTTTTGTGTATGTTGGAAGAATAAAAAATATAATTTTGAAATTGGTATATTTATAAACCAAAAGAAGTTGACCAAATTTATTTATAACAATGTTTTCACTTAGAAAGTAAATATTCTTATCTTAAGATAAAAGAAAAGCTATTAGGTATGCATTGCTAATGCTCCCCAAAATAAATAATGAATATTCTCTTATTGAGATTGGTTTTTATTTCAGTTGAAATTAAATTGTAATTCCCATCAATGAAATAAAGCATTGCAAATTTCATTATTATGAGTTTATGTTTATAGCAGTTGTGCTTGAAATAGTAATTGACATTGTTATGTCATAAATAATTTGCTTAATTAATATAAGCACAAGATATACATTTAAATTTTAATAAAACATATATACGAAGTAAGCTTTACGGCAAATACTTGATTTTTAAATATTGTAATTTCATTAAAAACTTATATTTTTAAAACTTTTTCAAAGTTTTTTTTTGAAAATCTTGATTTTAATTTATTAAAAATAAACTAAAATTTAAAATTCTGGATCTTAGCTGCACAAATTTAAACATTTAATGATATCTATGTTAATAGTTTCAGACTTTTACGTCCAGTGGAAGGGGGTGTTTTGCAATTAACTAATAATATTTTGTGTATAGTTTGCAATAAATAATATTCCATATATTTAGTAGAACCAACCTCTTTAATAGTTTAATATCTCTACAACAAGACAAATAACAAAGTAAATATGTATTAATACTTATTTTACAATACTAGAAACTATTTTGGTTGATTGAAGCAGAAACAAAAGATCCTTTTTCATTTTTCTCCATCAGTTCTTAATTCTTTCAGTTTTTACATTATACCACCTTTTTGAGAAACTATAAAAAGTTTTTATTTCCCAAATAAATCAACATTAAATTAATAAAAATAACTGTGACATTTCTTGTAAGTAGAATGAAATGTGCTTTTAGTATGAATTTGTAATATAAAAAGAATTACAGCAATTGATCTTACCCAATCTTCACAACACTACAAGCAGAGTATTTCCCAGTTCGCTGATGATGCACCACAATAAACTCAACTTTGTCTCCGGCCTGTACGGATCCCTCCCCTTTCACCTCAGACATGTGGAAGAAAAGCTTTTTGCCCTCTTCTGCTTCGTAGCACAAGAAGCCAAAGTTTCCTTTGATGGTATCAATGATTGCCTTTGGAAACAAACATAAAAGTTTACAAAATTTTGTGAAAAAAAACATTTAAATTGATATTTCCTGCAATTCAAAAAAGTTCTAAAGCACTTTGCCAGCTAATCAAATATCTAAACCAGTGATTTTTAACCTTTTTTCTCACATGTACATTTTGATAAAACTTTTATTTTCTTCTCTCATAACCTTTCCCACCTCTATGCAAAAAAGGTTTTGTTAGGCAGTAATTTTCTTAGGTCAGTTGGCAAATTAATTGAACCGACTAAAATTGATTACACTTATATACGCTTTATTTTTTATTTTACTTACTCCCCTTAAATTACACTTTAAGTGATTTCCTTTATTACTAATATTTTCAGGAACTCCCGACCATATCACCATGTACCTAACCAGGGGTACGCATACAACAGGTTGAGAACGGCTGATCTAAAAAATAAATATCAATAATCTTTTGAATATTTAAAACAATGGAATCGGACAATTTAATTATACCACAAATAGAAAATATTACTTATGTGCCTAGTCATTTTAAACTAAAAGCAGATCACAACATAAACATTAATTAAAAAACTCCTTACTTCCTTGTTCAATTCTTATTAACTAGAGTATTAAATGACAGAAAGCTATCTCAGAAAATGTCCATTTCTAATATAATTATCAGAACGTTTATTGTAACTTGTAATCTCGCTGAAACTTATTGCAAAAGACAATTTTAAAAAAATATCATGTTTACAAATGGCAATAAATTTATTGCAAACAACAACATTTATATGCATGACAGCTTATGTCACCTGCATCAGAAGCAGATTACAAAACTTTATAAACTTCCTTCTGTATTGTGCTCACACACAAAAAGAAATACCTTAAAAACAAATATTTTTTGTTGGAATTTATTAAATGAAATTTGACAAAGCTTGAAAGGTACCAAAGTAGAAAGAGAGGTAAAAAAAAATTCAGAAGAAAGAAACTCAAGAAAAATTTTAAACTTGTTATATGGAGAATATAAAATCCAAATTTTTCAAAATAACTTATTCAACTCTGATATTGAATTAAAGCTCACTGTTTGTAAGTGTAATTAAAATAACTAATATACAAAATCTGCAAATGATTTGTACATAAAAAAAACAGTTATTTAAAGTTATGCATACCTGAATCCTAGTGCGAATAGCCTTGATGTTAACTGCACGTTCCTTCCCTTTCTTAGTCACTCCTATCTGAAATTGAACCACATCCCCCTTTTGCAGGAATTCATGTTTATTGTCCAAACTGGTGATGCCGAACTCATACTCGGGAAGGTCCTCTTCATCTGCATTTTCAGCTAAAATTTGAGATGAAAGAGGAGTTATATTTGAGGTTTTAAATAAATAAAAAAAAATACTTCACATTGTTCGTAGACATCTAACAAAAGAATATATTATATATATTTAATGAATTTTTGATAAGTTTCATATTGAAATTTTTAATTGCTTTGAGGTAACATAATTAATACTGACTTCAATAATAGAAACTGCATTCTTATACCAAGTTTGATTATTTTTATCCAATGTAATATTTAAATTATAAATATAGTAACAGCTATTGTTGAGATTCCCATATATTTTAATGGTAGTTAACCTGACTTTTATTACAGCTGGTGCACCATAGAAATCAATAAAAATATATATATATCCATATACAAGGCAGTCAAAGGGAAAACAATTTGAAATTCCTTACCATCTAGTTTCTTTTTGTGTAATAAAAACAATACCTATTTAAACAAATTAAACATGATAACAGGAACATTGTCTATACAATATTTAGCACTCATTTTATAGCAGTGTTCACTCTAGGCGTTTTTTGAAGGGCGGTGCGCCATGCCGGCCCTTTTTTCTTCTTGATAGCGCCCTCATGCCTCTTTTTTCAAAAATGCCGCCCTCTTTTGAAAAAATTCCGCCCCTCTTGCCCTTTTCAGTCAAGCACAAGCGTTCTTGCTTCCCTAGATGTCTTTAATAAAGGCATCGATTTAAAAAAATGTGCGCGTAAATTGGAGTTAAGTGAATTAGGACAGTAGAAAAACAAACTCCTTTTAACTACGCATATTGTACAATCGCGATGATTCCGTGGTTATTTCGAGAACGGGCATTCCACGAATCCTATTGGTTGCCTGTACCAGCATATGAAATGCTATATATTTTTTAAAGTGAAGTTTGTTTGTGTGTGTATTGTTACAATATTAGGCCTTTTATTACCAAATTTTAGATTTAAATAGCCTTTTCATCAGTTTTGTAAGGGGTCTGATTAGGGCTGCTTACAGATTTGGTTTTTAGCGAAACATTAATTTTTAAGTGTAAAATTTTGGATTTTAAGTAGTATCTTCATAGAGATACATCAATTTTGTAAGGGTCTTTCTTTCAAAATAAGACCCGAATCGTCACCAATAGACTAATATGCAGCTCTAGCACAATATCAATTAACAAATCGGAACTTTTTTAGTTTGGTCACAGATCCGATTTATCAACGGGTGGCCACGCCCATCTCAAACTTTTTTTTAAAATGTGCCCTTTTAAAAACAAGAAGTGCCTTTTCAAAAATGCGGTGCCCTTTTACAGCCAACAGCGCCCTGCCCTTTTTTATTTCTAGAGTGAACACTGTTATAGTCTAACAAGATTCCTCCCCCACCCCCTCCCCTTTTTTTTTACAGAAAGTATATGAATATAAGCAGTCAGTCATAATCAGAAATCAACTTAAAAATAAATTTGTTATTAATTTCCCCAATTTTTCACAAAAATTCCCCAAATTCTCGATAATTCCAGAATGACCAAATTCCCCGCTATTTCCCTGTTCTATGGACACCTTGATATATCTGAATCAGAACAGAATTTGTACTTGAACATGCAAAAAAATACATATATGTTCAGGGCGAATTAATAACTTCTAGTTTTAGGTATATTAACAAGATTAAATAAAAGTTTGAAAGAAAAAAAACCAGCCAATTACCAGGAGGGGCCAATCTAATTTTTCCAGGGTAGCTTTCTTGCTCTGGATTGAAACACCTGAGTGGATGCAGTACAACACCATTCAGGATTTCAGGCTGAACGTCTTCTTTCGCCATGGAGCTGGAAGTTAACTTACGGACACACTCTGCACTCAACTTGTTCCCTTTGTGTGTCACACCGTACTCAACTTCTTGTCCCACTTCCAGAGAAGAAGCGTTCCCATCAAACACACTACACAAAAAAAACGGAATTGAGAAAATTAGATATTGAAAATTTCTTGATAAAGTATCATTTATACGAGTAAACAGAGAAATCCAAGGGCAGAAACAGACCTTTTAGTGTAAATTTCAGATTTATTAAAAATTAAAAAAGATTTATATGGACAATTATATAATGCAGGTATTTTTAATATTTAACTACACTTGTTGCCACTAAGAAAATAATCAAGTCATTGATTGAGGTAATTTAAAAATTGTTATGTAAATAGAATTTTCAAATTTTATAAAAAAAATTATCTGTTTTTATGTGAAATTGGAATAATTATATCACATTCGCAATATGCTGAACTAAAACATTTTAGGAAATAAAATTAACTTTTTAAACTCCATAAAATATTATTCCAATGTAGAATTACAAATAGCAAAAAATTCACAAACAAAATTTAATTTTTCAGAAATCCACAAAAAACAAACCCTGTAAATAAAAAAAATAAAGCAGAACCTTGTTGATTTAGGATTGAATGGGGAACCTTTTTATTTCTAGCCAGGAGGGCTACATCTCAACAACAATAGTAAAGACACCCTTCCCTTTTTAATTTGAAAGTTTTTAAGTTAACTATATTTCCCAACATAAAAAAAATTTAAAAAATTTATGGTATCTCTATATTGGATTACAGTGCAGCTTCACTGTAATCCAATAGAGATGCCACAGAAAACTTATTATTTTGGCCACTTCAACTTATTGTTACGTGGATATTTCTAAACACAAAATTTAATGGGGTAAATTATGAGTTCCTTTATGTTATAGGATTTGCAATTCAAACAAATAACTTTCCACTTAAATTAGAACATCCCATTATGCACACCTGTAATGGAAGAAAACCTCTTTGTCATGATCTTCAGTTTCAATGAATCCAAATGTATCCTTAAGAGCGGCTACATAGCCACGATGTGAATAACGGAAACCATTTCTTACTTTGGGTATGATTTTAACGTGGCTTGCATACAACTTTTCCTCTTTGGATACCATTGAAAACTCAACCTGAAAAAGGAAGAGAATTTATAGTTCAACTTTGAGCATCAAAATATTTAATTTTTTTTTTAAAGAAAAGAAAATGTCTCACGAAGACTTGTTATTCACTTAGATAATACTTTGGGCCGACTCATTCTGCCCTCTTAATTGTTCATAATAAAACGTTAAGAGTTAATCAACTTGTGAGTTTATTTCTAAATGCATAATATTTGCAATCTCAGGGCTCGCAACACTTTTTACATATGTGCCTAGGAGGAAAAGGAACCAAACATCTTAAAAAAGGGACCTACAAAATGTAAGTCTACATTAAAATTTAAGTCATCGATGTGAGCGTGACAAAATTATAGGAAAAATGCAATGCAGCAAAAAGAGATGTAAATAACAATAATAAAAAAGCTGATGCTACTTAATAAAAAAGATGCCTATTTTTCAAATAAAATGCAAATTGAATAGTATTATTTACATTTGTATTTTATACTATGCATAAACGATAAGGTGAACCTGGAAGGACAGAAATTGATTACATATTCTACAACAATGTGATTGATTACATTTGTAAAGACAAAAACAGCAAGCCTGTGCTCCTGGTTTAATGATATTTCGAGAGTTGCAACACCTTATCAATACAAAAAGATATGTTCATCTAAAATTTTTAGAAAAATTCCCGAATGTTTAATGAATCCTGACTTATTAGGTAATTTCCATACAACTAGGAGGCTCCGCCCCCTGCTTCGCGAACCACTTCTCGTTTCGCTCACTGAAAGATAGGACACAATAACAATGTGTCCTATTTAAGCTGACATCATGAAAATAATTATTTACCAATGAGTTGAAGGGGTTAATAATCAAAATGGATTACATAATGGCAAAATAAAAATGCTGAAGGAGCGGAATTTTGTAAACAAATTGTTGCCGTTCTGCGTAGAGAAAAACAGCGTTTTTCAATCACTGTGTAAGAGAATTATACATAAAGATTCCAGGTTTTCCCTGTTTAACAGATGTGTAGCAAGTGTGGTAACCCTACAAATTAAAAAACTAAGAACCATATTTACCTTATCACCAGGTCGGGGATAGGCTCTTTGTTCACAATCCGCAGTTGAAAAGTAAACTTTCTCCTTCACTCCATTCTTATTGTACAGGATAATTCCCTCCTGAGAACTATCCTCCCCATTCTCTTCCTGGTTCTTCTTGCTGCCCTTCTGGGGACTGTCCTGGAACCACCGAGAGTGAGCTTCCTTATCCACGACACCAACGCAGGTGTGATCGTCAGAGCCGTGGTGTTCCGATTTGCCGTTCATTGGAGGAGATGCGCACTCGACGGTGCCTGGGGGCAATAGTTTGACTCGGATTGCGTGACTTCGAGGAGGGCTAGAAGGGTCCTGGAAGAAAACAATTAATAAAAATTAAATAATGAAGAAAATGCATGAATTTATATAGCTAGAATGCCATTTTACGGATATAGCAAAAAATTTTAAATATAATTCTGTAACCTATCGGAAGCAGGTTTTTGGTTTTAACATAAGATTTCAGTTGAAATATTGACCACCCACCCTGTAAAGGTTAATATGTTGCCAATTTTTTTCTTCTGTTTTTAGGGTTATGTTATTATAATATAGAATATGAAAAATATCAATGTGTATTAGACGTTTTTATATAAATCATTGAAGTAAATACAAAACAAAGCTCCACAGAGATAAAAATATTTTTAAAAATACCAATCAAATAATAACGACTGTGATTTTGACAATAACAATGAAAATATAACCATTTTTTTTATAACTTTCAAAAGTAATTAATAATGGCAATTATCAAGACAAGCTTTAATACAAATACTCAAATGGATAAAAGGGAGAAAGTAAAATAAATTCGTCACCTGAACAACAGTGAATTCTACTTCATCATTGATTTTAAGGGTTTCTTCTTGGTCCAGCAACTCACCAAGGCGAAAATACAAACGGTTTTCACGTGGACCATATGTAATAAATCCAAATGCTTCCTTCAGTGCTGCCACAAAACCCTACAAGAAAATATAACTTTAAGAACTAGTAACAATCTCTTTACTAAATCCCATTTTGAATGGCAACATAGTTAAAAAAGTTATTTTTAAACTATGCATTCTTATGAATGTAACAAAAAAAATTAATGGACATTTAAAAAAAAAAATCCTCAAAGTATCTTCCTTAAAATATTCATAGTTAATATTTCGCAAAAATGAAATCAATAATGAGAACAATAGTAAAATAATAAAGTTGATAAACAAAAACTAGATATATTCAATAATCAGAAATTATTATTCAAACACTGGTAAGTTTGGATTAATGAACTAGAACTAGAGCTACATAATCAGCATCAAATTAACTTACAAGAAAATATTTGTTTAGAATTTGAAAACTAGACCTTGAAATAATTAATGCTGTTATTAGAAAACCATCCAGATAAATATATTTGTTAAGTTGATGTAGAATAATTACTGAACACATAAACATTTTTCACATACATAGCACTAATTTTGGAAATCTTTTTCCCCTTTTATTAGAAATCAAGTTTTAGTTATTTTGCAATTTGACATTGGTTGTCTAAAATCCAATTCAACATTAGATGGAAGTAAGACAGTTGAATTTTTAATACAATTAAAAAATATATAAAAATGCTACAAGGATTACTTATAATTTTTAATGGTTTGAAAGCAGATTGTCGGCAACGCGCAGACAAGTTGAAAAACATCATTCACTGCAATTCATCAGCCAACAAAACTAAATTTGTGGATTTCTGTTAATTCAAATAAAAATCAGATCTGAACCAACCTGTTCTCGTTTCTCTTTTTCGAAGTTGAATCCATTGTCGAGAAGCTCAATATTGGTAGCCCTTTGCAGATTGTCTCTTCTATCAGTTGCTACGTTAAATTGCACCCAGTCTCCTACCTGAAGAGTGTATTCGACTTTGGGATCACGCTCGCCAAACGGAAAATAAACTAACCTGAAATAAAGAATAAGGATAATTAATAGTATGCACAATCTAGAGGAAAAGAAATGGATGTCAATTCTTGAAGTTTAAAATAAAGAAGCATAAATCAAAAAGTGCTTTGATTAAAATTTTTAAAAAGAAAATTATCTTATCACCGAATTTCTTTTCTAACAAACTAAATTATTCAGCTAAAAAACAAAAAAAAAATTATTTTAAGTACACATTTTATAATCCAACAAGCTTTTTCTTCTTGTGATTGCATTTTGAAAAGATTTGAATATAAGCAGTCCATCAACAAAGTTTTATATCCAGAAATCAACTTAATTTTATTTGTTAATTTATCTGATTTTTTTTAAATCCCAAAATCCCCGATTTTTCCAGATTGACCAAATTCCCTGTTCTATAGACAACCTAAATGCTAAAGTTATTTGCATTTTCCCACAAAAATCTTTAATTAGACAAAACAAGTTCGCTTCTATACAATTAGTTATGAATAATTTAAATTCCTTTGTATTTTAAACTTTTTGTAATTCTTTTGTTTTGTTAATTTTTTTTCTCTATTTCCAATAACATACATAAAAGTTACCCAACTGATATTTGCTGCACAAAACATAATTTACGAGAAATAATTTTTTAAATGGGTGTTAATCCTTATATATGGTCTAAATAATCTGTCATCTCCGTAATATCTACCTGTCAAAAGAATGTCTAAAACTTCAATGCGAGAAAGGAAACCAACAGAATATATGTACTTACTCTTCTCCCATTTGACATTGGATCTTTCCAGGCAGAGTATCAGAGGATCGGGAACGGCCTTTCTCCAGTGCCTCGGTTATTTCACCATACATTAAATCAGTGCTGATGTCTTCAAACACGACCGTTCCCATGGGCAACGTTATCACATTCACAGCAACTTCTTTTCCCTGCAATTTACAAATGCGAAAAATTCAACTTCAGAAAGGGATATTTTAGACACTTTAGAATAGTGGTTCCCAACAAGAATTAAGCCCCGGACCCCCAGCTAAAACGGTGTCCAGAGGGAAAATAATTTGAAATTCCCTGACATCTAGTGCAATAGAAACAATACCGATTCACATAAATTAAGTATAACAATAAAATTGTCTATACAATATTTGGCACCAAGGATAGTGAAGACTATATGTAGGTGCGCTTGTTTTTCGCTTTTTGAAAGTGGCCAAGGAAAGCACATTTTTGACGTCATTTTTGCTCCGCCTTACTATCGGTTTTTGATCATTCTCATTGGCTGTGTGTTTCAAGCATTGCTACTTAGGTTCGATCCCCGGTTGGGTAACAACTGGGGATTTAATTTTTAATTAGCAAAATAATGTATATATTGTAAATAATTGTGTTCAGGTAGCTTCACTACTAATCCGTCCTTGTTTTGTTATGTCCCCGTATTTTACTTGATTGAAATTGTAACTCATTTAATATGTCCAGTATATATGCATTGACCTATTTTACTCTTTCAAAATTCATGGACATGCTCTCGCGGCAGCTAATATTATTTTAATATGCTTAATTTATTAAGCAAATCTTTTGCAATTTTTCCATACTAAATGCAATCCTTAAAATAATTTAAACTCAAAAAATGCAGTAAAAGTAACTAAATAAAGTTAGCTTATCACTTTTTAATAGTTCACAAAAAAACGAATAAATGGCAGCACTTCACAAATGAGAGCATTAGACACGCCTACAGAAAGCGCGAGGTAGGCGTCACTATGACGTCAAAAATGTGCTTTCCCCGCCTTCCGTCAGACAGCGCGAGAACGAGCACACCTTATATATATATAGTCTTCACTATCCTTGATTTGGCACTACATATTATTTTACAAGTTTCCAATATTTACAACTTGATATAACTTTTTTACAAAATGGTTTTTAAAATTAATTTATGAATTTTAAACATTGTTTACCCTTTCTACAGTTTATTAAATATGAGGCTTATCAAAAAAATAAAGCAACCTTAATATTTAAAAAAAAAATCCAATACATCCAATAAAGTAGAAATCCAACTCTCCAAAATAACTCTTATTCAAATAATCTAAAATCCAGTATCTTACGACCTACAGCCCAGTACACCAAAGATCTAAATGTAATAGACCCAAATAATAAAAGAGCCTAGAGCAGTTGCTGGCAGCAGTTAATCAGTTTAAGCAAGTTTGGTGGGAAAAAAAATCAGTTTAGCCATGTTAAAAAAAATAGAATTTCTCTAGAAATGTAGTAATTTTTAAACATTTGAACATCCTTTATTAAAATAGATTGACTGGACATGTATTTATAGTTAGTTATAGATAGCCAATTGTTCTGCTAAGTTTTGAAAACATCGGCATTTTAAGTGCGATTTCTACGACCATTAAAGAAAAAAATTTCATTTTAAATACATAATTTATATTAAACATGCTTTTTTTCCCCTTGAAAATAAGTTTTTAAACATAATTAATCAATGATGTTTCATAGCTAGAAATTAACTTAAAAATCTCAAAATCCCTGATAAACTAAAATTAGACCAGGAACCCCATTTTTTCCCTACATGTTCATGCAAATTCAAGCATGAAAATTATGGAAGGAAAATATTCTCAAATTAATGTTATAGTTTATTTTATTTCACAGCTTTTACTAAGAATATGGACACAAATTTACCCAACAAATACATACAAAAAATTCAAACTATAAAATTAAGATTAATTTCTTTTAGTCTCTTACTTATAAATTTAACACTTATTTAAATTTTATAAAAACACTGTAATAGTCACTTAAGTTAGTAATAAGTAATAAGCACTGATTTTTGAACTGTAGGATGATCCAACTGATTTTTGCACTTATGAGATAAAAATCTTTCTTTTGGTTCACAATTTTGTTCATGTTTGTCTGCAAAGCATGAAATTTTCACTTTTAAATCAACATGAATATTTAGTCCATTATATTTGTTTTTCATGCAATAGTCGGAATAAAAGGTTCGTTCACTTCTATAAATTGTGTAATATCGAATAATTTTTCAGAATAGTCCCCAAGGGTGACTGCTCAATGTACTTGAACCAATTTTCTTTGGAACCCAGCGGACCCTTAACATTGACCCACGGACTACCGTTTTGGAACCACTGCTTTAGTAAATAGTTATCCGCCCCAACATTAAACAATTAAATTTTAAGACAAAACCTCTTAATTACGATTAAAAAATAATAGCAAGTTACACTTAAGAAAAATTATGACAAGGGAACGCTTCAAACTGCATAACTTTAAACGTACATTTCTGGTCTGAACATTGAATTCCACATCGTCCCCGAGTCCAAGGTTTTTGAAGCCTTTGCATTCACTAGAGTGGAAAAATATCTACAAAAAACAAAAATAATAATTAGATTTGAAAAAGATAGTAACAGCCATTAAAAAAAAAGAAAATCGGGTATTAAAAATGCACCTCTTTCACGACATCAGCCCTTTCAATAAACCCGAAAGTTTCTTTCAGGGCACAAATCACTCCTTGGAAACGAGTCAGAGGTGGTTTCTCCAACCGAATGCTGCACGCTCTTAGGTTGCCAGTGATTTTATCAGTTGCAATCCGAAAGGTGACTTTATCGTGAGGGTGGAGCTCGGAAGTTCCGTCCACGTCTTCGTGGCAATAAGGCAGAAAAAAGCATTCGCCACGACTTTCGTATGCAACTCTACCCTGAAAATTGAAAATTAATTCTATAAAAGATGCTCATAATTATTACAAACAAGTTATTCGCGTGGTTTTGAATCTACATTTTTTCTTAAGTTGTTATAGATCATATAAAAGTTTTGTAAGAGAGAAACTATCAAAGCTATAACAGCATCGCAAACTAGAAGATAAAAATTTTAAATCGCATTTGAGAAATTTATTGCCAAAACTAGAAATTTTTAGGGGGGAAAATGTGTAACATTCTTATTATTACATCTGCTTTAAATTTATACAAAAACCAGTATCACTGTAAGCTAAAAACTTTAATAGAATGAAATAACAAGTACTATGCAATCACAATGATAATTTCCAAAAACTATACTCTCAAATTATAGTACGCTTACTTCGGTGTTATCTTTGATTTCAGTTGTGATAAACCCGGAAACTCTTTCTTCACACATTACTTCGCCAACTTCAGAAGTAATCTTACTAACAGTGCTAGCAATCGGTTTACCTGTTCGTCGATCATAAGTCATTTCAAATTCAACAGCATCTGAAAATAATTAAGGGCAAAAAACTCTTTAACCAAAAGTATTAAAATAAGTTGAATTGTCAAGAATCATTTAGTGTAACATTTATTTTAGTTTTGATTGAATTTTGCAAGTATTTTTAATAACTTATAATTAACAATTAAGCACAATATTTTTCAAAGAATGTTGCTGTATTAGAGGCTATTTTGGAAGTTAAAATAAAAGAAATTGTAAGAGAAAGTATTTTCTTAAAATACTTGCCACTTTATAGGTTATAATAAGGTTATATTAGGCTCATATAAACTAGCATAGAGCACAATGTAACTGGTGGCCAAACTTGTTAATGTATTGATTTCCAAAGAAAAAAATTGTTTTCCAGTTTTTCCATTACGCAGGGTTTGTTGCTTACTCGGTCAGTTTCACAAACAAAGGAAAAGGCGCAGGATTAGTCCTTATGCCTGTGTTTTCTAAAGTTTCAAGGTGGTGGAGTAGGTTTGTTCTCTAAAGTGTCTTTTTTTTATAAGTACAGAACTTTCCGAGTGAATTTTCTTTAAGCATGATTGAGTATTATTTTGTATCAAATCAATTAACATTACTTTGTAGCCTTTCCTTTACAAGTTAAGTAAAAAGCTGAATATATGTTACAAAAGTTAACAATATATTTAATGTAAGACACATACGAAATATTCTGCTGCTTACAAAATTAAAAAGCTTTGTCAAAGGAACTTTACAGATTTTTTTTAATTTAAATGCAAATTAGTTAAAAAGAGATATTTTTAATTCACAAGATTACTTCAAGAATTGTGCAGATATCAACTCACCTCCGAGTTTTAAGTGTTCGATGTTACCAGAATATTGACTGAAATGAAAAAATAATCTTGCTTGTCGTTCACAGCATTGAATGAAACCATATGAATGCTAAAAAATAAAATACAAACGATTGGAGATTACTACATAATTTGAAATAATAATAGGTACTTAGACCGAGTAATATTGAAAAGCTAATTTAATTAAACTTTTTTTTCCTTCAAAAAATGGCCAGGATTTTGTTTTTCCTTTCAGTAAGGAAATAAGATAAAGTTTTGTCTTAGGGGACTAAAATGCTAAAAAAAAAAAAAAATTGAAGAACTTGTTAAAAACCTTAAATTAACGTTCTAGGCACTAATTTGAATGTGAAATACAGTGGAACCTAACTATAAAGGACTAATGGGATATAAAAGTTGTTCACTTTAATGAAAGTCTGGTTCATAAAAAATAATCTTATAGAGGTGTAATGTCAACAGGGTGTACATTACTGAAAATACAGCAGTTAGCAATAAAAAGTGTTTGTTATATTATATATATAAAAACTAGCCTTCAACATCATAGGTTGAATCGAAAAATATGTGTACATGCATTAACCTTTAGAAAAAGTTGTTGTTCATGTTGATTGCATACATTCATTGGTTTGAAAAAATTATTTTCTGTTGAGTCTGTTTCTTCAATTAATAACTGACTGAGGAATAATGAAGAAACTGTTGTTCATATTCTCTGTGAATGTGACTTCTACTCCGCCCATAGGTTCGAGCACTTGGGACGTCACTTACTTGAGCCTTGGAAACTCCAGGATATTCCTGTTAGATCATTGCTGAATTTTGCTTCAGCTACGGATCTCTTTTCTTAAGTGCTCAAGGGTTTATTCCAGGGGATAGTACAATAGACCTCCGGTCGCAGTGCTTGCTCCAATTTGGAGCCCCCATCCTTAAGTCATAAGTCGAGGTGCTGCAAGTGTTCATAACAATAACACATTTTCATTTGTCGATTGTTCACCATCTTGAATAATAAAATTTAAATGGTGTACAACCATGGCGTCGAATGGCTTTTCAGCCATATATTTTTTTAAACTATCCATTATAAAGAGATTCTACTGTACTTATCATAAAGTAAAAATATTTCAATGTTATAAATGCTTAAAAAATTCTATATTTTTAATAAGTTTATTTTTGTATTCAAAACAAGAATAAGGCAATAAAAAAATAGATTTCAAATTAAAAACATATAATTATATTCTGTAAAATCTATATTATGGATTTTATCTGGTATAAAGTTGCATAAAGTGTGGCTACAGCTCACTCTATAGGTATAACCACACTCTTAAGAGTCCTATGTAAATACATACTTGGCATTAAATATCAGTGTTCACTCTAGGCGTTTTTTGAAGGGCGGCCCGCCCTGCCCGCCTTTTTTTACTCTCGATTGCGCCCTCATGCCCCTTTTTCAAAAATGCCGCCCTCTTTTGAAAAAATTCCGCCCTTCTTGCCCTTTTCAGTCACGGCACAACGTCAGTGCTTCCCTAGCCGTCTTTAAAAAGGCATCGATTAAAAAAAAAATGGTGTGTAAATTACAATTAAGTTAATTGTAACAGTAGAAGAACAAACTCCTTTTTAACTACGCGTGTTATGAAATCACGATGATTCCGCGGTAATTTCGAGCACGGGGCACAAATCCTATTCGTTGCCTGTGCCCGCATATGAAATGCTAATTTTTGTTTCTGTGTTTTTTAAAGAGAAGATGGTTTGGGGCGAAGTTGCAAGTCTAGGCATTTTATTACCAAATTTTGGATTTAAGTAGCATTTTTATCAGTTTTGTAAGGGGTCTGATTAGGACTACTTACATATTTGGTTTTTAGGAAAAACATTCAGTTTAAAATGTCAAATTTTAGATTTTAAGGTAATATCTTCATAAAGAATCATCAATTTCGTTCGGGTTTTTCCTGCGCAATGTCAATCAATAAATCAGAACTTTTTTTTTGTTTGGTCACGGGTCCGATGTGTGGCCACGCCCACCCCATAATTTTTTTTTAAAGTGCCCTTTTAAAAACAAGAAGTGCCTTTTTAAAAACGGGGTGCCCTTTTACTGCCAACTGCGCCCTGCCCCTTTTAATTTCTAGAGTGAACACTGAAATATGAATATACAGTAGACTCGCGATAACTCGAACTTTTCGATATCTCCAAAAAAATCAATTTCCCTGCACCTTCATTACTTTTTTAATGTAATTTTATCTCTTTACTTCGAAGTTTTTCGTCGTTATTTTCGATAACTCGAGGTTTCCTCGCAACTAGGGATGAACCGGATAGTGGTTTCGCCGGATACCGGATATCCGGCGCACATTACAAACCGGATATCGGATATCCGAACTGGATTTTGCCGGATATCCGGCAGTTTCTTTTTTATGAAAATATCTTCTCATACACACTAGAAAAAACGGATATCGGTCAAAAATTACAAAATATTTTTTTATTCTATAATATTCCCCGATTCCTTACCTTTAAGGTGATACCAAGATTGAATAAACCTTCACAAAACTTTTTTTTATTTACAAAGGGTTAGTCTAGGGTGCTGCTAGCCAATGGGCGTATGTTTTGTACACTTTAAACTCAATTTCTGAATAATTGTATTTTTACCATAGGCCCTTTCATTGCAAACATGAAAACTCAAGTTTGCTTAAACTTTTGAGAAAATTATTTTTATTTCTACTTTATATTAGTTGTAAAGTGTTATGACCCTCCACCATTACGATTCGTTAAAAAAAATTAATAGAATTTTGAAGTTAAAAACGAGAAAAATTCAAGGGAAAATCTGCACATTGTTAATACATTGGTAAAATTTTCAGAAAAATCCTTAAAGCAAAGATAATTGACCGCCACACAAAAAAATTTTTGATGTTTTATTCATCCGGATATCCGGCTTGGTAAATCGGATATCCGGCATTTTACTTCCGGATATCGGATAGTTAAAAATCAGCCGGATAGGCCGGATACTGGATAGTTACCGGATATCCGTTTCATCCCTACTCGCAACTCAAAATTTAGTTTTCCTCTTAAAACTACGGATTTTGAAGAACCTTTAGCACATATGTAATTGACAAGTTCTTCTTATCAGTTCTCTTTCTTATTGTGCGTTACTGAAAGGGGATACACAATAATGAATTCCTACCTGTGCCTCACCCTTTTGTTTAAATGTCGCCAGACTGGATTCCCTGAGCTGTATCTCCTCCTCTTTAACACAGTCAGTCCAACAAAGAATATTAATGATTTATCGTCCCTCAAGCCAGCTGGTGTTTTCGGTAAAGTGAGTCACTTTCTTGCAACATTATACCGACCGTTCAGAAAGCAACTCACTAAAAATATGAAGACGACACTCGAACTCAACCCCTTCTCACTTTTGTTTAGGCTTTCGTGTGGTGTTGATTTGTCGCTGTGAATAATGGCGACAAAACGAAAATGCAATGCACTCTCTATAGCAGCATTTGATGAGAGATCGCTCTCAGAAGAAGGATAATGAAGAATGCGAACCTCCTCCAATGATAACTTTGTAAGAGGCTCTATCTTCCATGAATCGAGGTCGGAAATGAAAACATCAGAGACATTTCAAGCAATCCGGAAAATATAATTGATTCCGAAAAAATAGAAATACCCACCAAACTATTTTGGATAGAAATTTAAAATGAAATAGTGTAAGTATACTTGTATTTATTTTTACCAAAAAAGCCTTTTTATAGGATTTTCGATATCTCGAATTTTTATACACTTCCCTTCGAGTTCAAGATAACAAGAGTTGTCTGTAGTACATATAGTCTTTATTTAAAGATATATTGCTATTAAAACAAACAAAAGCTACAATTTGAAACAAATTTTACATTACAACTAGATAATAGTTTAGATACATCAATAAATACAAATCAAATAATGACAAATTAAAAAAATCTATTACCAAAAAAATTCATTAGTAATAATCTGCAAAACAACTCACAAGCAATTTCTCGACAATTCCCGTCTCCCTAGCTACCCCACCAGGACTAGAGCTGTTACTGTTGCGTGGGCAGTCATCATTCGATGTTCGGTTGAATGAGGGAGAACGCTGGCAGAGGGGCGATGCAGGATCTTGAGTTGACGGCTGGAATTTCTGAAATATATGTTTAAAAACTACAACTTCCACAAAATTTTTGTCTTATTTGCTTCAAAAAGAGGTTTTATGGCACAATAGCCAGTTTTGGCTAAGCTGTGATAAACAAGTTAGGTTACCATCTATACAAATTAAATAGGGTTAAGAACAGGATTTGGGTTAATTCCTAGTGTCCGGTGCCCTCGCCAGATGGGATTTGGCGACAAATGATTGGGCAATAAAGTTTATATTTTGGCAACCCTTCTTGATGACATGCAAAAATATCATGTTGTATGGCCTAAATTTTTTTCCGTAGTTTCGACACTTTTGCATTGACGTTCAGCTTGCGTGATTGGGATTTTGATGTGTACGCGGACTACGTTTATTTAAATAGTAGGTATTTGTGGGAGTTGGAAATGAAAGGCATTGTATTCATTTTCAGAAAATAAAGAGCTCTTAAGGACTTCCAAAATTCGTTAGGAGTAAATTTTTTAAGGATTTTATTTTTAATTCTAAAAAATTGAACACAT
Source organism: Troglohyphantes excavatus (assembly GCA_963932185.1). NCBI lineage: Eukaryota > Metazoa > Arthropoda > Arachnida > Araneae > Linyphiidae > Troglohyphantes > Troglohyphantes excavatus. The sequence continues at coordinate 17,464,324 of OZ010668.1, forward strand.
TTGTGACAAAAAGGTAGCTCTAAAGTCACAAATAGGTTTCTTAATAAAAAAATAATATCGACAGTTTCTATTGATTTAATTAAAATTAGTCTCAAAAATTAAGGTGTGGCTGTGCCACACCACCACAGCATGGCCAGAAGGGTTTTACACCAAATTTCATGTCCGTAAATTACAGAAATAATTGAACACCAACAAATATGGGTACTTCTCTTCTAAACGGCCTCAAATAGTAGCCAAGCGAAAGTTTGTCGCCGTATTGATTATTTACAATTTTAATGTTGCCACTCACAAAATAAAATGTTAAAAACAGTCGTAAATGATTTACGATTAGATGACGTCAAAAAGTACATTCTAAATTATAGACAATAAGTCGCACTTAACCTGTGCAATGGGCTATTAGTTACGGTTCGAGGTAAAGACTTTCGCTCGTCAGCGGATCTGGATGTATTTTCAAGTGAACATCTAACGACCGGATGCGTTGCGCATGCGTCTTTTTTTCTGATCTTTATGGTTACTTAAGGAGAAATGCACAATTACGGTTAATTAAAAAATGCTGTGTCTTATTTTCGAACCACGGTGGATGACGTTCACTGCGTAATGGGCTAGCGGTGACGGTTCAAAATTATTTCCGAAGGATTTCTTTAAGGTCTGCACGATTGAATAAAATAACGTCGCACTTGAGCTCCACAATGGGCTAATGTCGAAGGTTTAGAATTCATCTCGAAGCTTTGGTTTGGTTAATTAACATCGCACTAGAGCTTCACATTGGGCTGTTGGAGGCAGTTCGGCGCCTATCTCGAAGGGAACAATGTCTCGTATTTTTGAACCACGGTCAGATGGCGAGAACATCACCTGAGCTGGCAATCTTTCCGGCATTCGTTGGGAAATTTCGACACCACTCTTAAGCGCACGCGCGCTAAAGTCACAGACTCCTGACGTCGATTTATGGTCCCGGGCAGTTGTGGTCTCCGGCCTCCGACTACTCAGGATTACATCCATGACCCCCTCCGGGCAGTCGATCATGGTGCTTACAGGCAATCCTTCGGGCAGTCGTTTGGTGCATTTCGACAACACATAATCCAAACAAACTTGTCGGAGGAAGAAAGTAAAAAAGTAAATATATAAAACGAGGCACCCGTTTCCGGGCCTTTCCTTCGATATAGGAACCGAACCGTGGCCAATAGCCCACTGTGTAGTCTAGTGAGACGCTAATTACCCATACCAAAATCAACTCCAAAGAAATTGTGTTTTAACTATTTTGAGCAATGACACTAAAAAAGGCACGTTCAGTTTACTCTCCCGTTTTTATTTAGCTCAGTGCACTCAATCATGCAATCAACTGAAACGCGATCTTTTGTGTATGGTAATCCCTAAGGTAAACTACTTTGGCGCATTTTCGCTCGTTGGCATATGAGGCCGTATAAACGAAAAGAACCCAAATATCTCCCCAACACAAACTTTATATCTGTCTCTCAAGGGGCTGTACCACATACTTCCTAATTGCTTATTTCAAGATGTTAAAACTTATCAGTGCTTAACTTTCTATTGGATAAACATAAAAGTGTAACAAAAGCATCCTGATACACTATATAGCAGTTCAACGTGGCAACAAAGTCCTAGGAAAAAAAGTTCCCTAATTTCCATAGTGTCACAAAAATTTTCCCTGATTTTACAATTACATTAATGTTGCAATACATGCTTTGTATAGAAACAAAATATCCACGCTACAATATATTGCATTATAAATGAAAAATTATAAGCAAGGTTCAAAAACATAGAAAGGGTTTATATTTCCTACAATTGTTAAAGTAAACAATTCATAAACAAGGATATAAATTAATGGTCAAGAAGACAATTACCTTTGACGACTTTTTAAGAATGCAAGCTTAAACGATTCTGATCATTTGGTTTTTTTAGAATGCAAGGTTTACAGAAACAGCATTTGGCTATGGGTTGGGGACAAAGTTATGAGTATGACAGTAGAAACCATTTTTTAAAAAAATATACGTACAAATGTAGAATCATTGGAACAGATGTATAAGACATTTGGCGTGTTGGCGACGAAAAAAGTTGCTAAAACGGTTTCTTCAATTTACGCCGCTGAATTGTAGAATTTATTTGAAGTTTTAGGCAACAGTTAACTATTTTTTTGCTTTTATTCGAAACTACCGTTAAAATTAGTTCCGGTAACGCACAAAAACGATTACACAGCACGAGGACGTCATAGGGCTGTCAGATTGAAAGCCACCACAAGAATCGGAAAATACCAACAATGTCAGGTAGGGTTGCCAAATTATAAATTTATCGCCCCTATAAAACATACCAAAAACAACTTGTGCAACAAATGTCCTATACTACATCTGTACCGAAACATTTCATGATTCCCTTTAAAACCCCAGGGAAAAGTTCACAGAAATAGCAGCTAGAGAAAAAAAATCTTGGTATAATGCACCTCTAGATTAACCAAAAACATAAATAATAAAGAAATTTTCAAGTTTTTTTAATGTTATAGTAAACATTACCTTCCACTGAGGGCTTGCCATTTTCTTTGATTTCTAATTGAAAAATTTAAGGATTAAGGCGGCAAACTTTGTTTCGCTTAATTAGATGATCTTGATTTTGAGGAGGCCAAAAAAGTTTGGGGGTGAATTTTGCTGATGGAAGTGCCTCAGATGTTTAACAGTGAGTGTGGATGTGTCCGAGCTGACGTGACCTTTTGTTCCTGAGCTGTTGATTAATTTGTCCACTTTAATATGTCATGCTGAAAGAAAAAGAGTTACAAAAAATAAATTCATACTTAATATAAATACCCTACATATAAATCTGACGGAAACTTACATATTTATATGGGGTAAAATATATTTTAAAATGATAAAAACAGAACTTGCTTAAGATAAATTGAAGGCTAATACATCTTTTTGAAGTGTTTATAAAAAAGATATAAAGTTGTTTACATGTATAAACACATACTACGACGTCAATTTATGCCAATTGTACGTTTTTAAAATTAATACGAATGCGTGAACTGTTTTGATAGAACAAAACAGTGAAAAAAGTAGAGTATTTTAAACATGGGTAGAAATATTTTAAATGTCTACTTAATAGATAAAAACAATTACAAACCTCGACAATGCACATCACCGACAACATGCCGCCATCTTTTAGGGAATTTAATTTAATAAGTTGAAGAGTCGCATATACTGCTTCTTGCAGATTATTTATGAAGCAAAAAAAAACTATTTAAATTAAAATAAAATTAAAAAATAATCAAAAAAATATGTTTGGTGATTATACTATGAAATTATTTTATATAAAAAAATCATTGCTAAAATTTCATTATAAGCAAAAAGTATGAAAATATATCAAGCGAAGTGAATTACTACGAACTTTGTGTTGTCCTTTGAGTTGTTGATTGTTTTGCATAGAGAATTTAGGAGATTTTATATACCTGAATTGAATTCTAATTATTCAAAAATGATGCACTCCTTAAAAATAATAAGAAAAGCCGTTAATGGCTATAAAATGCTTCCTTTTATGGCGACCCGAATTATAGCTCGAAATTCCAGTGTTACCAGTAAATAAAATATTTAATTTTCTCTTTTATATGTTTATTCTTCAAATTTTAAAATCACAGCTTTGTTTATAATAAATCCTATAAGAAACTGCATATATAAATAACATTTGAATATTCTTCATGTCTACATTATGTATTGTATAACGTTTTTGTAGAATACATAGTTAGATAAATTTACTGCACTTTAATCCATTCTCTTCAATGGCTTGTTTTTATAATCTTGCTATTTATAACAGTATCTTGAAACTTTTTTGAATTTTTTTTTATTTCAATATTGTTCAAGGACTTGATTGTTTAACCATCCAGTTGTCAGTCGTTGATGCTCTGTCTTCCAAACGTTCTGCCACTCAGACTTAACTGTTATTGTCAAGATTATAATTTTTGGTTAAATGCATTGAACATTCTCATGGCAACTTTTCTAAAAAAGCAATGGTTTATTCCTAGTGTCCGGTGCCCTCGCCAAATGGGATTTGGCGACAAATGATTGGGCGATAATGTTTATATTTTGGTAACGCTACTTGATGACGTGCGAAAATGTCATGTTGTATTAGGGATGAGCTTAGTAGTTATTATTAAATAACGACAGTTATTACGATATTTTAATGAAATAACTAGTATATTTAACTGTTACTTGATATCTTGAGCGATATTAAATGACGCAACCTCAGAATTATTCGGTACAAAATATCAAATGCTAAATTTTGATGAAGTTTTTTTTATCAGCTGATCAAAATGTTGTTTTTAGTTAATATTGCGCGCAATATACCAGACCGTGAGAAATAATAAAATTAATATTATTTAAAATTTATGATATTTACCTTTTACAATGCGACAAGGAGTACCAAAGAATCACTTTCAGTTAAAAATCCTTCACATAGATGCGAAACGCAAACAAAGTATCTTTATCTGAACAGAACCGCACCTTACACAAAGAATTTCTATAATGTAAAGCAGATTCACATATTCATTCATCCCAACTATCAAAAAACACCAGCTTCTCCTCTCCCCCCCCCCCCCCCCACACACACATTAAATGAATTGAACTATAATATCAAGACCCTTCCCACAAAACAATTAACTTTCGCCGACTAGAACGCACAAAAAATATAAAAAATATCCCGAATCGTATGATAAACACAATATCGAAATATATATTTTGAACCAAAGAGTTCTGATATAACATATATATTTTTTTAATCGTAAATATCAACAGTATTTCTGAAATTATTTAGATCGTATTTTGGACACGTGCCAATAACGAAGTGAGTATTCTAATAATAAAATATATTTTGTTATAAAAATACCAGCATTAGCCTGAAATTATTGGGATCTCAACTTGGAAATGTTCCAATAACTAAATCTCAATTCAGCAATCCTTCTGCGATCAATTATATCATGATATTGTATCATAGAGTAAGTTTCGTTTCGACCAAGGCCTTTGCATGGACTCTTATTTTTCTCAAGGCCGTATGTTTTTTTTTTTTAACTTGCTCTAGTTTGACGGTAGAGGTGTTTCTGGTTAAAAATAAACAGCGCTTTTATTAATTGTTTGAAGTACGAATATTTACATTTTTTTTTTTTTAATTTTGATTTCGAAATACTGCTTTTTTTTAGCAAGTAAATAACTGTTATTTCTTATAAATAATATTTTTAATTATCAGAAATTGATATAATGATATTTTTAGGAATGAACCGGATAGTGGTTTTGCCGGATATCGGATATCCAGCGCACATTACAAACCGGATATCGGATATCCGAACTGGATTTTGCCGGATATCCGGCAGTTTATTTTTTATGAAAATAAATTCTCATACACACTAGAAAAAACGGAAATCGGTCAAAAATTGAAAAATATTTTTTTATTCTGTAATATTTCCCAATTCCTTATCTTTAAAGTGATACCAAAATTGAATAAACATTCAAAAAACTTTTTTTATTTACAAAGGGTTAGTCTAAGGTGCTGCTAGCAATGGTCGTATGTTTTGTACATTTTACACTTCTGAATAATTGTAATTTTACCATATGCCCTTTCATTCCAAACATAAAAACTCAAGTTTGCTTAAACTTTTGAGAAATTTATTTTTTAATTCAACTTTATATTAGTTGTGAGATGTGATGACCCTCCACCATAACGATTCGTTAAAAATATAATTTTAAAGTTAAAAATTTGAAAAAAGTTTTTTTTTTAAAGTCTCTATTGGTTAAAGGGAGAATCTGCACACTGTGAATACATTGGTAAATTTTCAGGAAAATACTTAAAGCAAGAACAAAAAAAATCTTCGATGTTTTATTCATCCGGATATCCGGCATGGAAAATCGGATATCCGGCACTTTACTTCCGGATATCGGATAGTTACCGGATAGTTAAAAAGCAGCCGGATACCGGATAGTTACCGGATATCCGTTTCATCCCTAGATATTTTATACCTGTTATTAAAATATCTCTCATCACTATGTTGTATGGCAACTCTAAAATTTTTCCCTATTGCGTTCTTTCAAGTGCTGTTCTGCGATTTTTGAATCGTTGTTGTGATTTTGATTTTCCTGAGCTATGGATGTATACTTTTTATATACGACTTTTATTTGAAAAGTTGGTATTTTTGGGAGTTGGAAATGAAAGGCTAACGTGCCATGATTGATTGGTGCATGGATGCCGGATTGTTATCTAACAAGCGAACGTGAATGGAGCGGACCCCGCTGCATTTCACTGTGGAATGGGTTTATGGGTCGAAACATGGATACATTATGCAGCAAATGATCGACTTCCCGGAGGGTGTCATGGATGCGATTCTGAGTAGTCAAAGGCCGGAGACCTCAAAATCAACTTCAGGAGTCTGTGATTTTAGCGCGCGGTACGCGTGTGCGCTTAAGAGTACTGTTGAAATGCCCCAAACGACTTCCCAAAGGATTGCCTGTAAGCACCATGATCAACTGCCCAGAGGGACATTGTTACCTTCGAGATAGGCGCCGAACTGCCGCCAGCAGCCCAATATAAAGTGTAGTGTGATGTTAATTTACCAAAGCAAAGCTTCGGAATCAATACTTAACCGTCGTCATTAGTCCATTGTGGAGCTCAAGTGCGACCAACGCAATGTACGTCATTTTGATTTGGCGAAGAAAAAAAACATCATTTTTGGCATTGGCGCCAATTTTTAGACTTGGCGACAACGGGGCATCGTACACTAGGAATTTACCAATGCAATATATACAACACTAAAACGTTCTCGGAGACAAAAATCGGTTTCCTTGCTAAGCAAAGAACTCTTCCATTTCCCCCTGCAGGTTTCTTAGAAAGCATAATCAGATTTGATGAAAAATTAGGGGGACTTGCCAATGCATTAGGACTAAATTTTTGCAGAAGGAAATTATTCGAGTAATTGAGTAGACACATGCACAAATGTAAACTGCTAGGTGAAACTAACCATGATGAACGCACATGGATATCCGACATGTTTTTCCAAGTTGCGAAAAAAAATAATCTATTATCCTTTTTATTGTTATGGGACATCATATTCAGTTTGGGACACATTCCCTATTCAGATTATCATTATGGGACAGATTTATTATAGAACATTTGGCACTTTTTTTTCTTTTTGTCGACGAAAAAGTCAACAAAACGGTTTTTTGATTTGCACCGATGAATTTTAGAATTTAGTATTAAGTTTTACGCAACAAAAGCAGTTATTAAAATTTCCTGATGTTTATAATTATTAGCCGACACTCTGAAACACATACCATGTGCTAATGTCACAGACTTGTACCTCGATCAAGGCTCCAGGCTAAATTGTTGTTTCTGGCCTACGACTGCTCAGGATCAAAGCTGGTACCCCCTTCGAGCAGTTGATTATGGTGCTTACAGGCAATCCTTCGAGCAGTTGTGCAAAAATCCGAAAAGAACTAACCCATAAAACAATTCCCCCCCAAAAAATATTTTTCCTACAAATGTAATAGCATCCAGGAATATTAAACAGTAACAACAAACACAAACATCACCCCCACCAAGATATCCAGTTATACTGCAATCCCCAAAAGTAATCTAATATCTTCTAGTTTAAACAGTTTCTTAACACCTATGATTTGAAAACAAGTTTTTTTAAGTTACAACAGTTTACAAGTTTGGTTAAACAAATTACCTATTCGAAGTTGCTGCTAAAAATAGTTCTGGGAACCGCACATACGAATATGCATCACGATGATGTCATAGGGTTACCAGACTGAAAGGCATCACTAGTATAGGAAAATACCAACAAATCAGGTGGCATTGCCATGGTACAAATTTATCGCCCAAAAAAACATAACCTTGTGTCAAATGTCATATAATACATTCGTTAATCATCTAATTATAATTAGAGTTTGGCGTGATCCTTTATGTAGGGATTAGAAAACAAGTGTGGTTTATATTTTTGTGAGTATAACACCATTTCTGATCACAGATTCGAGAGGGGCATCGTTTACTTTAGATCCAGGACATTAAGGTTAGGTTTCTGATTAACTTTGCCCCAGACATGGGATCTCTTCTTGTAAGGTGTCAGAGATTTTTTGAAGTTAGTACAATAGAGCTCTGGGCACAAGGTTGACTCTATTGGAGAGAGAGTGAGGGGCATAGATAAAACCCACCATAGATAAAAAAAATTCATCATTATAGCAATACAAGAACAATTAACATGGATTGCTAATAAAATCAAGCTTCTTCCTTACAGTGTTATTACTAGCATCCTTATAAATAGTTTATACTACTATATAAACATATACCAGTGTTTAATCCGTTGTCGTTTTATTTTTCCAAAATGCAGAAAGAAATCGTATTTGGTGACTTTTGCTAAAATGTAAAAGTCAATTTTAAAAAAATCACAATTTTTTTTAATGGTTAGGATTTTATTTTGCATTTCTTTTCTTTCTTTAAAACGCTGGCTAAAAGAAATTAGTTTTTCCAGATAATTCGAACATCAATCCATTCTACAAATTGTTGGCTTTGGTATCCCATTTTTTAGAAGCAAAAGACTTCAGGACCTCTCTTCAAAGTTCTGTCTTCTCCCTATTGCATTAATATCGTACCTCACGGAAAACATGCGATTTGACTCTGTAACAAATGTGTAAATGATTTTTTTTTATTGCTTTAATTTTTGAATTATAATTGGCTACATTTGGGGGAAAAAAAATTTATATTTAAACAAAATTTCTTGAAACAGACGTTTTGTAGCAACTGTTTGAAAATGTTTGGTTATGTCTTTACAAATAGGCAAGAATTAAATGGTTAATTGATCAAGAGTATTTCCATTTTTTGATGTTTTTAACATTATATATTTTGTTCACTCTAGAAATTTAAAGGGGCAGGGCGCTACTGGTCAAGAAAAGGGCACTTCCAAAAAAAAAGTTGGTGGGTGCGTCTTTCTGTTAACACACCAGGCACATATGCAGAGGCATGGGTGCTTGATTCTTAGCATGAGTGTAGTGGGAGGCTTTTTTAAAGACAGCTAGGGAAGCAAGGATGCTTGTGCTTGACTGAAAAGGGCAAAAGGTGCAGAATTTTTCCAAAAAAGGTATGACAGCGCTATCGAGATTTAAAAAGGGCGGGTCGCCCTTCAAAAAATGCCTAGCGTGAACACTAATTATATATTAAAATAAATAAGCTAAAATGATTTTGGGATTTTAGATGAAATGCTAAATTTTTTGAAGATTTTAGCTAAAAGGTTTCTGAAACCCAGCTTTAAACAATGATACATGCAACAACAAAAAAATTGCAAATATATTAATAAGCTTTGCCCCTTGATTATTATTTGTCTCTAACTAAATATGTTTTAATTTTTAGCCTGGAATAAAGATTGGAAACCGGGTCCTTATCCAAAAACACCTGAAGAGAAAATGGCAGCTGCTAAGAAATATAACATGATTATTGAAGATTATGAACCTTACCCAGAAGAAGAGGGATATGGCGATTACCCGATGTTTAAAAGGTTTCACAATGAAAGCCGTAACCCACATGAGCCTTATGATTATTGGTGTCTAAAAAGGAATTTCGGAGAGCCGGTTAGTTTAAATTCATTAAAATATATAAAAGATCATTTCAACCCCTATTTAACTTACCACCTCTTTTACAAAATCACCCCTTTTGACTTCCTTCATTTCCATAATCCACATTCTCTATGTACCATTCTCAACCGTTTCCACAAGTGAATGTTCCCTATCACCCATGTTCTTAATTCCCTTTTGGCACAACTCCAGAAACTTCATGTGTGTGTTCCTCCTTGACAAATCCCTGCAATTCCCTATGTTGTATCTGAGGTTCTCCCTAATGGGGAAAACTCTGGTTCTTCTGTTTTTAACCGACTGCCCAGCGCGCTCACCAAAACTCCAAAAAAAAACTCCAAAATAAAATCGCAAGAAAATTTAAATTAAAACCGCCAACGCGCGCCAAGTCGAGAGGTTATAGATTCAACCTGTATGTATGTATTTTTTTTTTTTTTTTTTTTATGTATGTGCGCTCGGGATTTCGATTCTACTTTAGATATTTGGACAATTTTTTTTTTGTTGGATAGGGGATGTTTCAAAGGGGAGCAATTTGAAAAAAATATCCGGTTATCCGGGATTTAACTATCCGGATTTCTTAATTAACCGGACCGTTTAAAAAAAAATGTCTTCCGGTTTCGAAAATTCTTTTTTTGTTGGATAGAGAAAAATCTGCAAAAAAATAATCGATTATCCGGCTGTTATATATCCGGAAATGCCGATTAAACGGAGTTTTTTAAAACAATTTATCCGATTTCAAAATATTTTCATTGTTTAACGGAAGTTGTACAACAATGACATTTCGTTTAACATGCATTTATTGGTTTTGTTAGGGATTGTTTAAAATTTACATTGTTGAGCACAAGTTGCTACTAGAATTTCTTGGTGAATAGGGGGCGAAGCCCCCTGCTAAATTAAAAACTAAAAAGGGAAAAATAAAATAATCTTTCTAAAAAAAAGGAAAACCGACTTTAAGAAAAATGCTTTAAAAAGTAAAAAATAATTTTTAATCTTATGAATGAGTTGACAAAATTGAATTATTGAATATCAATTTTATACGTAGTACTACTTTTGGAAGTTGGTGCCAATTTACAAAAATCATATCTAAATTTTGGCGCCGATTTCAAAAAGTTGTACTAAGTATAAAATTGATATTCAATAATTCAATTTTGTCAACTCATTCGTAAGATTAAAAATTATTTTTTACTTTTTAGCGCATTTTTCTTAAAGTCGGTTTTCCTTTTTTTTAGAAAGATTATTTTATTTTTTTGACTTTCAGGCTGTAATGACGTACTTCACAGGCTCTCTGGTGATCTAATAAAGAATCTAAATGCAACCTCGGCCCCTTTTGTTAATTTTAGAACCTAATATTTCATATATTTATAAATTGTAGCAGTGTAGAATATTGGGTAAATTCATAGTTTGCAGTGCACACTTAGAGCGATTCTGAAAAATTATCGCCAAGGTTAAAATGATGTGTTTATCCCTAAGTCAAAATGGGCTATTTGCGAAAGCTCAGATTCGACAAGGCTGGTTGGTTAAATAACGTTGTCCTGGAGCAATGGGCTATTCGTGACTGTTCGGATTCAATAATTATGCAATTAATCAATAAAATATGACAAAAGTCTGAAGTGTGTTCATGTATCCTTGCGCTGTCACAGACTCGTACCTTGATTCATTTTTCTGGACAAAAGTTGTCCTATGGCTTTCGACTACTAAGGCTTAAAGCCATTATCCCCACTGAGCAGTTGATCATGGTCAGGGTTCACTCTAGGTGTTTTATGAAGGGCGGACCACCCTGCCTGCCCTTTTTTCATCTCGATAGCGCCCTCGTGCCCCTTTTTCAAATATGCCGCCCTCTTTTAAAAAAATCCCACCCCTCTTGCCCTTTTCAGTCAAACACAAGCATCCTTGCTTCCCTAGCTGTCTTTAAAAAAAAGGTATTGATTAAAAAAAATATTGCATGTAAATGGAAATTAAGTGAATTATAACAGTAGAAACTAACAGTGAAAATAACAGTGAAATCGCGATGACTCTGCAGTAGTTTCGAGCACGGGGCATTCCATGAATGCTATTGGATACCTGTGCCCGCAAATGAAATACTAAGTTTTTTCTGTGTTTTTTTTTTAAAGTGAAGATGGTTTGCGGCAAAGCTGCAAGACTAGGCATTTTATTACCAAATGTTGAATTTAAGTAGCCTGTTTATCAGTTTTGTAAGAGTCTGATTAGGACTACTTACAGATTTGGTTTTTAGAAAAACATTAATTTTTAAATGTCAAATTTTGGATTTTAAGTAATATCTTCATAAAGAGACCTTAATTTTGTACGGGTCTTTACTTCGAAATTAGCCCAAAACCATCAACAATAGCCCAATATGCAGCTCTAGCGCAATGTCAACCAACAAATCTGAACTTTTTTTTGGTCGCGGGTCCGATGTGTCAATGTGCGCGGCCACGCCCACCCCAAACATTTAAGTGCCTTTTTAAAAACGATATGCTCTTTTACTGCCAAGAGCGCTCTGCCCCTTTTTATTTCTAGAGTGAACACTGATCATGGTGCTTACAGGCAACCTTGTGAGCATTCGATTATGGCAAAACCAATTAAACAAGAAAATGGGAATAAAAAATCTTACTTCCCCAGCAATTGATTCGACCACCAACTCCTTCAGCGGGTAAACCACAATGACGTCCTACATAAACTTAGTGTGCGAGAAACGGGATCCAGTAAGTTGACACTGTATTTGCAGCAATCCGGAATATTAACTATTCCGCGGAAAACAGAACTGCTTCAGCAATGTGTGCTTGTATTCCAGCATTCATGCATCAATCAATTACCAACAGGTTTGGCTTCTTCCTTAAAAAATATTTACTATTAAATACGTTTCTGCAACATAATACACCTACGTCGACAGAAAAACAGACCTGATCAAGTTAAACACATTCCAATCCCATAATCATAATTTTAGGGTTACCATAAATCATTTCAATACTATGAGCATCATAAATGAAGGTTGCTATAAGATAAACTTTATAGCTCATTAACTGTCGCCAAATATTTCATTTGACAAAGGCACCGCAGACTAGGACTACACCAATATTAATTTTTTTAATATATTGAATAAAAAGTAAATAGATTATCTACCGTATATACTCGTGTAAAAGCCGAGAAATTTAAGTCAAAATTTTCATCAAAAAATAGGGGAGTCGGATTATACGCGGGACAGTAAAATGTATATACGCGGGTCAGTAAAATGTATAATATAATTTGCATAAAATGGAAAAGGGACAGAAGTTAAAATTAAGCGGTTTTTCTAAAAAAAGGCCAAGATCGAGAATGTGCGTCACGTCCTGACTGAAGACTGTTCTGCGCATTGCGGCGTAATGGTAATGCAAAATTGCACTGCTCACATAAATAATCAGTTTAACTAAATAAAAAGTATATATTTTGATAAATATTTCATTGGTTTGTAGAATGGTGAAGCTAGTATGCATTACTTTAATAGAATTTTGGATGGAAGACTAAGAAGTTAACATCGTGGGTAGCGAATGACACCACTTTAAAGTCCATGTCTTTCTTGCTCGATTGCAATAATTAAACAAAATTTATTTCCCCAAAACGGATTTTATTCCTTGATAATATCAGTGGCGTAGCCAGCATTGGGTTACTTTGGGTTAGAACCCCCCCCCCTGTAGCCAGTTTTAAATCAACTTTATTTAAAAAAAAAAATAATAATAAGGGCAAAAAAAAAAGATTTTTTCTTGAATTTCTATAGAGAAAACACACGTCTCATTTCCTGGTCTACCCCACATGCAGGCACGTCGCACCGGGGAGGAGTCTGACCCCCCCCCCCCCCCAATAATTGACCCCCACTCTAAAAGTTGTGAATTTCAAGGTTTGAAAATAAACGAGTTGGGAAAATTTATGTCTGAAAAAAATTAATATTTTTAACAAATGAAAGCAAAACCACCAAGGTTATTAAGGGAAAATTAGAAATTGTCCAACTTGTAAAATTAAACTTAAATTCGTGTGTTTGGTTTCAGAGTTTACTGCACACTTTATACCGATATGACGCAAAGGCTCCCAAGGCTACAGATGGAGTTGACTAATGCAGTCTACAATCGACACATGCCAGTGGCGGAACTGTTTTATAAATTTCATTGTAATTTTTTATTGCGTCAAGCGAAAAAAAATTGTAACCGTGGCATAGTTTTCTTAAAAAAAATAATCCCACATTTTAAATATATAATAAATTCTTTAAATTAAGGAGCAATGTTTTCAGATTTCCAGACAGGTAGGCGCCTAAAAATATGCTCGCATCTGCTCATTCTGTTGTTCTTTATTGTCAAAGTTATATTATATGTTTTAACGTTCAGCTTATCATTTAAAGAATTTTAAAATATATGGCGTTGCTCTTTACGCGAACGTCACACAGTGTTCTTTTTATTAAAATAACTTCTCTTTTAATTGTGTTAGGTGTGATTGTCTAAATCAAAATCCACTCCTTTTATTCGAAAATCACTTTTGTTTCATATAACTATTGGTTTTGCCTTCCACGATGTAAAATTTCTTCGAGCTAATATTCGAAGCGCCATGGCGCTTTGAATATATGGGACTGCCGCGCCAGTCCCTTATAAATTTATCGTCTCGTGTCTAGGATTTTTTTTTTGTTTCGTTTTGTGATTGGTTAGTTGGGTTAGTTGAACCTTCCCATATTGTGTCCTGATATTGTGTAATATTGACGCAGTGCGTTTTCCTTTCTGTTTTTCTCTCTATTTTTTTTTTTTTTACCGGTTAGAAACTTTTAGAACTTTCCATGGGTTCTTTTATTTAATTCACCCCTCGGTTCGATTAAAAAAAATCCTTCATAGTCCCCAAAAATTTTATGTGCGGAGGACGGCATCTTTCAGTACTTATTCTCTTTACCTAATTTTATGTGATGTGTTTCGTTTTAACATTAACTCTCTTTGAATACTTTTAAGTTTATTGAATTTATTTATAATAATTTAAATTCCAGTTTTCCTGCATTGATTAATTTAGAATTAAAATGGTTATTTATTTTAAAAATTTTAGAATTTAATTACTACTTGATAAATATGGTCATATTGGTATGTAGGTACTTTTTGTTTTTGATTATTTTTTTATTCATGTTAAGATTAGCAATGGCTATTGGGTTAGCACAGCTGTCGAGTTCCTTTGACTCCTACTATTTACAGATCACGTTACCATTTTCAGAAAATAGCTGTATTTGTCACAATGCATCAATTCAGAAATTGCTTACTTTGAAGTAAGGTATTTTAAATGAAAAGACCCATTCATACCCTACGTGCTTTAAGAAAAGATTGTAAATGACTCCCGTCAAAAAATAAGGCTCCTAATTGTGATCCTCTTCGCTCCCTCACAATGCCGGTGGAATTTTTTCTCCTTCTCAAAAATCAGTTTTCTGAGAGGTTGCATGTCTCTCATTTGAATTTGAAAATCACTCCAGTACTGCATGTGCTTGCTAAGGTTATCTGAATTACCATTTTCACGGTATGCCGTCATCAAAACATAAACTTTTGAAAGATTCAAGACAAAAGAAAGCAGCATCGTGCAAAATTTTTTCTGATATGTTTAAAGTATGTACTCCTTTTCTTATTCAAATATTTTTTGTTTATTGAGATTATCGTTGAAAATACCCAAAGCAACTAATTTTTTATTCAATTACATTTACAAATGAGTTTTCTGTCACTCAGACGTGTTACTTTTAACGCGGAAACGCGGTTTTCCGCTTTTTTAATAAATTTGAGTTTTGTTCATTCTCAAGGTTGATGCACATTCGTTTGAAAAATTTTATGGGGGATTATTAAAAAGTTATATTCAACTATTATAAATACGAAGGGCACATAATGGAAAAGTTGGCTGCATTTACGAAGGGTGGGGTCAACAGATTCTCGTTTAAATCTGTGTTCATAACCTTTTTCTGGATTTTTTTCTGCGGCGCTGCATATCGTGCCGATGATTAGGCAAGCATTTTTCCATTGTCTAGCTTCACAGATTCTACAAATTAATGTTTTTTTTACGAGCAACGCCAATTTCCGTTATGATTTTGCCGCAATGCGCCATTTTGCTGCGTCACGCAACCAATGAAACCTCCTCCCCATGCCACAGTCATGCATGATAAAATTAAACGGAAAATAATGATTATTATTCTGTTATTTTTAATTATATATTAAAGAATTATTTACTAATTTAAAATTGCTTCAATTCGCACCCCTCATCAATATTTAGCTTAAATCCCAGTAAAATCTCAGCCAGGTTTGTTAGTAATTTAAATTAGGAAATGACTAAAGATTAATCTGCAAAAATTAAGCTTTTAATTTACATCTTATTTATAATTTATATATATATTTAATTAATTAAACTTATTAATTAGAATTTTAATTTAAAACTACTGCATAAATTAAATTTACTAATTTAAAATTACTACTTAAAAATTATTATGATTAATTAAAATTACTAATTTAAAACGATTAAATTAGCAAAAATTGCTAATTTAAAATTATTAATTTCAATTAATAATTTAAAATTATTAATTTCAATTAATAATTTAAAATTATTAATTAAATTCTATTCAAATTATTAATTACATTTTATTCAAATTATTAATTAAATTTAATTAAAATGATTAGTTAAAAATTGTTCAAATCAATTTTTAATAAAAAAAAATTTGGTTTTGGTCCCCCCCCCCCCCCCCCCCCATCGAACAATCCTGGTTACGCCACTGGATAATATTATTTACAGATATTAATAGTTGTTTTATTAGTATTTTGGATGGAATTGGCTTTAAAGCGGTATAAGAAGTATATATTCATCCATAAAATAGTGGTATTTCCTTCTGAAATGGATAAAAAAATACTCATCTGTATTTAATAGCGACAGTAGTCAACGATATGTTGACAGAAAATAGTTGACGTTTTCTAAGTTTTTAAATCTTTACAAAACGATGTTAAGGATTAGAAATTGCACTATTTTTGGTATTTAAGTATGTGGTTTAAAATATTTTATTTGATAATAAGGGAAATTTAATTTAAGAAGTCCGATGGAGGTTTGAAAGACCTCAGAACATCGCGAGTAGTACATACTTTTAAGCCTGATAAATCACTGCAAACTTCGAGGAAGGCCGTTTCTCCAGCCACTTTCTTTAAACTTTTAATTTCTAGGCTTAAATATTTATTTTTCTAATTAAAACTTCACTCTTTTTTCGAGGATTTGCCGATTTTAATTAGAATTTTTCATGTACGAAAATAAAACTCGGCTTATACGCGAGTTTCCGATTTTTGACAAAAAATCGTTCTAAAATTAGGGGGTCGGCTTATACGCGGATCGGTTTATACGTGAGTATATACGGTATATTGATTAATAATTATATATGGACTATCAAATTTTCAGCTTTAATTATTAAATTTTTAGTAATAAAAAAAATTATCTCAAATTATTTTAAGGTTGTCCATTGTATGCATTGGAAATATTCCTCAGACTGTAATAAATAAACTTGGCTTGTTAATGATTAAAACAATGTACTAATTTGACGCTATTGTTTTTACAGGTACATCCTGATTTTGATGTGTTTCAAGAAGATAAGCCAAATTTCCACCTGAAAATGAAATATTCTTTGTAAGTATAATTTTAGTATATAATATAATCATCAAAAGATGCATTTGTAACTTTAAAAAAAATGTGTGGTGGCTGTACCCAGTACTTTTTAATAAAAAAAAATCATATTGTGCAACACAACTAAATCTCCCAGTTGTCTTTGGTAAATGTTGGCTTGATCCAAGTCGTATACACGAAAGGCTAATATGCATAATATAAGGGATTTGTATTATATATATATATATATATATATATATGAAATATTAGGATTTTATTTTAAAAAAGAGACCGAAGTTGTGTATAAGAATCTTTATTCAGCTATCTATCTCCAGAGCCCATGGAGAAGAGCGAGAGTTTTCCGCAATAGGGGGACCTCAGGTGAAACACGAGGAATTGTATAATTGGTAGGGATTTTTATTAAGGCGAGAACACACACGTGATTGGTTGAGGTTTCTGGTGGGGTGCCAAAAGGGAATTAAGAGCATGGGAGATAGGGGAAATTGAGTTGTGGGAATGGATGAGATTGGCACATAGAAGACTTGAATTGCTATGACTTGACAAGAGTCAATGTCGGCAAGAACTATGTGAAAGAATTGCCTTCTGGAACTGCATTCGTGAATTTGAAAGTGTGCATCTGAAAAGAGAGTATATGGCCTGAGAAAAAGAGTTTTGAGGATGGGGGTGGTATACAAACTGAGTGAGTTATTTAAAGAGAGGGTTTAAAAGGGAATTGAAATGAAAGAAGTCAAAGGGGTGGCTATGTGAAAGAATTGCCTTCTGGAACTGCATTTGTGAATTTGAAAGTGTGCATCTGAAAAGAGAGTATATGGCCTGAGAAAAAGAGTTTTGAGGATGGGGGTGGTATACAAACTGAGTGAGTTATTTAAAGAGAGGGTTTAAAAGGGAATTGAAATGAAAGAAGTCAAAAGGGGTGGTTATGGAAGTGGTAAGTTAAAAAGGGTTTACACAGGTATTAAAATACTCTTTTATATATTGTGATATATTTCATATATTGCATAGCAACCACCGTAGCCTGGTTGCCACGTAGCGTTACTTAGTTTGCTATAGTGTCGCCCGTTTCTTGGGTTTTCAATGTAAGAAGAGGTACATGTTTAGTGGCGATGTACTGTGCATGCGCTACTAGGGTTTATATAGAAGCAAACCGTCACTCTCCCGCAGCATTAAAACAGAAGTTGTGTAAGCAGAGTAGAGGCCGGTTGTGTTAATTTTTTTTAATGCTCGGGGTTCAGCCAGCCCATGTCATCTCATGGCAGTGTCCAATACATTATAATACGCTCACTTTGACTTGTGTCTATTTATAAGTGACCAATATATATATTGGCTCATTGGAGATTTCTTCTGAATGTCTGAATATTCTGTATTGCATTGTTGGTTAGTCTTTGGCTGTCATTGCATGTATCAGTAACCATTGATTATAAGTGACCTTAAAAGCTGAACTTGTAGCTAGATTGGTAAATATCCATCAATTGGACCAGATACAAACCATTTCTTTTCTTTCTGTTTTGTTAGCTTTGTATTTTTATAATAACTAGCTTTTCTCAGCTCAATAATTTCTAGACTAGTTTAAAGATTGTGTTGTTTGTTATGCTGCTTCATGAAATGTTTTGATTAACCCCAATTTTTTTTCACTTTTTTTATATTAATGTTTTAATTTGACAAAGCAGAATCTGTATCACAAGTTGCAGACCTTCATTATTTAACAATGCTGCATTATGCTTGTTGAAAGGATTCAAATTTATTTTAAATAAGTCCTTTATAGTGATGTATTTCTTTTCTTGAAATGCATTTAATGACAAGAGCAGTGGTGGCTTGTCCATATATGTTATATAACTGCAGCCAATTTAAATCTTTTTAATGCAGTCACAGAAATTTCTTTACCCTGGTTGAAATTTTTTTTAAAGTTATTGCCAAACAATTATCATTGACTTAACATAAGTGGGAATAACAACTTGATATTTTGTGTGTATGTGATGAAAGAAATTTATTACCTGTAGTATTTACAGAATCAAAAATGACTAAAGAGTTTGCTCAAAATGGTGTAACAATGCGTTTTCAGTCTACTTTTTCCCCATTCAAGCTGCAAGATAGTGCACATCATAGGGTTGTGACATTTGCATTCTTTTTAAAAGAACAGTGCATTTTACTTTATTTTTTTAAGTACAACAGCCGTTTGGCATAAAGAATTCATTCGGCAAAAATAGAGAAGAAATTTTTTTTATAAATGAATTTAACACATTGCTCATTGTTATTTTTAAAAAATAATATGCATTATTCTACAAATGGCAACATAACTTGGAAAACCGGGAAATCATAGAATTATCATGGAATTTTTTAATTCTAGAAATATCATGGAAATTTTCAACATTTCACAAAAAATCAAGGAATTTTTTTAATTTGGATCATTAAAAGGCAATTATCGTCTATTATACCCTCTATTCTGGTTAGTTTAGTTGTCAATATTTCCGTTTAGTTCCGAAATAGAATTTAAAAAGAAAAGCATGGCTGTGCGCATTTTCAGTTTTATTTTTGTCGGAACAAGAACCACTGCTGCAGGGAGAAGGAAAGCAAAGCATGTCGTAAACAAACTATGTGGGGGGGGGGCTAATAAATATACAAATTATTGAAGATTGAAAAAAGAAATAGGAAGCATATAAAACATTTAAAATTATCTACAAAAGAAATAATTTAAAAACACTTATGCCTGTCACACTTGTATAATTTTTGTGTTGCATCCATAAAATATTATTTTAATTGACTATATGTATTGCTTATAATTTTCCATTAATAATATAAAATTTTGTTTCTTTTATGTGTAAATTTTAATGTTGGTTTGAATCATCTAGAGTTTGGCGCAGCTTGGCCATTTTTGGCCCTTGCGCCATTAAAACCCAAACAACCAACCAACCATCCATTAATAATATAATGTATTTATTGTATTATTGTAGCAAAGGTTACTTTACTTCTATTCAAAGCATATATTGGAATATTTCTATATGATTTTAAAATCAGGGAATTTTTTTTAACACCATCATGTAAATCAGGGAAATTTTTTTAACACCATCATGTAAATCAGGGAAATTTTTTTAACACTATCATGTAAATCATGGAACTTTTTTTCCATGATTTTGTTGCCACCCTGAATCTATGTTTAAATTTGCAATTTATTAGCAGCATTCAGTATTATCACAATCTCACATATCCAGTCATCTCTGGGCAGAGACCAAAAATGAATATTAAATAGTAGTAATTATATTTTTAAAGTTATGTGTAATAAAAACTAATTTATTTCAATTTTTTTTTTCTAGGACTAAGCAATTCTTCATGCTAATGGGAGGTTTATCATTTTTCTGGGCTTTGCTGCTGTATGATGAATTTCACCCTGCTAATCAACAAAGAGTATGAATCAAAATATATTTTAATAATTCTTATATGTTGTCATAGGAATTTTGTGAATATTAACTTTAAACTGTTATATGAGTAGGTGAGCGCAAAAATGGCCCAACCCACATTTTTAGGATACTAAACTTTCTTACAGAATACGAATTTACTGAAGCAATATCGGTCTAACCCATTTTCCCGTAATTCCCTCTAGAAAGCGTTCATAGTTCGTGTTTGACTTCATACAATTATTGTTGACAAAAATATTCATGCTCCGTTTTCTTCGTAAAGTATATTTGAGGGTTGGGCCATTCTTGCGCTCACCTACTCCATGGTTCGCACTGTCCTTAAAAGTCCTTAAGAACTACTTAATTTAGGTAGGTCCTTAATTAAGGGCCATTAAAGTCCTTAATTTTCGTCAAACTTATGTTTTTTTGTTACTAATTCACATGGGTGGTATTTTTCCGTGTTTAACCTGAAAGTCCAAGTTTTTTAAATTTTCGAACTCGGAATTCCGGGTGCATTAAAATTTTTGGAATGTAGAATTCCGGATTTTATGTATATTGTGTCCACACTTTTAACCGTTATGCGCAAGTATTAAATAAGCAAGGAGAAAAAGGCGTGAATAGATGGATTTAGTGTCAGAAAAAAAAGTGGAAGTTTGATATCTTTTGTCCGATTTTTTAGTCAATGGTATTTCATTATCATACAGGACACTTCCTTGTTAGAAAATCTCCATTTGTTGTTTTGTGAAGAATTGATACTCATTCTAGAAAAACAGTGAAAATCACAAAAATATAGCATCTTTAAAGAATGTTTCTGCACCAGAGTTTGCCGGAAGTGGTATCCTGCACCAACTTGCTACAGAACCACATTTACGTGCGGTTCTATGCCAATTTTGCGCGAAAAATGTGCGATTCTTCGCTAACGGCGTCAAAAAAATATAAGAGGTCCTTAAAAAGTCCTTAAGAACTACTTAATTTTTACTTTTGAAAATCTGTGTAAACCATGTACTCATACATATCATAACTGTGATTTTGTCTTTTTTAAGTTTATTTGCACAAATAATGAGCTTTAGTTTTATTAACTCTGATATTAATAAAAAAATATAGTTTTAGTGCTTGATAAGATTATTATAACTATATTTCTCTGTTAATAATTTCCATTTGGCATCAAACTTTGCCATATGTTAGATATTACTACTTTTAAAGGATAAAGATTTTTTAAACTTTATACATTTTTCAGTTAAATTGATTTTGTTAGGATACAGTTTTACATCATGTTAAGTGAAATTTAAAATAAAAAGTATTTTTAAATCAACTATCTGAAATCTGTATTAAAAAAACCTCTAATGTAATTAATGTTTTGGTATATCTCAGTTCATTTTTATATATAAATGTTTTATAAAAAGAGCCATAAATCTGTAAAACTTATTTAAGGAAAACAATCTCTAGATAGGAAACTTATTGAAATTATTATTAAAGTGTTTGTTATATAAATATCAATATTTGAATACTGATTCTAAAGTACATGCTCTGTTTGTTTACTTTTCAGGTTGCTAAGCAGTTCCCTCTTGATGGGATAACATATTACACTTTTGAAGCTAATGAATAAGCAATATGTTTACATATTAAAATGGCTGATCTTTGTAGATAGAAAAAAAAATATAGCTGTTTTAATAAAAGTTTATTTAATATGTGAAGGTAATAAAAATTTAAAAGAAAATCTTGTGCATTTGAAAGATTAAAATTTCTCTTTATTCATGTACTTTTTTATTGATGCAAAATGTTATAACACATTTATTCAACTCTTAATCTATTTTTTTTCCTGTAATAAAGTTTTGTTAAAATTTAAATCGTCTTTTTTTTTTGTATCGACTGAATAAGTAATAAATTTTAAATAGTTTTATTAAAAAAAGTATTTTTTTTTTAAATATTGGCCTTATAAAATATTGATATTCAAACATAAATTTTAAGTGACATAGTTTATAATTAAAATAATGGAACTCTCAAGAATAACAAAAGTTTGTATTTTTTTCTATTTTGTTATTTATAAAATTATCATTTGAATAGAGTATGAAAATAAATAAAAAAAAATTGTGTTTCAAAAATAAATCTGCTACAATTATCTAAAAAAAAATTAGGAATTAGATTTCTCTTACACTAAAGAATGTATTATATATAGTAAAGATAAAAGGATATGTTTTTACCTCTTTTTACATAAGCAGTAAAACCTATTTTTTTTTTTAAATCGTAAGAGTAAATATAATTGTTTGTATTTTAAACCATCTGACATATTGTTTTTATTTTCCTATATATTGTTAAAATACTTTAGTTTTAGTTGCTTTAGTATTATGCTTACAATTATTCTCTTTTCCTACAATAATATTAACTTTGTATCATAATACACTGTTGAAAACTAATTAATATTGAAAGTTTGAAATATATCGACAACGTTATCAATACTTATATATAAGAATGGAGTGTCTGTCTGTGGACAACAAAACCCCACATTTTGAGTTTTCTTCACGAATTAGGATACACTGATTCAGAAAATCACATTTAAATTCTTTGTCTGTCCGGATTTAACTCAAAAACTACTGCACGTATTTTTATGAAACTTGCACCATTTGAACAATATTTTCTTAGTTTAAAATCTGCACTTTGTTACACTAAGATAGTTTGGACGTGTACAGGATGAACGAATGGAGATAGACGAAAAAAATATACAAAAGTGTGGATGGGAGAGTTGAAAGGGGTCGACCTCGGCGAACGCACCTCAATTGGATTGAGGACGTTTTTAGCAAAAGCCAGCTTAGGAGTTCCCTAATTAAGTTAATAACAATGTACCTACCTATATAGTTTTAAGTTTAGAAAATTTGGCTCTCGAAAGAAATTTCAATCGTTGTACTGCTGAATATTTGGCTCTGTTGACTACCGAGTTTGCCGACCACTGATCTAGTACGATGTTATTTCAACCAACCTCTATTTCGGTCTGGATTATTTTATGTATATGGGTGGCCTGGTTACCAATTGGTATAAGTAACAAAGAGACGAAGATGAATTAACACCTTTTTCTATTCTACCTAATATTTGGACAAGTGATGGGGCTACTAGTTCAATAGGCTACTTAACGAGGAATTAAATGTCATTCCACTTGATACTATAGCTAAAGCAAGTTGCTAACTTTAATTGCACTTATTTTAAAACTGTTTTTGTACTTGTACCACTTGCAAACCAAGTTGCTCATATAGAAAAAGTTTAACCAGTACCTTAAATTCAAATACTTATATATGGTTTGGTTAATTATCGTCGCACTAGAACAGCACAGTGAGCTATTGGCGACGGTTCAGGGCCTATCTCGAAGGAAAGACCTGGGAACGATGCCTTGTATTTTTTAACCAAGGTCAGATGGCGAGGACAACAGCTGAGCTGGCACCGAACTCCTTCAATAGACGTCGGAACTTTGGACCCCGATCAGATTTATCGTGCACCAGTCCCGTATACACAGCAATAATTTTCATGGATGTTCTATATTTATATATGAAAAAAGTGGGTATGGAAGGGATTGCATGAAAACATGTAATCTTATTCCCCATTTATTAATATAAAGTACATACGGATTAATGTTGTACTAGAGCTACACAATAAGATATTGGTGGGGGATTGGGATTTTTTTTCTAGCCGACCAAAAGAAAATGAACTACAATTCCCTACATAACTCCTTTTTGAATGCCACTACTTATAAACCAATGTTCCACACAAAACATTATGAAGTTAAGTCATGAATATTAATGAGATGCTTTTAGTATACATTTTATTTCAACAACAAACAAATATTAAATCAAGATTAGATACAAATAAGTATGTATTATAAACATAATGATCAAGTGAGCACTTCACAAAATGTCAAAAATGGTACAAATCGAACTTGATAAACAATAATAATACAAACAATATTTTTCAAATGGCATGTATGTATTAAACATTTTTTACATTAATGCCTCATAAAATAACTACAAATTACTAAAATATACAATTGCTTTATAATAATACAAAAATATTTTAAGCAATCTGTGAGATTTAAGTATTAATTACTTATTTGAGGCCAATGGTTTTAAACTATCAATACCATTAGCTTTTATGTCACAGTCCAAACATAAGTAAGAAGGGTCAGCTAAGAGGATACTTGAGATACAATAGTAACAAAACACATGAGAACACCCAATAGTATGGGGGAAATTGGGAATGTTTGTACAAATCGCACATGAACTATTCTGAATAAAATACTTTTTATAGTGGTTTCTGTAATACCTTGGCAGGCATGTGCGCTTGAGGAAACCTTTAATTTTATGAACGTTAATTAATGGCAAGGCGAAACCTAGAAATTCAGATAAACCATGCCATAACAATTCGCGATCTACATTATCATTATGAGCAGAACGAATAGTTTGAGGTGTAACATACAAAGGCCTTACAGACAGGACTCTTTCAACAATCGATTGGTATGTGGATTTCTGTAAAAATATACAAAAGTTAATCAAGGTTAATATTTGATAGAATGCGTGAAATTTACGTTCAACAACATAGGATAGATCAAGTGTCTTGCCAGATAATTCTGCGTTTGGTAGAGACAAAATTATTTTTCGTACAATTCTGTCCCAAATCCATGGGAAACAAGTGCTGGAAAACGCAAGTAGCTGTAATCTTCCGTTTGTGGCAGGTTGACAAGATGGCCCTTGTTTATATTGAAGTTGAAACAGTCTTTGTCCAAATGAGCACCTAAGGATGTGAAGTGGTAAGTATTTGAAGATAAGTTTAAATAGCACATCTATTTCTGGTCCCAGTTTGGCCAAAAACGAGTTCGGTAAATACTTAAATGCTTTGCGATATTGAGCATTGAGCAGAGATAGCAATTCTTCGTCTAAAATAATTGCGTCTAATTGATCTACGCGTCGAACGAAATTATTGTGCATTGTGAAAATTAATGACAATATAATAGATAACGTATAAAATTCTTATACTATTCACGTTTTATGTTAATTAAAAATAAAAGTTTACTTTTAACATTTTGTTTCTTATACACTTTTTGGGGGAGAAACTTTTAGTGAATATTGATAATTGTATACTAAAAACGTAAATAAACACTACTGTTACGGACGCAGTTTCAGAAGATTCGGCTGGAAATTTAGAACATTTTTCTAAATATTTTATTTAAAAAAGCCCACAAAAATAAATTTCTTTCAAAAATTTGGTAAAAAGAGGTTTTTTTTTCATTTTAATTGCTATTTAATAATTTAAATAGAGTATTTCTTATTTTTATGTTCTTATTAAAGAAATGACAAAAATCTGGCAATAGCAGAAATGGTTCTGTTTTGTTAGTATACTTTTTTCGTTTTTCACGGTTTTTTGAGCAATTTTTAGAGACTGCGGAAATATGGAAATTCGATTATGACTGCATTTTAATCTAAACTGTTCATTTTTATACTAATTACCGGTTCATTGTTTGGTAAATTTTGGTTATTTCTTATTTTGTCTTGCATATGAATATGAATAATAATTAAAAAGTTCACTGATATTTTTTCGTGTGGAAAAATAAAGAATATATATTTCTTTTGACCTATTTTAACTCAATTGATTTTAATTCTTTTATCCAGAAGTTTAAAGAAGATAAATATAAACATTTTTAACTTCCACTTTCTTCAAACGTTATATGATATTGACTTTTTAAAGATTCACCTTGGCTTTTATAAATTCCTTAATATTCTACTCTCTTTTTTTTTTTTAGGTAGGTAATGAAAATTATATCGCCTTAATAATAATACTCAAATGTAATGAAAGTATAAGTACAATTTATTAATTTACAGTTAACTTTCATGTACTTTTGTGCATAAACAAGGTTCTTTAAATGAAATTGTAAATTTAGAACAATACTTAGAATACCCATTGTTTTTTGTCCATTAATAGTTCATTATAAATAAAATAATTACCATTGTGTAAAACATCAAATAACACAATTTGATTTTGTATTATTTAAATTAAAACTAATTTTGATTGCTAATTTCGTTGATAAAAGATCCTGAGGTTACAATTTCTAAATCCATACTTATAATACATTAGTGTGAGGTGAACCCTTTTATATCCTTAAGTAATCGGGGATAATGAATGAACAGCTTACTCAACACAATAAAGTAAAGTTTAAGTTAAAAACAAAAGATTTAACCTAATGAGAACCATGGTGAACGTTTTTTAAACGTTTTGGCAAAGTACTCTTCTATTTTTGTCTATACTATTTTTAATTTAACCTTTATTGAATAACGTAAACTTTTTAGATAATTTTATATCCAAAGAAATTTTCTATGATGTTCTTCATTCTTTACAAATTAAAGATTCGGATAACTGTACTGATATTTTAATAAAAGTAAAACTGTGCCATTCTTTTTGTAATTAAAAAACTACAACCGTCATAACTTATAAAATACCTTAACTTTGGGGAAAAGAGAGCTTTTACTGAAATTTTCAAATAAATCAAAATCTCACATTTGTTGGATTGCATCACTTGTTAGTCCTAACCAATCATAGAATATTAATTGTGGTATCATAGACATTATTATGGAAAAAGATTACCTTTATTGCCCTTTCAAAATCCAATATTGAATTATTAATCAACTAGCAACAGCAAAAATTTAAATTTCCCCTAAACAAAAGCCAAAAAAGATATACAGATTCCGTAAAACAATTATAATTGTTTATAAAAATAATAGAATTAAAATATGTTCTATTAAAATATATTCACAAAATTAAAATATTCATTACACAAATATCACATCAAGTTATCATATGAAATTTAATTATTTAGAACAACAGTGTTTTAATTGCTTTGGCAGAGTGAATACCCTGACCCTCTATAATTAAGTTTATCATAAAATATTAGTCGTTAAAATGTATCCATGTTCTTTAAAAAAACAGTTTTATGCATATATAAAAATTCAAACAAATAGCCTTTAACGCAAGACCATGAATAAAATACCACATGTGATAATTTAATGTTTTAAATATATTAAAAATATATGTTCCACCCCTTTTTAAATCACCACCTTCTTTTATAACCAGTCCAGTTGATTTCTTTAAATTCTTTCACCTGTTAATTCATACCTAAAAAGATTTCCCTTCAATTTATATTACGTCCCTTGAAACTTATTTTTTCTAATCACCAAAAGCTTTCTCACTGTAATTATCAATTTTCAATGATTTCATTCCATTGCCCAATCCATGTAGTTTCTGCTGACCACAGCAATATTACTTTTATAAACCATAACAGTCCTTGCCCACATACTTTCCATTCCAATTGGAATTTCAGAGGTTCCCATGACTAATTTTTTCCCTTTTCACACTTCCAATGGCAGAGGTTTCCAATTCGCACTCTCTGGTAATCTCCCCTAATTTTCCCTTGTTTAAATGTCAAATTTCCCCATCCAGAGACCATTCGCACTTTATCTCTTGTCTTGTCCACTCAGGGCTCTGAAGAATATCAAAGTTTATTAGTTGTTAAATATGGCTCTTTTTTAAACTTAAAACCCTTGTCATCCACTTTGTATATTTCATATATAAAGAATATATATAATTTGAACTTTATTACATATTTTATATTCTCTAACATTGCCTATTTATTTTCAGGAAAATGTACTGACTTCAACGCAAAAGACATGTTTCTGAGGAATGTAGCTGACCAGCAAAATGGTCCAGAGCAGGATCAGCTGTATGACGAGAATGGGATGCAATCATTGAATCTCGAACAAAACATAGTATTCCCTTATTTTGGTCCTCCTGGTTCTGGTCCTGGTTTGTTGGGAAGTAAACCTGGTGCTGGTAAATTAGAGTATCTTGTTGCTTTAGAACATGTAAGTTTGGATAGAAGCTTTTTTTCTGTACCTTATATTTTTTACCCCTTTTACTGAATTATATTTGCATTAATTTACTGAGTAAAAATTAGTTTGTCATGTAAATGTTAACACATGATAAAGTTTATCTCCTTAATAAGTATCTAATAAAAATGTTAGATATTTAAAATGTAATATATAATGTTTGGCACTGTGCCATCCAGCTTGTATATAACTGTCAACTTTTCAAAAATGAAATTAGTAATTTTAAGTTTTGTGTAAGATTATCAAAACTTGCAGTGAAATATGAAAAATAACTATTTTTTTATAAGTTGATCATTAATTGTTTAATTTCTAAATTTGCTACATATTTACTCACAATATAAATATGGGCAATGATTTAAAAATTATGCAACACATATTCACTGACCAAAAAGTATTTTCAGCAAAGCTTTCATGAAATAAAACAAAATTAATGACATATTTTTGAAAAGTCTTGTTGTTTATATGATTACTGGAACTCTTTTGGAGATCAAAATAAAAAAAAATTGTAGAATAAAACAGTTCCTTAGAATTTATACAATTTTATGAGCTTATATACATTTCAAATTTGGTAACAAAGGTATAAAAAAACTCACTTGATGTCTAAATATCCACATAGTTGAAATATCACAGCACATTCGCATTGGTAAAATTTCAGTGCAAAGCCTTTTGGTTTGTAATATGGATACAGATTTTAAACTCTGAAATAAAATGCAAGTAGCTCCTATAGTTCTATTATTTATGGAAATGAAACCAGTTATTTGCAATATGGTTTGACACATTTGTAAAAAATGCCAAGGCCTGATGAAAAAATTATTTGTACTCGTATTTATTGTTGTCACTCATCATTTCATTGCGATTACTGTATAAATCTAAAATGTATATACTATATTCATTTTAGAAATGTATATATTATTTATATAAATATTTTAAATATATTTGTCTCATTGGGTAATGATATATGCGAGGGTTGGCTGCCAAATGGTATAATTCCAAAAACAGCGTTCCGAAATAAGTGGGTATAAAGTTTACAACTTGCTTTGACTATAATGTTAATTGGAATTACCATCAACTTATTATTGGGAAACCTATTAAATATGGAGCCACACCACTTGGTCAAATTGCTGAGTAATAGAATATGGTGTTGGTTCATTTTCAAACTTGGACCACTTGACTGCCAACCCACCTATATGATAGTGACATATGCAAATTCTCATATTCTTCTGTTGAATTTCATTCGTGTTGCACTCATTTCTTTTCAAAATTAATTTATACATTTTATTTTTTATAGTATGCTGCTAGTCTAAAAAGTGCCTTAACTGTTGCTGCAACTTTGAAAAATGGAAAAAACAAAGGCTTGGATATTGACATGGTTTACGACTCAATATGTGCTATTGAAAATGAGTTGCAAAGTCAAAATGGTGCAAAATTTTCTCAAGGATAGACACAAAACATTACATTATGTGAAGCACATTTATTGTCTTTCCATATAAAAATGCTCATTTTACTTCCATATACACGTTATTTATTTTCAACTGTCTATTTAATCTGTTAGTTATTTTCCGTTTCTACTTCATCAATGTAACCGACTTAGAAACATACTTCACCATGACAAATGTTTTATATGCCTGTTAGACAATCTTTCCTGTATTATTTTTTATATTGAAGCTATGAACTTATTTAAATAGGTATCAACTAGTCCAAGTAATTGAAATTGTTATTTCAATTACATATAAGTATTGTGCCACAATGATAGTCATTTAATGACAGCACTTTAGGTGTAGATGAACAAAGATAAAACTGTTATTTATTGTCGAGTCTTCGCTTAGTATTATCTGTTTATGTTGTTAAAGAACGTTTTTCTATAGAATAAAAAGTTTTTTTGTAAGTAGTGTTATTTACATGTTAACAAATGTTATGTTAAAATAAAGAAGTTATTGAATTTAATGAGTTTTCTCAATACGATTCCTTCATTTCCAAATTTGTATGCTTAAATAGATATTTATAACATACACTGGGGTTATCTACTCAGAATTGTGTGAAAATGATTGATATTTAAAGTTTGTTAAAACAAAATATATATATATATATTTTTTTAAAGGAAAACCTACTTTAAGGAAAATTGCTAAAACGTAAAAAAATAATTTTTAATTTTACGATCGAGTTGAAAATATTGAATAATTTAATATCAATTTTATACTTATTATAACTTTTTGAAACCGGTGCCAAAATTTATGTATGATTTTTGAAAGTTAACACCAACTTCAGAAAGTTGTAATAAGTATAAAATTGATATAAATCAATTTACTCAAATGTTTTGTAAAATTAAAAATTATTTTTAAATTTTGAACGTATTTTCTTAAAGTTGGTTTTCTCTTTTTTTTTTAACAAAGATTGTTTTATTTTTCCCTTTTTAGTTTTTAATTCAGAAGTGGGCTTCACCCCTTACTATTATTCACGAAGAAATTCAAGTAACTACTTACATTTTGCCTCAACAATGTACATTGTAAAACAATCCCTATCCATGCTAATAAATAATGGGTAAATGAAATGTCATTGTACAACTTCTATCAAACAATGAAAACAGTTTGAAACTAGAGAAGCTGTTAAAAAAAAGTCTGGTTAATCAACATTTCCGGATATATAACATCCAGATAACCGATTATTTTTTGCAGTTTTTGCCAAAGTAGATTTTTTTCTATATAACAAAAAAGAATTTTCGAAATAGGACGATATTTTTTTTCAAACGATACGGTTAATTGAGAATTCTGGATAGTTAAACGCTGGATAATCGAATATTTTTTTCAAAAGGTTCCCAAGTAAGACATCCCTTACCCAATTTTTTTTTTCCCTCCAAATATCTGAAGTAGAACGAATATACATAAAAAAAAAAAGTAAATAAAATTGATAACCTCTTTCCTGTTCACACGCTTTAGCGGCTTTGGTAGGCACGCTTTTCAGTCGGTTAATAAAATACTTACACTACCAGTAAGAAATTAAGAACCAAGAAACTAAAATTTTCTTTTTAGTTTATACTTTTGCAGTAAGAAGACTATGCAGTTTTTTTAAAAAATTGACTTTTACAGAAAAAGTGACATATTATAATTTTTTCCTGACAACTTCAGATTTTCCTGTGCATGTGTCAACTTAATCTCATAAGTATTTATATGTAATTTCTCCATACACAGTGATACTAGATGCATGATACCTATTTCTTTTTTAACTTTAAGATATATTGTAACATCCACATTGTCTATCTTCCAAAAATTAAGACAAATTTTTTCACCAAGATTTATTTTTAATGGCATGATATATACAATAAATATGGAACTATCAAAACAGGAACAGTGCTTATAATACTTTTGCTACAATATGTTGCAAAACAACCCATTAACATCAAGTTCAGCTATGAAAAGTCTTATCACTGCAAAATTTATACTTTACATTGTAATAGTTGTCAGCAAAAATATAACATTGCAATAAGAATAGTATAATTCTGTATATGGCAAGTAAATTTTTTAAAACACAATACTGAAATTGTATCACACTACATTTAGACACAAAATAAGTTTAAAAAGCTTGTAAAACACATTTAACTAGCAAGTTCTGAAAGAAAGTAAATGATTTGCTACTATTTAAAAACGCATTTGAGGTCTACATTTAAAATTAGGTTTAAAGAATTGTTTGTTATTTTTTTGTATGAATGACACTAAATTTTCTAATACAAAAAGTACTAGAGGATTTTTAATAATTTTACAGCATGTAGGAAATACTTTATTTAAAAATAAGCAACTAATCATTTAAAATAAACTATTAAGTTTTAACAATAGGCCTTTTAAATACTTTATAATTTCAGCACAATGCATTATCAAAAATATACATGGGATTTCATGTTAAAAAATTTATATTTAAAACCAGATAAATATAAAATTTTTAATTTATATTGAAATATTTATAGGCAATTCAATATACACTTTAACAGCAGAAATCTAGGCACTTAGTACCATTTAGAATTAACTACAAAACAATCATGGCTATAAAATGTACAGCATTTTATAAAGCTGCCTCAGTAACTGTTGCATTAGATATAGCCAAAACATATTGCATTAAGCTCATCTACAGAAAATATAAGGCTTTTATAAGCATAAAAATAGTTCATTATATTATTATTTTGTTAAAACCATATCAATGATTTTATATATATATATATATATATATATATACAGGCCTCGATTTGAACCGAAACGGCGTTCCGGTACCACTCTAGGGAAAAAAAATTACGATTCCAGACTTGGGTTTGATGACTGATGCATTGCACTCCCACACCCCACGGAAGGTTACCGTTCCAGTACCTCTATTTTTAGAAATCGAACACTGTGTATATATATATAAAGTAAATTACTTGAGTATTTGGGGTATTCAAAAATATAAAGGGTAAATTTTTTTGTTTTTATAGTATTAATTTATATTAGTGAAATAGTATTTTTATTTTTGTAAACTATTTACACTATACTAATGAATAGTAAATGGTCAACAAGTGAATAACAGTAAGAAACAAAAAAATCAAAATAAATAAGAATTTATAAATAAAAAAAAAATTTTATGACATTCTACGTTAGAATAAACTGTCCAACACTGTCAATGATTAAGACAAAGGGTGTTCTATAATATTAAGGGTACATTTTTGTTTATCTTTGGAATTTATTAGTATATAATTTTTTTTTAATTTAGTTTCATGTCATTTTATATTAAAACTTGCACTACTTCTATACTTTATTTTTTTGGGGGAAAAATATGTATATTAAAGTTAATCATTAATATTATAGTTATACCATTTGTCTTAAACAGCTATACAGTTAAAATTGTGTACTATAACTACACAAGAAAATGTATAAAACTAGTTACTAATACTTGACTGACTAACAAACTTCAAAACAGTTTTTACATAAATTACTTCAAATTTTAAAAAAAAAATTTAACTTTTCGAAAAATTAATCAACATATTACATTATTTATGTAATGAAGAAAAAAATTTCAAATAACAGTTCCTGAGAATGAATAGGCAAAAGTTGGTTTAGTTAAAAAAAATAATAGAAAAATGTAAAAAAAAAAAAACTATTTAGGTAAATATATGCTAAAGTAACAAAAAAAATCTGAACAAAAATTGTGGAAAACTTACTTGTAATAAAAAAAAATCATATAAAGTAGTTTTGTGCATGAAAAACAAAGTGTGTATATATACAACAGTGTTCACTCTAGAAATATAAAGGGCAAAGGTGCTATTGGCAGGAAAAGGGCATCCTGTTTTTGAAAGGGCACTTCAAAAAAAATGTTGTGCATGTCCATCTGTTAACACATCAGACCCATGTCCAGAGGCATGAGTGCTTAATTCTTAACATGAGTGCAGTGATCCGATGCCAAAAATAATCCGTGTAGAGGAAAATCCATTGTGTTCCAAACGTCCTCACGCATATTCTGTTTCCTTGGGGTGTCAGCTCAGGTGTTGTGCTCGTCAT
Source organism: Troglohyphantes excavatus (assembly GCA_963932185.1). NCBI lineage: Eukaryota > Metazoa > Arthropoda > Arachnida > Araneae > Linyphiidae > Troglohyphantes > Troglohyphantes excavatus. The sequence continues at coordinate 17,498,373 of OZ010668.1, forward strand.
ATAACTATGTTTCAAAATTACTAATCTGGTAACCTTTTCCCAAACCATCTTCTCTTTTAAAAAGTACACAGAAAAATAACACCTTAGCATTTCATATACGGGCACAGCCAACCAATGGGATGTCCCATGCGTGAAATTACTGCGGATTCATCGCGATTGCATAGTTAAAAAAAAGTTGTTTTTGCTGTCATACTTCACTTCCTTCCGATTTACACTTAAAATGTTAAAATCAATGCCTCATAGACACTCATTTAAAGAAAGCTAGGGAAGCGAGGATGCTTGTGCTTTACTGAAAATGGCAAAAGGGGCGAAGTATTTTTAAATGAGGGTGATATTTTTCCAAAAAGTACATGAGGGCGCTATCGAGATTTGAAAAGGGAGGGCGGGCTGCCTTTCAAAAAACGCCTAGAGTGAACACTGTATACCTTGTTTACTACGCACAGTGTAAATGGAGAAACTATATCTGAACAAAAGGACAATTTGCATATATATCTTAATTTGTTGAACAACAAATATTTATGGACCACTAATACACAATACTTTTAACCTCCAAAAGATCATCTTGAGTTACTTTTTAAAAATAAAGGTTTAAGCCGAACATTTATCAACTGTTCTGTCCAAACTTAAAAATAGGGGATTGTTTTCTGTAATAAGAGATATTCAGCAAAGCTGCAAAATGTACAATATAATTGTATAAAAGTAACTAGTGAATTTAATTACTTATATATTACTGTTAAGTCGAAACAAAAATGGCTTTTAGAGCCCAGTTAGGCATGCTTTGTTTTCTTACAAAGGAATCTTAAATAACTATTATGCGAATTTAAATTACCCTTTTTCTAGTTTATTATTCAAATTACAATATCTAAGATTTCTAACAATGTATTGTCACAAAAGAAATATTGATATGTAATTATATAAGAAAATTTGCCGAGATGTAAAAGATTCAAAGTTGGTACAAACAAAAATTAACACAGATTGGTTACAAAAATGGTCGACTTGGTCAAAAAATACTTCAGGTGGTAAATAAAGGGAATATTTATGTTAAAAACTGGAATGATGACAATAAGATTCTAAAAATGCAAGGATAAAAGAATGGAAATTTTTAAAAGGAAAAAAAATACATAAAGTGTATAAATTTAAAAACAGAAAAATCGAATAATTTCTCAGGTTTTGGGAACCAAATTATTGAATGGCTATAAACAAAGCCAAATTATTGAATGGTTATAAACAAAGCCAAATTATTAAATGGCTAAAAAGCAAAGACAAAATTATAAAATGACCAAAAAAATACTCATAATTAACAACAAAAACAGCTTCAACAAATGGGAAAGATTTTCAATATATAAAAGCAAATACAATTTAAAAATGAACATTTTAATGGATTTTACCACATTTTCCCTTTCTTCTACATTTCGAAACTTTTTTTAATAATGCTGTAATAGTTTAAAAAACCTTAAACATTAGATACATGATAAAAAGAAAAAAATATCTCTAAACATACTTTTAGTATAAAAAATTAGAAAATATCTTTTGATATATATCAAGTGGTAAAAATATTACAAGTATCTAGAAAGTAAACGGCTATACTTTGACTTCTTATTCAACTAAATAAATAACATTACTTTGCTATAATTGTAACAATGGAAAAAAACATTCTTTGTTTTTGAGTTATTCTGGAATTAAAAGTAATTTACAGAAAGTTGCTGTAACATTAAAAAAAAGATTCATATACAGATTCCAGGAATAAATAAGTGCAATTCGATTAATGAGAAAATATTTTTGCTTTCTAAAATTGCTTTCCTCTTCTACAAATTAGTTCAAAATCTCCTGATGATAAAGGCATAATAAGTTAAAATATTATGCATTTATGATTGGGTCAAACAAAAACTCCTCATTGCAGATAAATTTGACAAATGCGTAGGGACATTTCGCATCAACACCTCACAAGATTCATTTCGATATCTGGCAAATAATTTATATGTTAGTGAATTTATAGCAATTGCTCAAAACAAAAGAAAATTTATGTTATTTAGCAAAAAACATGAAAATATTGCTTGTGGACATAATAAAGAACACATACATGCATCATTCTAAGCTGGTAATACAACAAAACAAAATTAATTTATCAGACAAATAATTTCTAGTTAACATCAAAATGTATAATAACATTTACCAATAATTTAATTAGCTTCGACTAAAATAAAAGCAAGAAAGTATACTTTAACACTTGAATAAAAAGCATTTTAGATTAAAAACCAACCTTCTTATTTAAAAACTGATATTTCTTATATGCATTATTTAAAAATTTAATTCATTGCAATTCACTCGTACAACGTTTCAAAAAAATATAAATTTATTTCCTAGTTAGTTTTTATGGTTACCTTACGGAAATTACTGATTTTCTTTACGCCAAAAGAAAATCAGTCGGAAACATTAAAAAATGAGATAGGTGGAAAATTTCACATAAAGTATTATTGTAGGGATATAGATACTCAATATTATAAATACCGATACAAAATAGTATGAGTATCATGTATCAATACTAAATATTTCAATTAAATCCTTATAGTTATTAAATAAATTATTATCTTTATTAACTATACTACAAACATAAAATTTATATTTTAGTTTGTATCCCTTTTTATATTAAAAAGAGATATATCTATTAAAATATAAGAAAATTAGGTTAATTGAAAAGTTATTAAGTTTTTTAAAACTTTAATTACATTATTTTTTTATAAGTTACACAGTACTAATGTATTTATTACAATTTTTTAGCTACTAATAATTTAAAAGAAAAATTTAAAAATAAAGTCTTTTTAATAAATAAGTTTAATTTTTACAGATAAATGAACACACTATTATCAAATCGACAAGTTCTATGTTATATCAAAACCAATCAAAAACAAATTTAGTTCAATACGCAATGTTATTTAGAAAACTTGCATGCTTTTGAGCCGTGTTCGATTCATACAAGATATGTGATCATTAGAGAAATATTTTCAGTTATATGGGGCATTGTATTTGTTTATAATACAACATAAAATAAACACAAGTTAAATGCTTGTGTGACAGCAGAGCCTAACCACACAATAAAATAAATAATGCAATTTACAATGTAGCTATTGGAAATCAACATGAAACAACAAAAGATGTAATTATAAATATAACAACTGTCTAACAAAAACTAATAACATAGACTAGATGCATTTACAAAATTTGCATATAACAATATCCGAAAAGTAAAAAAAAAAAAAACACATATCCACATAACAAGAATTTACCAAAGAAAAATACTTTGAAAATGTGAATATTTAATAAAAAAAAGTTTATGGATAATGCAAAATTTTTAGAGAAGCACCATAAAGATAATGCCAACTTTAAAAATACAACATGAAAAGCAAATGTTTAATCTTTGCCCTGAGAAGTTTTAGCCAATTTTTTAGAGTTCCCGTTAACCTGTTCTTGCATTGTTTGTTGTTCCCGCAGAGTTCGCCTTCTAGCAACTTGACGTTGGTGTTCTTTTTCCATATCATGTTCATTAATGTTAAGTTTCAGGATCTGCAAAAGATGCATAATTAAAATAAAAATTAATTCACAACAAACTGCAGGTGCTCAAAATAGGTAATACACTGACACATCTATAAGTACACTGATACATCTATAAGTACATACACTGACACATCTATAAGTACATACACTGACACATCTATAAGTACAAATTTCGTATTCTATTAACGAAAAATTATGAATTAATATTCCTATCTTCAGTGGCGGCGATTGGGTGCTAAAAGTGAGGGGGCAAGATCAAAGGGGAAGGTGGGTGGAGAGCAAGGATAGTGAAGACCATATATATATATATAAGGTGTGCTCGTACTCGAGCTGCCTGACGGTAGGCGGAGAGAGCAACTATTTGACGTCATAGTGACGCCTTCCTTCGCCTACTGTGGGCGTGTCTAATGCTCTCGTTTGAACCAATGGCAAGGCTGAACTAGATCTATTAAAAGTAGTTAACTGAGAGTTACAAGACTTCCGCAAAATATCAACAAAGAACCAAAACTTTACGAAAACTCTTATGAAACAGGTAAAAGTGCTTCAAATGAAGCAAAAAGATAGGGTGTGACTGAGAACAAGTTAATAAACAATAAAAACCAGGTTTGGTCCCCGAGAAATTAAATTTAAATAAAAGTCACATTCCAAAATTTCCCTATGTTAATCCTATGGGAGCACTAATCGTAATGCTCCCAATGTTAAATGAACCTAGTAACAAATTTGCGGAATAAGCACTAAAAGAGTGCTAAAAGCATTAAAAATTTATATGTAACAATATAAACCTAGGTTCCGGTCAATTATTATTAATATTTATAAAGAAAAAACCTCAAAAACAGTGGTTTAAAAGTGGCTGTTAACGCAACACCGGATGTAAACAAAGCACCAAAAGGAAACAAAATCACTGAAAAAGCTCACTAAAAATGCTCCGAATGAAGCAAAAATTTAGCCGAGTGCTAAAAACCTAATTCTGAATAATAAAAAAGTGGTTTCAAAGCCAACAATTAAGTTTAATTTTTAAATCAAAAATGAGATTACCGTTATGGCCAAAATGGCTATCGAAAAAAAAAAATTACTGAAATACGCAATCTTACATTGAAACACACAGCCAATGAGAATGATCAAAAACCGATAGAAAGGCGGAGCTAACATGACGTCAATAGTAAGGCGGTGCTAAAATGACGTCATTTAGTTGCCGTTCCTTTCCCACTTTCAAAAAGCGAAAAACGGGCGCACATTCTATATATAGTCTTCACTATCCTTGGGTGGAGAGTTAAAAAAGTGACCCAGGTGACCTTGAAATTTTTTCTCACAATAGGAAAAATATGAATTATGTTTTATTTCCAATAATAGAAATGTATAACAATTTTATAACAAAAGCATGTATAATAATCTAGAGAGAACTGAACTGTTGAATTACTTGAATATTGTAAATCGGATAGCTGAAAAATTAATAAATACATGTATATGCACAAAACGTTTTCAAAATCAGCTAAAAAGTTTCGTAATTTAACTTTCAGTAGCTATTTAAACACTAGTTACAGACACTGGACACTTCAAATGGCAGCCTTGTTTAGCTACTTGCGATGGCCATTGGACGCATTTACATATTCATAAATGCGTTTATCGTCTGTAGTAGTGGGTGTCGAAGGGGAGTTGGGATACGAAATGTTTCCTGGTTTTGGCGTGCTATATTAAAAAAGTGAGGGGGCAACTTCTTAAAAAAATGCTGAGGAACATTCGAGAAAAGTGCTAAGGCAATTCTATACTTTAAAACTCAAAGTAATGTTTATTTAGCGACATTAAACTTTTTGTTACATTTATTGGTTTTTTAACTATACCCCTCCCAAACCATCGAGGAAAAATAAGGCCATCCAGGTTTAATTTAATTAAATCAATAAATTATAGGTAAAGGACCTGATTACATGAGCATGTTAAAAGTTTACAAGACGATCCTGTCTTCATTGTCTTAATTATTATATGATTTATCACAAATATAAAATCCTCAAAAATAAAAACTGAATATTATGGGACAATTAGATTATGAATGGAATTTTTAAATACACATTTGTGTCAAATTTCCTGAAATTTTATATACATAAAAATATTTAGTTATGAATTTTATTTAATAAGTGGAAAACTATGTATTACAAATAGAATTTAGATATGCATAAAGATGAAAACCATTAAACTTTATTTAAATAAAAATAATAAAATATTTAATTTGCAGTTGCTGTACGGGCAAACACAAAAATGTTGCTTCATTGCTAATTTATGATCCGTTATCTATAAAATTATTTTCTATAATAAATTAAAAGTACCTGATAAACAAGAAATTCCTCTTGTAAATACTCAGCAGGAATATGGCGTAGGCACTCGAGAGTTTCATACATCGAAGGACAATTTTTTAACGTTTCTGTCTTTGCAAACACATTCTTCAGAATAACTAGAGCTACTTTGAACAACACTTTGACACCTAAAACAATATACACAAAAATTACAATATTCAAAATAGAACTAAGAAACAATACCACTGCAATAAAACATTAAAATATCTTTAAACTTTACCTTCGCAGAGAAACATATCCCATACCCTTAGGACAGTTGACCATGGTAATGTCCTGGAAAATGCACACATAAACCATTCAGTCATATAGAGAATGGGTTCAACTCTTTGTTTTTTCTAAAAAGAAATAAGTGAAAGGTATTAATTCAAGGTTGGATTTGAACACAATTTTTGCATCCCAATAATTTTGTAAATTAAAAATAAAGATCTTACCAAATGCTTATAAATTGTAGGAGAAGCTTTCTTCAGTAAGCCAAATAAAATATCTCCATCAACTTGAATGGCTTCCTATAATATATTTATTTTTAAAGATTACAGATTGCTAAATCATTAAGTTAGCAAATATACAGATGTGTTAAAAGTGTATGTTTTCCATATGTACATCTGGCATACTAGACATATATAAAATAGTAATTAATCCAAGGTTTGTTAATAGCCAAACTATCTGTTCTGTTTTGATAAAAATATGTTATTTAAAAAAAATTAGTAGTAAAGATAAATCAAGTAAAAAAGAAAATTAATATTAAACCATGTTTCAATTTTAATCGAAATGTTTCCCTTGTTTTACTTTGGGTTGTAATTTTTGATGCAATAAATTATGGGATTTTTTCAATGAAATCAAAAAGTCCTACTAAAATTTTAGTTAATTAATATTTTGTGACAAACAACTTCAGTGTTTCAATTTCAATACCAGACATTTTTTTTAATTGCATAAAGAAAATGTAAGAACTTTAACTATGCAAAAATCTTTAATGAAAAGGATCATATTTAGTGATCCGAGTTTATAACTAAACTGTGCCAAGCAAAACAAATAATGTCATAACAAAATATATCCAAAATGATCTGTGATGACTTAAAAATTTGTCCAGTAAAAAAAATAAGAAAAGTTTGCTAATCCAATATTTTAGAAGACAAATAATCTTGGTTACCATTTTCAGATAAATAAGCTTAGTTATTATAATCAGTTCTTATTTTTGTATATCAAATTAACTTAAAAAACATGTGAACTATTTTAAAATAGACCCAAACATACGATAAAAAAAAGTATACTTAAATTGTTTACATTTATATAAGGAGAAAAAGGTAGTTGTACATAAGTACAGGTTAGTAGAAAACTTACTAAGCCAGGACTGTAATAACCAGGCAGGTACTTCTCGCAGATAGCTACCAAACACCAAAATGCTTGCTCTGCAGGCATGTGCATTAACAGTGCTGCAGCAATAGGGGCTTGTGCTTGACAATAACCAACAGTGGGGTTAAATAAAGAATAGGCCTTCAAGATACGGAACAAATCTGCTTGCCTGAAAAATTTGCAAGATTATACTTTTAAATAGCTGATTTGAATAAAGTACAAGCACAAATGATTATGAAAACCAAAATATAATATATATTTTTAAATGAAAGTTTTTAGATATTATTTCATATGATAACTTATTTTTTTAACAAACTGATGGCAAATGTGGCTTGAAAAGACTTTAGCATAGTCAGCCAAAATAATTCTGTTAATGCCAAAAAGTTGGAAAAATAATTTTATTTTATAAGGCCAAATTTTATTAAACCTGCTGACACTTAAGCCAGCAGTTGTAAAGTTGGGAGTTTAAATCATTTTCCTATTTCCCTACAAGAAAATACACACTTTCATATTATTTTGAAATTTTAAATTATCAAGAGATAGCTTGCAAGACTTCAAACCTTTACATAAAAAATATCGCAACATGAAACATTTGTATGAATTTAATAATTAGGTGTATTGATAGAAAAACTGGAGATCCCCGGACATGATTTTTGTCCATAAGGGTCCGGGGGATAAAAAAATAGTAATATTTTTATTAGGAATTAATTTCACCAACACTATTTACAAAATAAGACTCATTATTGAAACTTGAAAATTGTACATATATTATGGTTAAAATAATTAAAGAAACCTGAAGTACAGATATTTTTTTTAATAAATTTTATTTAGATTTTATAACACAGAGCAGCAATTCTCATTCTGTAGTATGCGTATCCCTGGTGTATGTGGCAGTCCGGTTAGGGGAACACGAAAATATCAGTAATAACGGAAAACACCAAAAATAAATAAATGTAATTCATAAAATTTAAAATAAAAGCCTATAAGTGTCATCACTTTGAGTCCTTTAATTAACTTGCCGGAAAACCTAACATATTACTGCCTAATAAGCTGCTAAAATCACTGCCTAAAAAAACAAACTTTTTTGCATAAAGGGTGAGAAGAGTTATAAGAGAAGGGAGTACTCATAAATGAAAAGTTTTACAAAGGGGTACATCAGAGAAAAATGATCGAGAACCACAGACAGATATTGACTTAAAAATCTAGTGAAGATCAGTAAATCTAAATAGAAAACTCAATTTGGGAATTTGACTTTAGTTGAGGGATCAAATTTATAGGCATTATGTTTTTTGACATTGGTACAGGGAGCATAAAAAAAAAGATATTCTAGTTTCTCCCCATTGCACAATCAGTAATCCCTTTGTAAACATTGAATATTAAAAGGTCTCTTAAGAACTTTGGTTCTTGAAAGTACAAGACAACTGTCCCAAATTATTTCTATAAAATTTCTGATTATCTAAATTAATAATAACAGTTCATTTCTTTCCTTACCCATGGCCTTGAGAGTGGACAAAGATTTCATGAGAAGGAAATTGCCTGTGCAGATCTTTTTTAATATCATCGACGCATCTTGGATCACCTGCAGCACCATCCAACTCCTAAAATATTGCATTTATATATTTAAAAACACAAAAAAATTACAAAAGCATTTGAAATTAAACACAATAAAACAAATTATTATATAGTAAAAATTAAATTAATTGAAAAAAAAAGCTCAACAGGGTTCTTATCCCATATTTAGATCAAAATTCCCTAACTTTTCCAGGTTTTCCAGAAGATTTTCAAAAATTTCCACACCAAAATTTAAATTATTTTTTCACATATTAATCTTGAAGCAGGAGAAAATAAAATGCTTGTAAATAATAACCTAGCAAAGTATGCAAAATCGAAAATTTACCATTTTTATTTTTTATGATTTTACATCAATGACAATAAAGCAGTTATAGTTAACATTTTTAGAAAATGTCCCTCACTTTTCCAGAAAATTTAAAAATATGTTCATTTTCCCAGACAATTCCCGGTTTTCTCTGTTTTCCAGGTGTGTGGGAACCCTATCTCAAGTAATGATTTCAATTTGAATTTTAAGTTACCCTATGTTTTCTCGAAAAATATATATGGATGAAAGATGTTCAATATACTAGGCCGAGTTAGAATTTAAAGGTTTTTGAATGAATACATGTTAGCATTTGTTTGATAATTAAAATTTCATACCTGCTACATTTTAAAACGTAGATATTCAGTTTCGTAATATATATATTTTTAATGTTAAAAATTCAATGAAATTTTTTTTTTTTTGTACATTACAAATTTTTTTTTTTATTTTTTGGGGTCCAATTTAAAAAAAATAGCATTTTTTTTTTAAAACCTAAATTAATAATTGTTTAATTACTAAGTTAGTATTATTTTTTACTCCCAAATTGCCTTACTAATGCATGCATTATTACAAAAAGCAAAAATCATAATCATTTAAAGAAAAAAACATGACATTAACACTAAAAGTAAAACATTTTCAAAACACAAAAATACCTCAAAAATTAAACTAATAAAAAAAAAATTCTGGGAGTTTTTATGAATTTTAAATTTCTTTTAGTAAGTTTTAAACTATTTATTTAGTTAAATATTACATTCATCTAATATATTAATCAAAATAAAGTACAATTAATATATTGGATAGTTGAATAAGTTCTCGCTGTTTTCCAATAAATGGCGTTACCGGAACTGGTTGCGTTGGTTTATGATAGTGACACATCTATTTACAAGTACTATAAGCAAGCTTGAAATCCAGTGTATGTTATTTCGCGGAAGTGCAAATAACTTGATTTTCATTGCATTAAATATGTAAAATTTTGTGCCAAAAAAAGAGTATTTGCAGGGAATTTTACTGCACTATTTTATTCAAAAAAATCTACAGTTGCAGCTCACAGAATTCTTGTTGAGACTTACGGCGACCATGCTCTGTCTGAAACAACTTGTAGAGATTGGTTTAGATGCTTTAAAAATAATGATTTTGATCTTGAAGATAAAGAACTCTCTGGCGCACCGAAGAAGTTTGAAGACCAACAATTGGAAGCATTACTTCATGAAGACTCATGTCAAACGCTAGCTGAACTTACAGAATTAGAAGTTGATCACGCAACAGTTTCGAAGCGTTTGAAAGCAGTAGGAACGACTCAAAAGCAAGGTCATTGGATGTCGTACAAGTTGAAGCCGAGAGACGTCGAACAGCGTTTTTCACCTGTGAACAGCTGCTTCAGCGACAGAAAAGGACTTTTGCATCGTATCATAACTAGCAATGAAAAATGGATACACCACGATAACGCTAAGCGTAGAAAATCGTGGGGTAAACCCGGCCATCCATCAACATCTTCAGCAAAGCCGAATATCCATGGTTCCAAGTTTCTGCTCTGCATTTGGTGGGATCAGCTGGGTATAGTTTATTATGAGCTGTTCAAACCAAATGAAACTATCATGGGAGATCACTAAAGACTACAATTGGAGCAATTAAGCCGAGCATTGAAGGAAAAACGGCTGCTACATGAGCAGAGACACAACAAGGCATTTTGCAGCATGACGATGCTCGGCCACATGTTGCAAAACCGCTTAAGTGGGAAGTCCTATCCCACCCACCGTATTTACCGGACATTGCCCCTTCCGACTACCACTTGTTCCGGTCGATGACGCACGCCCTGGATGAGCAGAACTTCCGTTCTTATGAAGATGCCAAAAATTGGGTCGACTCCAAAAAGATGGGGAAAAGTAGTGGCTAGCGATGGACAATACTTTCAGTAACATGTTTTTTAATGATTTTTTTAAATAAAACATTAATTTTCACAAAAAAACAGCAAGAACTTATTCAACATCCCAATATCTTAAATTCTAAAAATGCATAAATAAAAAACTAACATATAAAAATTATGGCAATATTTTAAATCATCAAATAAAGAGCATATTTTTTAAATCACCAATTAAAAATTTCACCATTTTAAAATCACCAATTAAAATAACAGTATTATTTTTATAATCATCAACTAAAATAACAGTATTATTTTTATAATCATCAACTAAAATAACAGTATTATTTTTATAATCATCAACTAAAATAACAGTATTATTTTAAAATCAATTAAACAACAAAATATTTAACAGACAGAACAAACTTTAACTGTTATAAGATCTAAAAAGAAGAAATTAACTGGATGTATCATTAAATTTCAAGTCATAATTAAGACTCACTGTGAATTTATTTCGATAATTTTCCATGTAGAATTTTGCACCACATAGATACTGCCAAGACCTTGCACGTAATGCAGGAGGAATTCCTTTTCTGCATCGTTCTCTTACCTAGATACATTATGGAATAAACAGAAGTTTTTTAAGTGGCACTGGTTTTCATTGAACTATTATCAACTGAAGTTGCTAATAGTAAAAGAGGTTTTATACACAATTAAATAATTTAACATTCAATAACTTTTTATAGCCTCATTTATGTGCAACCTTTATAGGGCGAGTGGCCGATATTTCAACCAGTATCCCATGTTAAAATCAAACACCCGCCCTCTAAACGTTACATCATACTTTGCAGGTGCACTCATCTGTAGCCTAACTTACATCAAGTTTAAATATAAAAAATCTTAGTTTCACAATGAAATTAATTTTAATCAAATATTTTTTATTTATTTATTAGTAGACAAAAAGTTTCAAGAAAGTGAACTCTTGAAAATTACTTACGCTTTTAGTCAATAAATATGCTTTAACACTCTTGTATTTAATATATATAAAAAATAATAATTACATTACTTCTCTGTCATGAAACATGCAATATTAATTAAATATATACATCATATTTGAATAACTATATCTGACAATAGCTGATATAATTATTCAAAACACCACATTGATACAATATATGGGAATTTTTATTGAATTTTGGCCATGCTATATTTTTATGCTATTTTAAAAGCTCTATCTAATGGTTTTAATCAAATCAGAAGTAGTTTTTCTCAAGTAGTTTATAGCCTGAAGATATTAAATATATGTCAAATTAATCAGTTTTTATAATTTGAATAAAAAAATTCCAATTCTACCACATCTAATGTCCTATGAGAATAAAGGCAAACTTACTTTCTTATACTTTTTAGTCATAAAAAGGTCCCAATTTTCTAACATTTCCAGCCATTTCAGTTCTCTGTGTCTTAGAATTTCTACCGGTAACGTAGTAGAACTGCAAGGAGAAAAAAAAATTACATTATACTTTCAATGATTCAATTGGCATAAAAAAAAAATCAGTTTTCTTAGAAATGACACTAGCTGATCAACTGATTAATTAGTAATAGTAGCTATATAATTCAAATAATGTAAACTCAAAAAGCTTAAAATATATCAAATTAAAATACAGTGATATAATAAATATAAATAATATGATTGTTTACCTTGTTATATTTTATTGATATACACAGAGTGTATAATAATTATCTTACAAATGACTCATCTAGTTGTAAAGAGAATTCGCATACACTCTGTAAACTTCAACAAATCACATCAAATGTTGTGCAAATTAAAAACATTTAAAAAGGACATTCATAAATAAAAAAATTTCATTCTATAAAACTTTGTAATTTAATACAATTTTTAACTTTGTATCTTTCAAAAAATACATTCAGTAGTTTTTTTAGCATATAACTCATCCGAAAATTAAATTTATATTCACTCTCATTTTTCTTCAAAATTTGGCACATTTTGTTTATTTTATGTAAGCCCTGGTTATAAATTAAGACTACTTACCGTATATACTCGCGTATAAGCATCAAAAAGTAGGGGGGTCGGCTTATACGCGGGTCAGTAAAATTTATAATATAATTTGCCTAAAATGGGGAAAGGAAAGAAATTGAAATGAAGCGGATTCTTTTAAAACGTGCCGATACATTTCCGAGACCGAGAATGTGCGTCACGTGCTGACTGAAGACCGTTCTGCGCAGCGCGGTGTAAACGTAACTCAGCTACTCACATAAATAATCAGTTTAACCAAATAAAAAGTATATATTTTGATAAATATTTAATTGGTTTGTAGAATTTATGAAGCTAGTATACATTACTTTAATAGAATTTTGAATGGAAGACTAAGAAGTTGACATCGTGCGTAGCGAATGACACCACTTTAAAGTCAATGTCTTTCATGGTCGATTGCAATAATTAAACAAAATTTATTTCCCCAATACAGATTTTATTCCTTGATAATATTATGTACAGATATTAATAGCTGTTTTATTAGTAATTTTGGATGGAATTGGTTTTAAAGCGGTAAAATCGGAACGTTGCTAATCGGCGAATTCAAGTTCTACATTCAAGTAATTTATTTCGTAATTAAAAACTAAATATTTTAATAAGTATATATTCATCCATAATATATTAGTATTTTCTTTTGAGATGGATAAAAAAAATGCTCATCCGTACTTAATAACGACAGTAGTCAACGATGTTGACAGAAAAAAGTTGACGTTTTCTAAGTTTTTAAATCTTTACAAAACGATGTTAAGAATTAGAAATTGCACTTTTTGGTATTTAAGTTTTTAGTTTGAAATATTTTATTTGATAATGAGGGAGATTTAATTTAAGAAGTCCGATGGAGATTTTAAAGAAACTAGAACATCGCGAGTGGTACATACTTTTAAGCCCGATGAATCGTCGTGAACTTCGAGGAAGGCCGTTTCTACAGCCACTTTCTTTAAACTTTTAATTTCTAGGCTTATATATTTATTTTTCTAATTAAAACTTTACTCTTTTTTCGGGGATTTGCCGATTTTAATCGGAATTTTTCATGTACGAAAATACAACTCGGCTTATACGCGAGTTTCCGATTTTGGACAAAAAATCGTCCTAAAATTAAGGGGTCGGCTTATACGCGGATCGGTTTATACGCGAGTATATACGGTAAGTAGGAAATTAAATTAGGGCTAAATATGAAAAATAACTAGATACTAATTTTTCAATATTAGCATATTTTATAATTTTAATAGAATGTCTGATGCTGCGACATTTAAAGAGTAAACTTCTTTTTTGGTTTTGAGATTCACAATAACAATACTTTTCCTTGAAGAACAAGAAATTTTCATGCATCAAAATAAAACAATATATTAAGCAACAACAAAAATCATCAGATTAAGCACTCAATTTTTATTTAAATTATGTAATTAAAAAATAAATGAAAGCATTAAACAATACATTTTGCCTTTCGATATTTAAAAAAAAGTTCTTAGAAGTTATACAAAATAAAATATCCTTTAAAAAATGTAATATTCATACGTCAGAAATTATTTGTATAATATAAAAATTATTACACAGATAATCCACATACCGTATATACTCGCATATAAACCGATCCCCGTCTAAGCCGTCCCCCTAATTTTAGGACGATTTTTTTGTCCAAAATCGGAAACTCGCGTATAAGCCAAGTTGTATTTTCGTACATGAAAAATTACGATTAAAATCGGCAAATCCTCGAAAAAAAAGAGTCAAATGTTAATTAGAAAAATAAATATTTAAGCCTAGAAATTAAAAGTTTAAAGAAAGTGGCTGGAGAAACGACCTTCCTCGAAGTTCACGACGATTCATCGGGCTTAAAAGTACGTACCACTCGCGATGTTCTGGTGTTTTTAATATCTCCATCGGACTTCTTAAATTAAATCTCCCTTATTATCAAATAAAATATTTTAAACCATATACTTAAATACAAATAGTGCAATTTCTAATCTTAACATCGTTTTGTAAAGATTAAAAAACTTAGAAAACATCAACTATTTTCTGTCAATATCGTTGACTACTGTCGCTATTAAATACGGATGAGTATTTTTTTTTATCCATCTTGGAAGGAAATACTACTATTTTATGGATAAATATATACTTCTTATTAAAATATTTAGTTTTTTATTACGAAATAAATGACTTGAAAGTAGAACT
This sequence comes from Troglohyphantes excavatus, assembly GCA_963932185.1. NCBI lineage: Eukaryota > Metazoa > Arthropoda > Arachnida > Araneae > Linyphiidae > Troglohyphantes > Troglohyphantes excavatus. Next base: position 17,513,573 of record OZ010668.1, read on the forward strand.
TGAATTCGCCGATTAGTAACGTCCCGATTTTACCGCTTTAAAGCCAATTCCATCCAAAATACTAACAAAACAACTATAAATATCTGTACATAATATTATTAAGGAATAAAATCTGTATTGGGGAAATACATTTTGTTTAATTATTGCAATCGAGCATGAAAGACATTAACTTTAAAGTGGTGTCATTCGCAACGCACGATGTCAACTTCTTAGTCTTCCATCCAAAATACTATTAAAGTAACGTATACTAGCTTCATAAATACTACAAACCAATTAAATATTTATCAAAATATATACTTTTTATTTAGTAAAACTGATTATTTATGTGAGTAGTGAAATTTTGCGTTACGATTACGCTTAATGTGCAGAACAGTCTTCAGTCAGCATGTGACGCACATTCTCGATCTCGGAAATGCATCGGCGCGTTTTAGAAGAATCCGCTTCATTTCAATTTCTTTCCTTTCCCCATTTTAGGCAAATTATATTATAAATTTTACTGACCCGCGTATAAGCCGACCCCCCTACTTTTTGATGAAAATTTTGACGTAAATTTCTCAGCTTATACGCGAGTATATACGGTATTTGCAGGTACGAAATATTGATTTAACATCCTACTGTTTAGGAAATACTCAATTCAAATAAATTATCAAAACAAATATATCTTGAAACTTACAAATTCGGATTTTTGCTGCCAATGAAACCAAACCGATCCACGGCTCCTTCAGAATTATTGAAGCCATTTTCAACTGGGATTATACTGCTATTAGTAGTATCAGCATAACTTTCATCAATAGAAACATTAGAAGAACTGGCCATAACACATTTCTTAAACTTTGTCCACTTAATGATCTACAGAACTGCCATCATCTATAAAATTAATATACGTTATGAATAAATATTTAAAAAAAAAACATAAAAATAACTTGCATATTTTTAACAAGCATACTAGGTGGTGAAAAAGAATCTAGTGTGGCTATTATAGCAAAAGAGTGTTGTGTGAAATGTCATTTCAGAAGGATATTGATATACAAGAAAGAACGAAAACCTCATTAACGTTAATCAACTGTTCCATTTGTAGCTGTGTAGGCTTTCACCCAAGCCTCATATGTGCTTTACTTTATTTCAAGATTCTACATGCATCAGTGTCTGCTATCCTATCAAATGAGACCTAATTTTGTTAGATTTGCCCAGGAATTATAGTTAAAAGAATGGATCACCCTAAAAACTTAACTTCGTTTTTCTATACTAATACCTCAAGTCGATTTTAAATTCAGCAGAAGTTATAGTTTTGGAATAGATCACTCTAAAAACCTAACAGTTTTTTCCCCTTGATACTCCATATAGCTAATTTTAAAGATGTTTCAGGGATGGGACAAATATTCGGCCTATATGCCGAACATTAGGTTACTTCGAATACTTTTGATATTCGGCCAATCATCATTCAAATAACAGTCATAGAAGCAAAATTTACCTGGTTGGATGGTGTTTTATGACTCAAGAGCCAATTATAGCTAAGCTGTGTCTTAAACCTTTAAACGTACATCTTAAACTTTTACATCACATACTTGGGTTGTTTACCTGTATAAATAACTTTTAATGGAAATTGTTATTCGTCTGCCCACTATTAGGTAGTCGGCGTCAAAATCAATCCATATTCGGCCAAATATCACGATTCGTCACATCCGTAGTTTCATAAAAACTCAGTTGGTCACTGTTCTGTTAGATATTAGGTTTTATTTTATAGACGGGGTAAACTAGGTATTAACTAGACATTTTAAAAGAAACAGAATCCTTTAAACTACTTAGAACATTATAGTATTGAAGATCATTAAACTGTATTAAAGGAATTCATTAAACTATACAATTATTCCTCGATAGCAAACAAGCCACAGCAGGGTAGATACAGCAAGAGAGCTTGAATACCCACTTAAAATAATGTAAAACTTACAGTGGTTGAGGTTACATCTTTTTTGGAGAAATTAGTCCTCATAGACATTGCCATCTCGAGTAACTTTTAGAATACCTCAACTCTTTGGATAATGATGACAAAATATAAATAAATTATTTTGGTTTATTATAGTAATAAAAAGGTTTTAAAATCAATCTTAAAATCAATTTATAAAAATGTACCATGAAGTTTCGATTAAAATGCATTGTATGGTCCCCTTTGGCAAATTTCCTGAAAAGGCGAAATTTGCAACACTATTTTTATTGCCAGAGAAAGAACTCGATTTTGCCATGCAGGTTTACAGAAAATTTTAATCAGATTTGGCGAAAAATCAGGTAAACATAGCTATAATTTTAACAGTAGTTTCCATAGCAAATGTGACCTGATATCTTTTTGATTTTTTTTTTTTTGGAATTTTCACCAAGGGGTACTGTGTTTACAGAGTAACAAACAAAAACAAATCAGCTTTTCTTTACTTTATATTTAAAAAAAATTTCACCATATTTGAACTTTTTTAAAACTATGAAAGAACCGCTATCAAACTCTGTTCATAAGGTGTTGCAAAGTTTATTATTTCATTATTAAAATAAAATCTCATATCGTATTACAACCCAAAAAAACTGCTAATTCAGCATAACTACGCCACATAAATTATAGTTCGTAAATTGTTTTGAAAAGCGCAACAATGCAACAAACGGATTTCTAGCAAAACATTTTAAAAAAGGAATAAAGAAAAAACGATCACTTTTTATTTAAATACATGTTATGCTTCAGAAAAATTACACTAATGATTTAAAGAGACTCTTGTTACAATTAAGACACACCTCTAAATTAAATTTTATAATTAAAAGATTGACACTAGGTATTGTCATTTGCCGAAAAATCTTTCTAACGATACCTGAAAATCTTGCAAAAGAAGAATATATATTTTTAATAAAAGTATTTTATTAATACTTATTTTTAAAAATATTGCAGTAATTTAATTGAACAATATTTATATTTACACCAAAACGGCGGTTAGCGGCTAATCTAAAAGCATTCAGTCAAAGAACAACTTATTAAAAAAATGTGGAAGGCTCTGTCTATTGCACAGAATGTTAGAAGTTATAAAAATTAAAACTTTTGTAATATTTAAATATAACTATAAACGTTCAAATTTTAAAAATTTAATTTCAATACTTTCTGCTTTATATTTAAAAAATGTATTTTTGTCATTGCCTAAGGCACTTTTTATTGCACGATTGACGGCAAAAAAATACTTAACCTTTCACTAACCGTAGCTGACAGAAACCTATAATCATTTCTATTATTTAGCGTTGTAATTTCTTTTCTTTTAAGTTTTATTAATTTAAATTTTATGTTTTATAATTATAGTTTTCTAAAGCGATTTATACAATATGTATCAGTTCAGTAGCTTTTCTATGACCCTGAACTTTCAGCCAGATATACTAAATTGTACGTTTGATGTGTGGTGTCATTCCAGACATTCCTTTGCCGTCTGTGTGTACTAATCATTCATCGGTATTTTTTACTTTTTGTTATAATGAAGAATGTCGCTTTTAGATAGATATCAACAACTCGTCGGAACATGTGTGATCTTTTGTATCTAATGTTTAAAGACAGCATTTCCCATTTGTTAATTTAAAAGTTTGTTTTGATCCCTGAGGAAATTTAAATTTCTTTAAAGCAGACATTCTTCACAAAGTAAAGAAATGAAACGGAATATTTCTGTATTGAACAAATCCACGAATGGAATTACCAAATCAGAGAGATCCAGAGGAAGTAAGTAGATTTATTATATTAATATCGTTTGAATTAAGAAAGATTATGTAACAGTTTTAAACGTTAATTTTTGAAACAATGAATTTTTTTTGTATAAAATTTTGTGTATCAAGATAATTCATCAGCCTGTTATTTAAATATTTTTTCGGATTAAACTTAAAAACGTTCGAGTGTTCATTAGCCGAACAATACAAATTTTAATTCTATTATAGAATTTTTTTTCTGAAAAAAAATTCTATGGATATCTTATCTGACAATAGTATTCTATAATTTGATTATTTTAAATATAAAAGTTATATTTGGTATTTCAAATTTTGAAAATTACAAACTGGTAGTATTAACATTCACGTATCATGTTTTGATATTCAGGTTCCTACTTTGGTTAATCTGTCTTATACGGTTGCCCTTGGCGACTTTTCTGAAAATCCTATAATCACAACGATAAAACATTGGGTTGGGATTTCCAATCATAAGCGGGTAGCTTTTGGCGACTTTTTCGGGCGATTCACTTCTCAATCTGGGAATGGGATAATTGTTTACAAATATGAAAGGATAAGAATTTGCGGGATTCGTTCGCAGAATCACGTGACTTCCCGGCATAGAAATTTCCGTGATTGGTTTAAAGAGTGACGTGGTTTTTGTGCTCGAAAGTATAAGAATTTGTGTGATTGGTTCGGAAGGTCACGTGACTTCTTCGGCTTAAATATTGGGATTTTTAAACTGAATTTCGGTTTCAGTGTGGGCAGTGGACGTGTCGAAAAATGCGCATTGTGTGTGTAGAATTATTAGGAAGGATACGTGGTTTACAAACACACGATTGATCATTGTCTGGTAAGTGCTTTTTCTTCTAAATTTTATGCCCCTGTTGTAGTTTTTTCTAAATATTTTTTGATAAAATTTTGCCATTGCCCAGTCCTCAAAACGATGAGTAGCCCCAAACGACGGCCCGGAGGATTGCCTGTAAGCACCATGATCAACTGCCCGGAGGGGGTCTAGGATGTGATCCTGAGTAGTCGGAGGCCGAAGGCCGGAGACCCCAAAATCGACGGCAGGAGCCTGTGACTTTAAGCGCGCGGAACGCGTGTGCGCTTAAGAGTCTTCGAAATCCCCCAAACGACGGCCCGGAGGATTGCCTGTAAGCACCATGATCGACAACCCGGAGGGGTTAATTAACCAAAGCAAAGTGTCGAAATCAATTTTAAACCGTTGCCATTAGCCCATTACGGAGCTCAAGTGCGACGTTATTTCATTCAATCGTGCAGACGCAATAGAAATCCTTTGAAATGAGTTTTGAACCGTTACCGATAGCCCATTACGCAGAAGTTATCCGATCAATCAATCATCCGAAAATAAAGCTTCGAAATCAATTTTAAACTGTCGCCATTTTGTTAACTGTAATTCTGTGTTTACCACCGGAAGCAACCATAAAGTTCAGAAAAAAATACGCGTGCGCAACCACTGTGCGCAACGCATCGGGTCGTTTGGCGACCATTTCAAAACACCGCCAAACCCGCTATCGACGGCAAGTCTTTACCAAACATTGCTTGGCGACAAAAACCGTTTTGGTTGCCAATCAAAGAATTCCTCCTTTTTCTCCCTGCACCGCTTGTGGCGCTGGGTTGCCAGATATGGCGAAAAATCAGGGCGACCGTAAAAGACAGATTAACCAAAATGTATCATTACTTGAATATATCAGTCAAAGTCAGTGGTCTCATCGTTAGTGGATTCGTTATCGCTACACTAGCACACTTTTTTTTATCATTTATTGATAAGAAATTATTAAAATGCAAATTTTGCTAATTTTTTTCCCTAAAAGACCGATTTGGTCAATTGGCATTTTGCATTTATTAAAATTTAGATAAGTGGACACTCTGCCAATGATGTTTTTAATCTTCAACTTTGCTGACAAATAGTGTAAACGTGCAATTTCTAAAATCAATTATTGAACCATTTGATAGCATTAACCAATCAAAGATTATAAACGTCTTTAATGATACTATCAGGACCAAGTTTATTACTGCATTTTCAATAATCATTTTAACAAAAAAGACATTTTTGTTGCTGTTGCCAATTGAAGTGAGATTGTTTTTTGCGACAGTGATTTAAGCGCCTTGGAAGAATGCCCTTTAATTAAATGTACTCATTTTCTACATTAATTTATTATTTAATAGAAAATATGGAATGTTCAATGCATCCTTAATATTTTATGCTCAATCAAGGTTTTGACCCTTTTTATAGAAAGATAATTACTATTTGAAAACACACAATTAATTTTTTTTGCTATTATTGTAAATTAATATTTTATTATGTGCTTAATGTTTTTAGTTCATACAATAAGTTTGAAATTTTGTGTATTGCACAGGTCGAGGTAAATTTTGAGTCGGAACCTTCCAATAAATCCTTGTTTCTGGAAAAAGTTCGGCAGTCCAATGCAGCCTGTCAAAGTGGAGATTTTTCTGCTGCTATTAGGCTTTATACTGAAGCCATTGTTCTTGATCCTGGAAATCATGTTCTGTATAGCAACCGTTCAGCTGCATACATTAAAGTCGGGAAGTTTGGCCGTGCCCTACAGGATGCTATCAAAGCTCGAGAACTTCATTCCAAATGGCCAAAGGTTGTATTTTTATCTTCTTTTCTGTTTATATATTATGCATTATATTTTTATTTAAATTAGCTAAAATGTACCCTCTTTCCCCTCCTTGATTTTTTGCCAAATTTAGTTACTATTTTCAACAACCCTGCAGAGGAAAAATTGAGAAGTTTTTTATTAGTGACAAAACCAGTTTTTGTCGCCAAAAAGAAAAGATTAGATTCACAAACCTGAAAACAGAAAAAACCTAAAATTTCAAGAATTGGTTTGAAAATGATTTTCTTTCCAAATGTCCTGGAATGTTTCTAAAACATGTAGATAAATGTGCTCCATCATATTCTTTTCAACATCTTGACATAATGTTCCGTTCATCAAGGAAATACAAATTTGGATAAATGCTAATTTATGTATTTTCTATACGTCAATAGCCTATCATTTACGGGCAAGTAATTTTAATAAGCTTTTATATGAATTTGCAGAAAAATCAATTATTTGTGCTTATATAATTCCTAATCTGTAATTTTTTTTTAAACCTTAAGTAAAACCTATATGAACCAGAAAACTTTTATCTTGTTATTAACACATTGGCTGCTTATCATACACAGTTTGCATGATATTGATTATTGTGCATTTTGAAGAATGTTTATGATTTAATAATTCCTCAAGATTAAACCATATAGGCAGTTTGAGTTGTTTGTACCTATTTTGAGTTGGTTTATCATAAGACCTCTTATGGTAAACTTACCTAAAATAGCTTTTAATGCAACAGCATAGTTTTTGTTTAGCAGTATTTATTCTAGACGTTTTTTGAAGGGTGGCTCACCTTGAAAATTGTGCCCTTCTACTTCTTTATGCTTCTATCCCTTCCTAAAATTTCATAATTCACTTGACCATTTTTTTAAATATCCATTCTCTTTCTTTTCATTTCTATAACAAGAAAATAGTCCTTTCTTTGAGAACGTAATTTGTGCTAATCGAAAATAGGATTTTTTGTGGTGATTTTTTTACTTTAGTGATGAAAAGGCTTGTTTCCTTTCGGATTTTTACTGCTTAGGAGATTTGACATCTTGATTACTCCGACTTTGATAACGGAGAATTGTGTCCTCGTTGAAGTGCCCTTTTTCGTAAAATAGCGCCCTGTCGCTTTTAATTTCTAGAATGAACACTAGGGTGCATCAAACGCCCCATGTTTTAAAAAATTTCATGGAAATTGTCTGTCCCTATGTTATTTTTGTTCCAAATGCTAAAAAAATTATATATATAAAGTTTCATAAAAATTGAATAGCATCTATGTGGTTCTCAGGTCACAGGAAAATACAACAAAAACGAAAATTTTGAAAAAAAAAGCAACATGCGTAAAAAAAAATATAATAATGTATACTTTAATAAAATAATGCAATTAAGATTGTTTTATGATATAATAAAAGAATATATAATCATATACTATTAACTTTCTAATATCAATTTAATTCGTATAAGTACACTCAATTTAAGATTCAGGCAATTTCGGCAGTTTTCGCAGATTTCTCGGTTTTTGTCGATCTTGTTCGACGACCTGCAGAACATGTTGGTAGTGATCTTCATGTTTTGCTGATTCTACGAAAGCAGTACTTAGCTTCACCCCTCGTTCTGCAGTCATTGACAACATTCAATGCTTGCAACTGTGTGAGTGGTGTGGTGTAAGATACAGAACTTGACCATTCTGAAACATCTTCTATTAAAAAATTTGAGTCCAATTCAAGAAAATAAAATAAAAACCAAGAATCCACTCCAACTAAATCAGAAAGAGTTGTATTTACAGTGAGATTTTTGGGAAATATTGGCTTTTCAAAATCCATGCCATATCTACCTTGCAATTTAAAAGCAGTATCGGTGGAATTTGGTTTTGTAACTAGCATTGCATTAGCTGTAGCTTTTCGTTCTTGTGGTGGAACTTTGTTGCTCCAAAGGGCGAGTGGAACCATCTCTTTTGTAAGATACCAGTAGTGGTTCTCAAAGGCACTGATTGCACTATAAGATATGATGGGATGGACAACCTTTACGCTATAAGAGAACGAAGCATTTGTAGGTCATTCCAAGGGGCATTTATGGAGGAAACACAGGTTATCCACCAGGTGCTGTAGATGAGAGTGACAAAGTTGGCAAAGTCACGCAATTTGGCAACCTGTTGTTTTGAAGTTATTTTCCAGTAGGTAGTATTTGCTGCTCAAGAAGACAAATTTTAATTGTGTATAACAGTTTGGCCATCCAACGTGCTTTGTGCAAGGCTCCCGGTCGGTTTAATTTTACTGCTTGTGTAATATTGGGGATGTCGAGGTATATTAGGCAAAGCTTTGCGAATTCCATATAATCAGCTCTGTATTTTCCAGAATCGATTGCACATTTTGCTGTCTGGATTGCACTGGCTCCAACTATCATTAACTATGCTTCTCGCTTGTATATTCACTGACTTTGAGTCATATGGTTCAAATTCATTATGATCGTGATCAAGATGATCAAAATTGTCACGAAATCGTTTAAACAAGGTTATATATGATGACTTGGAAGCTTCGACCTTTAAGTCATCAAAAACATGAGACAAAATGACTTCTCCAATATGATGGCGGTAAGCTGACCAAAGAAGTGCACGTCCCAATTTCTGTTGCACACTGACACAAGCAGCAGTAACATGACCTGTGTTGGAAGAAGTTGTGTCAGATGTCATGTTCATAATTGTTTGTGTGCATTGCCAAGAGGTGAGCTGCTTATATATTAAGTTGGCAATGATTGAGACACATTTAGGATTAGTTCCTTGGAGATATGCTGGCACACTAAGAATCTTTTACTGGTGAAAATTTCCAGCAACAATGGTGAAAAGTTCTCCTGTTTTGTACTTATTGGACAATGCTGTTGAAAGTTTTGTATCCCAATGCAGAGTTGTATATTTAGGAAAGCACCACTGTTCCTTGCAAGCAAATGAAATCTCTATAGCTACTTGTCTTCTTGTTCTGTCTGCTGTTGAGTAAGATGCTACAATTGTAGATGTCCCTCCCCCTAGATCTGTAATTAATGCTTTTGTGTATGCTGCCTGTTGTCCTGGACTCATATTTAAGCGTGTTGCTAGTGAAACAATATTGGGTTTCTTCATAATGTGGTATGGGATGAATAAACTCGTTCCCGTTTTTTTTATTTCGATGATGACTTCGAGTAGTTGTTGACAGTCCTTCAAAATCAAAGTGTTTGACATCATTTGTGTCACTTTGTTCATCAGAATCATTCTTTGTTCTTTATTAGCTTTTCTACATTCACAGGCCATAAATGTTAAAGGTAATTTATTTTCCATCTGTTTTACATTGTCTATAGAAATCGCTGCAGATCTTCGATTAAGGGGTATCACTCTTAATTTTGCATTGTCATCAAGAAGTTTTATAATTTTTTCGTAAGCTTTTCGTTCAGAGATTATTGGGATATTTGCTTTTTCATAAAACAGCTTTACTTGTGAAAGGACTAGTTTTGAAGACTTCCATTTAGTCCTGTTTTCATGGAGACCTTCTTCAATATGATACATCATACACCTCAAAACTTGCAAATTAGTTGGAAGTTTGGAGCCATTTATTTTTGAATCATCACACATTACTTTGTTGCCAAGACCAAAAATATTTGAATACAGTCAGGTTTCCTTAGTGTAATAAAAGCAAACTGTTCAGTTAAAGTTAAGCTACTGTTCAAATCTGAACCAAAAGTAGAAAATCAATTCAAAATAAAAGTAGAAATAACAAAATAACACTAGAAATAAACAAATAGGAATAAACAAAATAAAAGTAGAAATTTAGTTCAAAATGAAAACCTCAAGTTGAAATAAACAGGAAAATCTCTGTATTGTAATCAAAGTTAAAGTTGTCATTAGTCATCTCTCCCCCCCCCCCCCTGAAATCAATATAATTTATTAACATTACATATTTATATGATCCATATTTTACTTCATTATAATTTTATTCCTAGAATATTATAAAATAATAAAATATAAAAGAAATTAAGCATAAAAAATACTGAACTTTTGGATTTACGCAAAAAATCTGAAATTTCAAAGTTGTCGAGGCCCCCCTAAAATTGTTTGGAAAACGAAAATATTTGGTATGTCAACTTTTCACGTGTAATGAAACATTTTTAGATTGGGGACAAAGTGATTTGTTTCTAGAGGGGCGTTTGATGCACCCTAATGAACACTGAGTAAAATTATTTTATACTTGACAAAAGATAATTATAGTTATTTGAGAAGTGTTCATTCACATAACATAAACCTATAAATTGACTCTAAAGTTCTTAATTTCAGGCTTATTACCGGCAAGGAGTGGCCCTTCAGTGTTTGGGGCGTCATGCAGATTCCCTGGCAGCTTTTGCCTCCGGGTTAGCTCAAGATTCTAAAAATGTGCATCTCTTAGCTGGTCTTGTTGAAGCAGCTATGAAATCTCCCCTTCGTGGTAAGAAAATATTTGTGAGACACTGACACAATTTCTAAAGGTGTTGCTCATATTTTTGAAGAGCACAAATTTTTATTTGTCTGCAAACTTTCCTTGTCAAACATTCAAATTTTTATTTGTTTTTTAAAAACATCTACGATTTATTTGTAAATTTATAAAGATTTTATATTAGTCATGTTTTTTATAATGAATTTTTATTAGTATTTGGCTTTAAAATAAAAGTTGTACTAAAAAAAGAGTTAAATGCTTTCTTATGCATAGATTCTGTGTTAAATAAAAGACTTGTGTTGTACACTGCAAATTTTCATTACTTAAAATATATAAAACAATGGTAAGAAAAATGAAGGAATTAAAATAACATGTAACCCTTTCACATTGATTTTAATGAGGTTAATTAAAAGTTGCCTATTAATGCAAACCATATTTATAAAAAAAAATCTAATCAAGACTGGCCAAATTATAAAATTCAACAGCATAAATTCAATTTTGTTATATAGCAACATCTAAACTTCGTTTGATTTCTCACTTGCTCATTTATACTTCCAGCCACTCTGGAACCAACTTACAGACAACTTCAAGCTATGCGTTTGGATAAGTCGCCATTTGTGATAACATCTGTTGTGGGACAAGAACTCTTAGCCACTGGCAATCATGCTGCAGCTGTTGTTGTATTAGAATCTGCTCTCCGAATTGGAACATGTAGCCTCAAATTAAGAGGCTCTGTTTTTTCAGCTTTGAGCAGTGCATACTGGGCCCTCAACACATTGGATCGAGCTATAGCCTATATGCAACAAGACTTAGCAGTTGCCAAATCTTTAGGTAGTTTATTTTTATTTCAGTTAAGTTAAGTATGTAATATGTAATGTTTAAGTATGTAATGAGTTATGTATATATATATATTATTTTTTATCTAAAATATGAAAAAGTAATGATCTTTTCAAAACCATCAACATTTGTGCATTGTATTTTATTTCTGGATTAATTCATGTTTGTAATTTTTGATTGAACATATCTTACTTGAGAAATTCAGGTGTTTTTTTTTATCACAGTTATATTTTTTGTAAAATTTCTTTTATTAAAACCTGTTAAATTTCCAAATGATTTTCTAAAATGTCTGAACTTTTCTATTAGAAAAAACATTTTAACTGTTATAAACATAAGTTGAAATTATTAATCATGTTTATTCGTAACATATTAAAAATTATGATCAGTGAAAGACAGTTTTAAAATATATCAACATTCTTCAATGGTTAGTAGAAAAATCAAAAATAGTGATATGGGGTTATCTGTAAATGAGTATTTTAAAATAGGTCATCAGTGTACACTGGCTAGCAAGAAAGCATATAGGTTGTGGTATATCAGGAAAAGTATTTCATCAAATCTAGGGATATAATCTAGCCAAATGAATTTTAGGTTTGGTAAGGCCTCATTTTGAGTATGCTGTAGAATTTTACTCGCCATATCTTTAAGAAAGACTCATTTATTTGTTAAAGTTAGTTCAACACAGAGCTACTAAAGTTGTTCAGTGTATTTCAGGCATGGGTTATGAGGGTAAATGAAGCTTTTTAAATATACTTTGGAAAAGAGAAGGAGTATTGGAGATTTAATTCAATTGTTCAAATTTTGTTAAATAAAGATATAAAAGTTTGGATTTTTATGTGTGATAAAACATTCATATTATGCAAATATGACTAATTGGAAAGTGAGATTAATAGTATAATTGAAAAATAAAATAATATACTATTGAATATTCAGCTGAAGTGAGTAGTTTTAAGAAGCAAATTTACCTTGCATTTGGGTGTATCAGTCCTGTACCAATTGTTAGTCATTATTTTTTTTTATATATATAATACCTATACTGTTTGTTTAAATTTATTTATCAGTAACAATTAGTCTCTTTTGCAAATGTTGCATTTTTTAATGGGCTTTGAAAAGAAATTATTTTTTTACCTTAATATTATAACTTCTTTATTTTAAACTAAAAACTATATATTTTTTTGGTTGCATAGTTATACATTGATATAAAGCACATTATTGGATCCTATAATTTGTATGTATGATATGACATTGTATTCTCTCTTTTAGGAGATCAAGCTGGTGAATGCAGAGCTCATGGAAATTTGGGATCAGCCTATTTTTCTAAGGGAAATTACAAAGAGGCATTAACTAGTCATCGGTATCAGTTAGTGCTGGCAATGAAATGCAAAGACACATATGCAGCGGCATCCGCTCTCACTAGTCTTGGTAAGTTAGGCTTAGCTGTAGATATTATTTCAGATTTGAATTATATATTCAAGTTATTAGCAAAATTTAATTAATTAATTAAACCTATAACAAATTTAATTAAAGAAAACATTGATTATTAGTTTTTATATTCTTTGACAATTCTCTATTATCCTAAATTGTTTATTAACCGACCTACCTCCAGTCCGAATTAGGTCGGGTAATCGAGGTTCTACTGTAATTGTAATAGTATTTTGCTTTTTTTCATGATTTTTATATCGCATTGCATCACATTTTTCTTTAGAATCTAAGCTTATTTATAGAAATTTTTTGAAATAATTAAATCAATCTTACATTTACTGTTTTGAAATTGAGGAAATTTCTGCTGTGCAGTTGAAATATAAGAGTAATTTTTTAACAATAATAAGAATCTTATTCTTGATGTGTCTACTTTTAACCTTTAGAAGACTTGTGTTAGATTTTAACATGGGATTCTGGCCGAAATATCGGCCACCCGCCTTGTAAAGGTTAATGTGCTGGATATAATGAGTAATTTTGCATATCATTAAGTGTTGAGTCAATGCATGAATATTTTTTTTAAGTTAGATGAAGTGTCTATAACATACTCACCATACAGTTTATGTAATACTGGACAAATTGCATTTTAAATGGTACTTGAAATGCAACTTGTTCATTAATTGTTGTTCATTATTAATATACATTAATTATTAATCTTGTTCATTGATTCTTTGATTCTTGTCAATAATTACCATGCTGTATTTTACAGGTCATGTCTACACAGCAGTAGGTGATTACCCAAACGCTCTAGCAAGCCACAAGCAGTGTGTACAGTTGGTTCGACAAGTGGGCGACGGACTGCAAGAGGCCCGGGAAATCGGCAACGTTGGGGCAGTCTACTTGGCGATGGGAGATTTCGATCAAGCTGTTGAGTGCCATCTTGAGCACCTTCGACTGGCCAAGCAGCTGGGAAACAAGGTGGAGGAAGCAAGGGCGTACAGTAATTTAGGATCATCACATCACTACAGAAGGAACTTTGAACAGGCTATCACATTTCATAATCATGTGCTAAGACTTGCCCAAGAGCTGGGGGATAAGACAATTGAAGCTCGGGCATATGCAGGGTTAGGTCATGCTGCCAGGTGTATGGGGGACTATCCACAAGCTAAAAAATGGCATGAAAAACAGCTTGATATGGCTTTAAGCACTAAGGTAAATAGTTCATTTTGATTGAATTGGAAATGCCTGTTGATTCGAAAAAATACATTAAGTTGTGGCTGAAGAGTAACTGTGTTTTTCTGGTTTACTCTTATAATGTTTTCTTAAAATCTGATTATAATTCAGTTTGTACTTTTCAATATACCCAAGAAATATCCTTTTTCTCCAAAGTGTAACAGCTTGCTCTTTTTCATTTCAAGAGTGAACATTGTTTAAAACTTTTTTATGTGTTTATAAATTTTTACAAATATTGTAGTATAGATGTGCTAATGCTTTTGAAGAGCTAACTATAAGAGATTTATTATAAATCTACAGATTTTTATTGATATTTAAAATTGTAACAATATTTTCAGGACAAAGTCTCAGAGGGTCGAGCCTGTTCCAATTTAGGCATAGTTTACCAGCTCCTCGGAGATTTTGACGCCGCTCACAAACTTCACCAGGCCCATTTAAACATTGCCCGCACATTGGGAGACAAAGCGGGCATGGGGCGCGCCTACGGAAACATCGGAAACGCCTACAGTGCCATGGGGCGCTACGAACAAGCCATCAAGTTCCACAAGCAGGAGCTGACCATTTCAAAGGAAGTGAATGATAGAAGCGCTGAAGCCTCCACCCATGGCAATTTGGCAGTCGCTTACCAAGCTCTGGGCATGCACGAGATGGCTCTGTTGCACTACCACAGCCATTTGAACGTTGCACAAGAACTGAAGGATACTGCTGGAGAAGCTTGTGCGTTGTGCAATTTGGGCAATTGCCATAGCTCTAGGGGGGAGTTCTCACAGGCTGTGCCATATTACGAGAGCTTTTTACGCCTTTGTCAGGAAATTAGTGATGTTGAGGGTGAAGCCAAGGCATGTCATTTTTTAGGATATGCCCACTATTGTCTTGGGAATTACAAGGTTAGTTATTTTTATTTGTAAAATGATAGTTTAAAGAGATAATTATAAAAATGGGAAATTAACTTTTTCAGGAACTTTAAACTTTTTGTTAATGAAAAGATCAAGCTTGAATTAAAAAAAATCATTACATTTAATTTTTAAATCTTGAAGAAATGAAAATAAATAACTATTATATTAATTTGATAACATTTCTCATTTGAATTATTGCTGATAATGTATGCTTGATTCTGTTACCTTATATGCTCTTTTTATTATTACAGGAAGCTATTCATTATTATGAGCAAGATTTAGAACTAGCAAAAGATTTGCAAGATCGTCTAAGCATGGGTAGGGCATACTGCAATCTTGGTCTATCTCACCTTGCTTTAGGTAACTTCCAAGCCGCTTTGGAATGTCAGCGATATTTCCTTGCAGTTGCTCAAATGATGAAACATTTACAGGTTAGTAGTACTTCTTTTGGTTGAACCATAACTTTATATTTCAGCTGTTGTCAAGTGCAAAAAGAAATCTGTAGAAATTATTAAAATAATACATGTCATTTTGTAATTGTGTCTATAAAACTTTACATATAGTAGGTTTGTTTAATAAAATTAAATATAGTAGGTTTGTTTAATAAAATTAAATATAGTAGGTTTGTTTAATAAAATTAAATGGACAAGTATATCATGTGATGTTAAATTTATAGCATCTTATTTTGACATGGTCGCAGTCTTATGAGCATTCTAATTTGGCTACTGTGAAAAGATTTTGTGATGCATCATTCAAAATAACTATACAATTTATCTATTGTCCATGTGTTTTTTAACAATAAGATCATTTTAAAATTAAATCAATTCAGTATATATGATTTGGTATTTTTTCTATAGCCTCAAAATACTGCATTATTCATACTGTGCTTTAAGATAATTCCTTTACTTTATGACTTTTTTTGTTTTTTAACTCTAACCCCGATTTAAGCTTTTTGTGTAAGATTAATATACTTAAATAAAAAAAAAAATAATAGCTCAAAGTTTAAAATTATATGGATATTTTTCTATAATGCAAAAAATCCTTATTTTAGTAAATTTAGTATTTTTTAGGTATGTTTAATTTTATATACTACATTTTCCCTTGTTTTGTTTGTTTAGGGAAAGTTTCGTGCGCTTGGTAATTTGGGCGATGTACTGATGAAAATGAAAGACCCAAATCAAGCTGTAAAAGTGTATCAGAAGCAACTGATACTCTCTAAGCAAAGTGGTGATAAGTCATTGGAAGCAGTTGCATATGGAGCTCTTGGTCTTTGTCATCGACAGATGCAGTGCTTTGACAAAGCATTAGGATATCACACTCAAGTATGCAAAAGTTTCAGTAAAAGTTCAGTTAGTTTGAGTACTAATATTACTTTTGTGTATCATAACTAAGTTTTTATGTAAACTGGTAAAAAAAATTATCAAAAGCTTACATCTCTAAATAGGCTTATATAGGGTTCGTATGGTCCTCAGGCACTTCTTATTTCCGTATCATGTCCATAAATGCCCTAGTACTTAAAAAGTCCTTATTTTTATCCAAAAGGTCCTTAGAAACTTTTTGAGTTACTGAAGGCTATCTTTTAAAATCCTTAAAACAACTATCATAAGTCCTTATAAATTTATTTAAAGATTCTTAAAAAGTCCTTATTAATATTTTCAGAAAATGTATATTAACCCAGTTATACCATAAAAGATGATAAAATAAAATTATTATAGGCCTGGCAACTGTGGCATTTTATTGTTGCTGTATAAAATTCCTTTTAAATAATATAAGACAAATTATGTATTATTTAAATTTGAAGTTATTTAAAAATATAAAATTTAGTTCTTTATAACACTTTTTAAAAATTGGTTCTTTTTGCTAAAATCAGTTTAAAAATACAAAAATGAAATATAATTGATAATTTACTGAGCTTTAATATATTAGTTTGGTTCTAAGTTTTTTTTTGTATAATGTGTGCTATTAAAATTTGTAATAATGCTGCATTATTAGTACAATATAGATTAATAAAAAAGCAAGTTTAAGTTCACATGCTTTATCTTTAAAATATTACTCCTGGGCCTAAAGTACATTAAAAAAATATAATGTTTGTTTATAGAGTACTTACATATATAATTGTGTATTATGATTAAATTTACTTATCTTGCAAAATTGATGCAATACCATAATTGAGGTAAACTTAAGTTTTAAAGAAATGTCTACTATATCAAAAGTGCATCTATGTTAGATATTTAATGTATATTTGTATGACGACATCTGTCCTTATATATTATTCATATTTATGCATTTAATTTTTGAGGAGTTGACACTGAGGCAAGAACTAAGTGATATTCGAGGAGAGTGCAAGGCCCATGGACATTTGGGAGCTGTACATATTACTTTAGGAAACTACACCAATGCCATGAAGTGTTATGAGGAACAACTGGAGCGAGCCAAAGAGTTGAGAGACTGTGCCCTAGAGACTCAAGCTCTAGGCAACTTGGGGATATCGAGATTAAACATGGGCCACTTTGAGGATGCAATTGGCTATTTTGAACAGCAACTTGCTCTTTTAGAACAGGTAGATTAGTTTTCGAATTAATGTCATTTAAGTGTTCCTGTATTATAGCAAATTTCGCCATGTTAGATTTGCAGATTGTAGTATTGATCTCCAAGCCATTTTTATATAATACTTTTTAATTTTATTACCTACAAATGAGCCTTTGTGGGCAAATGAATGTTCATAAAATGTTATCGGAATTTAGAACAAATGTAGCCAAATCCAAAGCCTAACTAAGGTACTATTTTCTATAAATATTGTTATAGTTGATTTAGAACTGGGAAGACTATTTCAAATTGTTTTAATGCTAATTTAATTTAAATATTTTTACTTTAACTTACATTTGTATGTTTTTTCTAATCTTAATAATTAAATTTTTTTTAGTTCCACCTATATATAAATTAATAAAAAAGCATGTCGGTTTAACTTAAATTGTCATGTTTTCTCTTTAAAATATTACTCCTGAGCCTTAAGTATGTTCTAAAGAAAAATATTTTTTAATTGCACACTTATATATAAAATGATTTAATATGGTTAAATTCAATGTAAAAAAAATTGAGATCTAACCAAACTTATTATATTTATTTTATTTAAATATTTTTATCTTATTTTTCTTTTCTTGTCAAAATTTTTTTTTTTTAATTTTAGATAACTAAAATGTATTTTTCAGCTTATACCACACTTTTGTTTCAAAAGTGACATAACTCAAAAGTAATGTTTCTTGAGTTATCTCAAATAATATGTTTCATTAAACACCTACCAATCACCAAAAATGTACTATTTTACCTTTAAAAAGGGTTGGTAGAGTGCAGTTATATTGCTTTTGATTGCCAGAATTTGTGTTCAAACACAGTTTTTACATGGTTCGCACGGTCCTTAAAAGTCCTTAAGAACTACTTAATTTAGGTGGGCCCTTAAAGTCCTTAATTTTCAACTAAGGTCCTTATTTTTTGTCCCTAATGATTTTCTTTAATAATTCACAAGGTGGTACTTTTGTGAGTCTTTACTCGAAATTCCAGGATTTTAAAATTTTCGTTACCCGGATGCATTAAAAATATCGGAATGTAGAATTCCGGATTTTACTTTGATCGTTATGCAGAAGTGTAAATCGGCAAGAAGAGAAAGGCATGAATAGATGGATTCAGCATAAGAAAATTGAACTTTTGATCTCTTTTGTCCGATATTTTAGTCAATGGTATTTCATCATATGGACACTTTATTGTTAGAAATCTCAGTTCTTTTGTTGTTTTGTGAAGAATCGATATTCATTCTAGAAAAACGGAAAATTTCACAAGAATGTAGCATTTCCAACATTTAGAAATATTTGCGGGCAATATGATGGGCTTGAGATGGTTATAACTCTATTTCTGTTGGCGAATGCAACTTCCAAATGGCGCACTTTTGAGAATTTTTTCATTCATAAAAATCTTGAAATTGTAGAAATTCACGAAACGCAATCTGCTGCGATCTCTGTTGAAAGACTTACAATCCTTTTGCATCTGATAAATAAATGCTTATGTTTCACTACTACCTATTTTATCAAGATTTAATTTGCACTACTTAACAAAATTGCATTACATTTTTCAAAAATATAACTTATTTTACGAAATTGAAGTTTAGAATATTTGAGTATTGAGTTATTTTGATTATTAAAAATTATTTAAAAAAAAAAAAAGCTTTTTTCTTTGACTGGCATTAAAATATTCTTATGTGAATGTGTTTCTATTTTGTTTAAATGTTTATAAATTTTATTACATTTAGTTTATTTTTATTTTTTCATTCATAAAAATCTTGAAATTGTAGAAATTCACGAAACGCGATCTGCTGTGATCTCTGTTGAAAGACTTACAATCCTTTTGCACCTGATAAATAAATGCTTATGTTTCACTACTACCTATTTTATCAAGATTTAATTTGCACTACTTAACAAAATTCCATTAAATTTTTCAAAAATATAATTTATTTTACGAAATTGAAGTTTAAAATATTTGAGTATTGAGTTATTTTGATTATTAAAAATGTATTTTTAAAAAAAAAAGCTTTTTCTTCGACTGGCATTAAAATATTCTAATGTGTTTCTATTTTGTTTAAATGTTTATAAATTTTATTACATTTAGTTTATGTTTATTTGACCCCCTCCCCCCCCCCCTAAAATAAACATACCTTTTTTTTTCCTTCTTTTTTTTTTTTCTTCTTTTTTTCTTCAGTTTTTCGAATTTCTTTTTACATTTGTTTTTAAGGGAATAACATGGTGGGTGTAATTGGATGTTGAGTGGTGTGTAGATTTTGATCTTTTAGAAAATTAGTGTTTTCAACTCAATGCACTTTTATTTCTCATTACTGTTGACTTGGAGATTCCTTTGGACTCATTGGATTTTTTTGTCAGGGTACACTGCAATTGTGATCTATGACACATTAAACTTTCACTTTTAGTAATTCACACTGGATTTACAAATGAGGGCTATTACTCTTTGGGGTACATTGGTATTCTACTGTTCAGTGCACTTGAAAAAAATTTGGCTTTATATATTGAAAATACATTTTTTTGTTTTCGGATTTTAGGGCACATTAGCCTTTTTAATTTTATTTTTTCAATGGATATTTGAATTAAAAATAGATAATAGTTGTAAATTAAAATATATTTTTGGGGTTAATTTTTTCCTATGGAGATGCATTTAATTTTTATGCTGATAATTCATTGAATTTGATTTTTGGGGTGTATTTAAATATTATACAAAAAATAGATTAGATTTTGAAATTAAAGGTACTTTTGAATCAATGATCTTAAGATTCATTATTAGGGTACATTGGACTTAGGTTTTAATGTGAGGACAAAGTAAAAAAAATCATTTTTGGCTGCATTGAAATCTCAGGGTACTTAAAATAGATTGATTGCATTTTAAAAACATTATACTTTTGGAAATGCATTGTAATTTTTATCTTAAATGTAGGTTGAAGTAATTCAATCTATTGTATTTTTAGAGCATAACATTGGAAATTTAATGTTGGTTTATATTGGTTGTTTTCGCAGGTGGTTCATGTAGGGTTTTTGCTTTATTTTTTTTTCAACCTACACTCTTGTTCAAGCATAAACTTTTTATTATTCATTTTAATTTTAACTCCTGATTTTTATATATTTTTTTTATTGTTTAACATTGCTTTGATGATAATTCTATATCCATTATCGTTAAAAAATGTAAGAGATCCTTAAAAAGTATCAAAAGGTCCTTAAAAAGTCCTTAAGAACTGCTTAATTTTTACTTTTGAAAATTTGTATGAACCATGTTTTTAGTAATTTCTGAAAACTTTGCTTTGAGTTGCGTCACTTTTGAAGCAACAGTGTGATATAGTTTATGAAGGTTGTCTCCCAGCTATTTACTGTTCTGTTGAATTTAAATAATTGTCTATTAATTTTATTCAAATATATTTTTTTTAATAATTAAAAATATATATTGACAAATTTAAAATTATTTCAGTTGGGAAATAATAATGCTCTGATCGACAAAGGAAGGGCTTATGGAAATCTTGGAGATTGCTATGATGCTCTGGGAGACTTTGAAGAAGCAGTTAAATGCCACGAACAATACTTAGCAATTGCTCTAAAAGGTCAATCATTGAGAGATCAGGAACGAGCATATAGGGGTCTTGGAAATTCACACCGCTGCATTGGAAATCTGCAGCAAGCTTTGGTATTTATATATATTTAATTATTTGGTACATATTTGTAATATCAACTGTAACACTATAATAATCTAGTTTCTCAATGGATTTAGACACTACCTGTTTATTATTAGTGTCGGAAAACAAACATTATATTATGGACATAAATTTTAAATATGCTTGGCTAAGTAGAAAATGTTTCATAGCCTCCTTAGATTATATATTTATAAAAGGTATTGCACGTAACATTAAGTTGGAGGTCTTCCTGAATTAGTAATGATAAGTATAACTTTGGCAAACAATTTAATTTATTTTTTAATTTACAGGTTTGCTTTGAAAAACGTTTAGTTGTCTCCCACGAGTTAGGCAACACCAGTGCAAAAGCTGCTGCTTACGGGGAATTAGGAGGCATCCACAGCAATCTGGGCAATTTTGAGCAGGCCATTGCCTGCCTCGAACACCAGCTGAACTTAGCACGAGAAATGTCTGATCGTGGAGCCGAGGCAGATGCAGCCTGTGGCCTTGGCACTGTGTACCAACAAATGGGAGACCACCAAAGAGCTCTAAAGTACCACCAAATGGATCTTGACATTGCTGAAGAAACCAACAACATGGCGGCACAAGGCCGGGCCTATGGGAATCTCGGTGTTGCCCATGAGTCCCTGGGTAGTTTTGAGCAGGCAATTTTGTTTCAAGAGCAGCATCTGAGTATTGCTGCCCAAATTAATGACAAAGTGGCCAAGACGCTTGCTTTTAGTAGTTTAGGTAGGAACTTATTTTATCTTTTTTCTGTTAAATAATTAATAAGCATCTTATGTTTATCCTTTATCCATTGCATATTGTTTGAATCAGTAGTCACTGTTTAATGTTGCTTGTTTTGAATAATTCAAAGTTATTTATAGGCATTATTTAAATCTATAACTTGTACAGATTTTAAGTATTTTGTACTAGACTATATGACTAGTTTATTAAATTGAGTGCATGCATGTGCACTTATAAAAAAAGTGTAAAGTAAAAATCAAATAAAATTATTAATTAGTGAATATGTTTGTTAAATTAAAAAAAATTATGCATACCTCTGCAATGTTATATCAAACGTGTTATAAGGATTTATTGCAATAAAGATTTATAGACTTGATTTTTTTTAAGTATTGGCAAATATGCAATTAAAAAATAGTAATATCTACAAGCTTATTTAATTTTTAAGAATTTTATTATTTTAAAAATTGTATTTAATACAAATAGTTAATACATTTCTAAATGTAACTCATGCAGCGAATGAAAAATTTAGTAAGAATTTTTTTTTTTTTTCATAATCGTGTGTTTTCTTTTAATTGTTACAGGCCGTGTCCACCATGCTTTGGGTAACACGCCTCAAGCAGTGGCTTATCTACAACAAGGATTGCTAATTGCAGAACAACTTGGCCGAAGAGAAGACGAGGCCAGGATTCGACACAGATTGGGCCTGGCTCTATGGGGCAATGATGATTTAGAAGGAGCTCAGCAGCAATTATACAGAGCCACTGATTTGTTTGAGAGCATACGAAGGGAAGCCAGGGGGACCAGTGACTATAAATTGTCTCTCTTTGATCTTCAAACTG
The DNA here is from genome assembly GCA_963932185.1 of Troglohyphantes excavatus. Taxonomy (NCBI): domain Eukaryota; kingdom Metazoa; phylum Arthropoda; class Arachnida; order Araneae; family Linyphiidae; genus Troglohyphantes; species Troglohyphantes excavatus. The sequence continues at coordinate 17,536,523 of OZ010668.1, forward strand.
CTTCATATCAAGCCTTGCAGGTATTTGAAGCTTTGAATAATTAAACTGTAATAAAGATTAATAATAGTAAAGGTTAATACCAAAACTATATTCAAAATATCATTTACTGCTTATTCAAAATGTGTGGAATTTGAAATTAATTACTCAAACTCAACTTTAATATTATGATTTGATATGCCAAAAAACATTGACAAGTATTTAAGTAAGTTTTCTAATTGTGTGTAATTTGGTTTTAGAATATTAGAATGCTGTTGTAAGTTATGTTTTTTAATGACACAATTATTATAATTCATTTATGAGTTTACAGTATTAAAGAAGTATTAACAATGACTAACTTAGTTTAGTTGAAGTACAAGGGTGTCTTGTGCCTTGTATAAAAAAATTAGGAATATGGAAGTTATCTATTTAAAAATTTTAATATGCCAATTTCTATAATTAGTTTTGTGCACATATTTAATCGTTAACAAAAGACTAAATTGAGTTCCATTTTGTAAATCGCAGTTACCTTTGTGATCAAATTTTAATTAATCGAATGAAATGTCAAGTTTGTATATTTCCTATAAAATTATAAAGTTTTTTAATTAAGCTTCAATTTCATAAAAACTGTTCTTTCTATTTCAGCGAGTGCTTGTAGGTTTAGGCAGATATCAGGAGGCCTTGGTGGTTGCCGAACGAGGTCGTACAAGGGCCTTTGTAGACCTACTTCTAGAAAGACAGACAAGTAATTCCCATAGTATCCTCAACTTCAACCCTGCGAATGTAGACCAAATTTATGAGATAGTTAGTAGGCAAAAAGCAACTGTTTTGTACTACAGTATTGCTGCTGGTTATCTCTACACTTGGCTTGTAGTTCCAAACAAAGGTAGGTTTTTAAATATATTACTTTTAAATCTTTTTTTTCTATTTTTCAGTGTTTAGGAGAGGAAGTGTAAAACTTAAATAAAAAGCAAGACTACCATTTATAAAAAATCTAATATATGTTTAATCATAGTCCACTTACTGTAGATTGCCTTTACTGTTTTTAGTCAACAAAAGTTATACCATAAAAGAAAAGAAGTTTAAAAAAATAATTAGGAAATGAAAGTTTTTATAAAAATCTTTTTGATAGGTAATTTATATAAAAAAATAAACATTTTTTTTTAAAATTTATCAATTTTGTGTTAATATAACTTTAATAGGTTTGTTAAACAAATTTAAAACTTCATAATGATTAAATTGCAAAAACAATTTACATTTTCTCATCTTAATATTTTTTTTTACTTGCTTTTGAAAAACAATCAGAAGAAGAAAGAAAAAGACTAAAGTGTTATCTTCGAGCATGAATGGCCAGTAGTAGAGAGAATATGACGTCATAATCGTGAGGCAAACATCTCAGACCAAATCGCTACAAACACGTGACTTCTTTTCAAAATTATGAATTAAAAAGTACTCGCGATTGGCTGATGATTTGGGAAATGTGTAACAGTGAAATTTTATGAATGGAATGACGTCATAGTCACGTGTTTGTAGCGATACATATTGACCTCACTTTGATGTCAGTGAGATGATATCCCGATGTTTGCTCTACTATGAGGGATCCATGCTCGAAGAGTGTTATATTCTACAAAACTCAAATATTGAAAAGAAAAAAAATTGTTTATTAAACTTAAAAAAGCTTTTGTTTATACTGACATTTTTTTTTCTACCTTCTCTAGGAATTGTGAAGTTTCACGAAAGTAACATATCTGATATGGAAAATGATGACACCGATGAAACTAACGTTGCAGTACCATCGGCGAGCTCCCTCCTTGAGCAATACATTGTGCACGTGCGGGAAGCCCTTGGTGTAGATATACCAACTTCTCAAAATAATGGTACACTCAGTGAAACTGAAAGTGAAGCCGGAGATTTATGGAATCATCAGCTAGAAGAATTGGGGGATCGATTAAATCAGGTATTTACACTTCATATATTCATTTAATCAAATGCTTCTTCACTGAAAAAGTTTCGTCTTTAAAAAAGATTAGACAGACTATCTATTCTATCTTTAGATTTATTCAGAATATTTTTTATTTGGTTTGAAATTGTTATTTTATAACTGCTTATTGTCTCTTTTAATTTAATTTCTATAAATTGCCTATATTTAGAAATTGTATTTAATTTCCTACATTGTGAATATTTCGAAATTGCATTTGAATTGTGTATCTAACATTAACGTTTACACTAATCTTAAATAATGTAGACTAATATAGGATATTTAAAATTCTAAAGTGTTTTAGAAGAGAATTCATGTGTTACATCTATATAACACAACACACATTTAATGAAAGTTAATAATTTACATTATTATTTTTTTATTGCTACGAATGTTAAATTTTTTTAATAAAGGGCGCCATGCCACTAGAAAGTACATAGTAAAAGAGCCCAACCAAAAGTACTTCACTGTAAATTTGTAGAATAAATCAAAAACAAATCATTTGTTTTGAATACTTTAATATTGTATGCATTAATAATACTAATTAAAAAAAATTAAACTATATATGTTTATTTTTAGGAGAATGACAGAACTGGGTTTCTTAGAATGGTCAACAGGAATCACCTTTTTAATAGCAGTAATTACAGTCTGAGCAGTCTTTTTAGTGTTGGAAGTTTAGGTGGAAGCATTGCAAGCGGACTCACAAGCCGGCCTGGCAGTATACGATCTCGTAGGTCACAATGGCAAGGCCCAGCACCTTTACATGCACTATATGATCTTCTGATAGCACCCATTGAAGAATACTTACCTAGAGATCCTGATTTGCAGGAATTACTGCTTGTTCTGGATGGAGACCTTTACTTGGTGCCTTTTGCCATTTTAAAGAATGGCAGCTGTGACGAGTACCTTTGTGAGAGGTTCAGTTTGACTGTTTTGCCTTCCATAAGTGCCTTGAAAGCAAGTCAGAGATCCAAGATAGTAAGGCAGAACAACAGCAAGGACATATCATCTGCTTTGGTTGTTGGCAACCCTAAAATTCCAGCTGCTGTCTCCGAGCAGTGGGGATGGAACGACATCCCACATGCCGAGCAAGAGGCCAATTTAGTTGGCGAGATTCTGTCCACAAAGGCCATCACTGGAAGCAATGCCACAAAAGAAAACATCCTAAGTCAGCTATCCCAAGCCGAGTGCATTCACTTTGCAACACATATATCATGGAAATTGTCTGCCGTCGTTTTATCACCAGGGGAATTCATGGAATCGTCTCGCCACTACACTCACGGATCTCAATCGGAAACGGGTCATGAAAACAATGACTACCCAGAAGAGCCGACATCGGAGCTGTCTTCCACAGACTTGCCGCCATTGTCGGAATTTCTTCTCACGGCTGCTGATGTCTTGAATCTGAGGCTGTCTGCCCGTTTGGTGGTCATCAGCTCTTGCCACACGAGGAATCACCATGGAAGAGCACATTCTGATGGGGTGGTGGGTCTGACGCGTGCACTTTTGGCAGCTGGGGCTCAGTGTGTCCTGGTTTCCCTTTGGCCTGTTCCTGATGCTGCTGTGAAGATATTGCTGAGGACTTTCTATTCTGCACTATTACAGGTACTTTTTTTTTTAATTCTGATTCATCTTGTTATTTTATTTCCATTGTATATTCTTATTTTGTATATTCTATTCACTCATTTAAGTAACAAAGTGATTTTAAAATATGATATCCATTCCTGTACTATATCTGTGGCTTGAAACAAGGACAATGTTAATTTAAGAAAAAAACTTTTGAATATAGTATCAATTGTGATTTCCGTAACATTGCAACAAGGCTGACCCTCAAACTCTGAAGCCATTTTTCTAAAATTTGTCAATTGTGACATTGATCCTTCTTGATCCTGCCCACAGATATGTTACAATATTGATATCTTTCCAGTAGGAATATATTTTTTCTTCCATACTAGTTGTTATATTTCATTTAAAAATTAGCTTATGCTCAAATTAACAAATATTTCGTGTGACATCCATCTTTACGCTAGTAATGAAAGCAGAAGGCAATTAATTTTTTTTTTAAGCAAGCATGTGATTTTTCTGCAGAAATTAATGAATTTAATTTTATTGATTGACTGATTTCTTATATCAGTCGCCATAAAAATGTCAGCTAATTATTTTTTCCAATTGAAATTCTCATTTATCTCATATATATTGAAATCTCATTATCATTTTTGGCATTAAGAGTAACCAACTTAACTCTTGGCATTTAATTTCTGTTACTGATATGTTCACTTCCATACTATATTAATTTTAGAAATATATATTTTATGTCTATTGTTATATTGCAATTGTTTGATTTCCTTTTTAATTCATACAGGGCAGCAAAGTCAGCATAGCATTGGCTGAAGCTATGAGAACCATACAGACTACCAAACATTTTGCACATCCTGCTAACTGGGCAAGCTTTGTACTAGTCGGAAGCGACGTGCATTTAAGTAACCAAGTCGCTTTAATGGGACAAGCCTTGTCTGACCTCCTGAAAACACCAGATAAATGCAGTGGGGCTTTGCGAGTGGTTTTACATTTGGTATGTAACTTTTTTTTTTTGTGAAAATCCTTGTTTTGTGCATTTATATAAGTGTATAATTTACTGATGAATTTCATAAAAAAAAGCGGAACTGTAAAGGTATAATATTAATTTAGCAACTTTGTTAAGGTATATTAAGAAATCATGTTTGGAGACTATTAGAACTGAAGTGATTAGCTTTATCCTTTTTCTTAAATAAATGGCAAGGTATTTTCTTGCATTTTATAAATATTTACATTTCTATTTATTGCATCTTGCCACAGAGATTAATTATAACAACAAAACCCTAATATATGTTGACAAACAGTAAGCACTCGTAAAAAAAGGTATGGCAAAAAAAAAGGGTTTTTTTTTCTCTGACTTTTGAACATTTTCAATGGGGTCATTGTTTACAACAATAGATATGGCAGCTGCTTTACTGGTTTTAGTACAACTGTTTCTTTACTAAAGCTAAGCAATTTTTTTACAAAAACTTTTAAATTATTTGTTACTAAAGAACTAAAATTGTGATAGTTGGGAACACATGCAACTCTAAATTATTTTTTTTGAGAACATCTGTTTTTAACTTCCGTTTTGGCCTTTTTTGTGTGTGTGGATTTTTTTTTAAATAATTTCTTTCCCCCGTGAAGATTAATAATGTATATTTTATCTTGAATTAAAAAAAATACCAAATATTTGTTGTTTGAAACAGGTGTTTGCTTGACTCACTAGGGCACATACAGGTGACATTGCATTCACTTCTGAAGTGAATTTAATACTTCTCATTAAAAAAAGTATTTAATTCACTTTGCTGAATCCATATAAAATCTCTTTTGGTATTCATAAATAACTATAGAAAGTGAATTTCAGTCAGTAGTCATAATTTATAGAATGAAATATGAATAACAACCACCAAATTTTATTTCTTGGTGCAATTTTTCTCTGTCGTCAGACATCTGCTGCAAACTTTATAGGCCGGACAATCCGATTGAGAAAGGGTTAAAAAATGGCTGTGTAATGAAAATATATAGGTTGGACAAACATAATTGAAATAAAAGTTGAATATATGCATTTATCTATGAAGATATACTTTTTTTATAGTATTTATTATAAATTCTATAAATGTTATGTCCATTACTATTTTTAAGATTAAATTTTATTGTGAAAGCCTTATCTCATTAAATAATTTTGACTTGAAATAATTATGTAATATTAATTTAATGTGAATGTTAAAAAGCAGACATGCTTAAAATAATTTCTGCTTATACAAATTGAAATTACATTTAAAATATGCATACAACATTCCATATACACATACAAAACAGAATTCTGTTAATATAAATGTATTGTATTTGTTTTATAGTAAACTATTTGAATTTTATGCTTAATCAGTATTTTTTTAACTTTTACAGGTAGAAAAATCATTACAGAGAATACATCGGGGGCATAAAAACGCTATGTACACAACTCAGAAAAGCATCGAAAATAAAGTTGGACCAGTAAATGGCTGGAAAGAGCTTCTAATATCTGTAGGTTTTCGCTTTGAGCCGGCATCCAACGGTTTGCCAGCATCGGTGTTTTTCCCTCAATCAGATCTTGGAGAAAGGCTAACACAATGCAGTGCTAGTTTACAAGCACTCTTGGGTAACTTATGTTTTATTTTATGCATTTTTTTCAAAGGTCTTAGAAAATTGACTATTAAAATAAGTATTTTTTTTTTAATTAATTTGCTTTATTTTGCTAGGTATGTTGTAAGTTTATTGTGGAATTTCGAGGTTTATGGAATGTGGAATTACTGTTTTTTTTTATTATTATTATTGTTACCCTTAAATGCATTTTCAAAGAGTCAGAAATAATAACATTTTTATGAATGGTTAAACATTATTTTGTAACTTTTTTAAAAATCAACAAAATATTAATTACCTGTTGTCAGTGTAAAATTTCAAAAGTAACTTGGGATCATCTATATATGAAATGACCAACAGAGTGGTAATCTATTAGATAAATTTGCAGTCGTGGAATTAAATCATTGTCAGACCGAGTAGTAACAAAACGCAAAACAATTAATTCTCAGAGCCAGCATATCTTCACATGACCAGAGCAAGGAGTGACATCACATAGGGATTTGTTGCATTATATGTAGAGGGAAAATAGGGAATTATTATTGTGTCAGAAACACTGTCGTTGGGCGAGGGGATCCTCTAGGGAAAAAGGGGTGCATTTGAACTTAAGAAGTCCCTGAGTGATGGCGGAACGAAAGAGAATTCGTGTGGGTAGTCAAATCTTTGCAAAGTCAGCAGAAATCGTGAGAACCAATTTGTTTTGGGAAAAAGATAGTGTTGGAAGTTAGTTAGGAACAAGAGGGAAAAGGCGCAATTTGTGCTTAGTTATTTGAAGGAATGGGTGTTACAGACTTTTAAAAGGGGGTAAGGATTCGAAAAATTGTAATTACTGAAAAAGATAAATTTATTGTTCTCTTCCATGTATATATATAGTTAGGGCATTATATTTCAAATGATTTTCTTGTATCTAGGTTTATCATCTGTATCTTTGAGTGCAATCACAAAATTGCTGTGTAGTCCAGAGTATGCTGATGATATCATACAGCTGGTATGTTTATAATTTTCACTATTCTTTCACCTCTAAACTTTTTGTCAGTGTAATCATAAATGATTTTGGGTAAAACAAAAAATATATATTAACAAAAATGTGTGGTAAAAAGATTTGTAAAGCTTTGTTTTACACTTTATTGTTCACATTTTTTAGTTATTTTTAATTGCAGGTGCTTTAAAAAAAATAACCTTAAACACTATTTCAATAATACTTTTGCAACTTTCTGTCGGTCACTGACCTTTATCTTGAATGAAAAATGAGCTGCTGATTTCAAATATTAAAACAGAACATACTTGTGTTGAAAAAAATTCCTAAATTAACAAAACAAGAAATATGATAATTTAAGTCAATTTTTATTATGGATCAATCCAAAGAAGGATGTTATTTAAATATTTAAAATAAAGCTAAAAAGTAAGACAATTTGAAAATTAACACTGGCATGCAACAGTTTCAAGTGCATAGAATTATGAAATATTTAAGATACAGTACTTTTAGATGAAGAAGTCATTGAACTTTACTGAATTTATTTTTCTATTTAAAGCCTGATGATATGGTCTAAGCCTGATGCAATGTGTGCAATAAATCTTTAAAAGAAATTTTGCAAATATTGACCCAATAAGCAAAATATAATCACAGTGAGTGAAATTAAATATTTTACAATTTAGGAATTGAACGGCATTGTTTTTAGTGATTATATAATTGAGTCGGAAGATGTAAAAAGAGGATCTGTTGCATAGACTTAACATGTCATATATCCCTTTATTACATCTTCCAATTCAATTGGCATCATTGTTTGAAAAAATAAAATTTATTGGTATGGCTCTTCCTTTATGTTGTTAAATCAAATAGGAATTTGCAAATAAAATTTGAAAGAACATCAATTCATTTAGTTTTATGTTGCAAAAATTTGGTCAACTACTTCTTTAGCTTATCACACTATTTTTGAATGTAGGTTTATTCATTTAACATAGATATTTTTTAAATACTATTTCCCTTTAATTAATAATATACATTTGATAGTAATTTATTACATTTAAAATAAAATTTTGTATTTAACAAAAGTTCTTAGCCTGATGGAATTTAAATCAATTTCAGATTCGTCAAGTAATGTCCCAATTTCTGCATAAGGATCAAGATGCTGACAACATTGAATGTTCAGTCAGCGTTAGGTTGTGGAGCATACCTGGTTGCCATGAACTTTTAGCATCTCTAGGTAGTCTTCCATTACTTGTAAATGTGATTTACTTAATTACTTATATATCTTTTGTATATCTAATGAGATTATTATATTTTTGTCGCACTACAGGATTTGATCTGATGGAAGTTGGACGAGATGAAGTAATGCTTCGTATGGGAAAGCAAGCCAATAAAAGAACCATACAGTTTGCCTTGCAAGCTTTACTTGCAGTCTTTGGTAATGCTTTTGAGTTTCATTATACAATTTTGAATTTAAGATATCTGTTTTATTTATTTTAATAATATTTCTCGCTAACAATATAATTAAACATATTTATGTAGTTTAAAGACTGTGTTTCTAGTTGAACCTGTTGTTTTATATTATTATTAAGTAACAGTAATTTAAAGTTGTATGTGAATTGGGCTCTTGAAATATGAATTCCTTGAGTGTACACTAGTCATAGAATTGTACAGATTAGCAAAGAATGTTGATATTTTTAAAACCCTAGTTTTTAATGCTGTCTTAAGACAAATTTAAAATGATAACAAATGCTTGATCAAAAGAAAATCTAAACTAAAAGGATATTTTAAATATATTATTAATATGTAATTAAAATTAAATTTTTTTTATGGATTTTAAAAATAAAAATTTGGTCAAAGTTTGACAGTTTTTTTTATTTACACTTGTAAAATATTATTGATGGTAATTTATTTTCAAAAGATGCATGATTTGTTGATTATATTCAATAAACTTGATTATTAAATAAAATATTTAGATTGAAAACATATGTGCCTTTAAAAATTAGCTTCACTTTCAGATAGAGAACAAAATTACTAATTTCATAATAGAAATGTTGGCAGATATGCCCAGGGAACCTAACTAATCTAAAACATCTATTATTTATCATAAAGGTATTAAAGTTCGATATTTCTTTTGTTCTAAGAGTATTTAGCTAATCAAAAATCAAAACTTTGATATATTTAATTCAAATAAACCCTTACTTTGCATCTTTTGTATATATTTAAATCATAATAAATAATGTATTGAGGTTATGAACCAATGACAAATATTATATTGAATTTTGTAACGAGATCATAAATAAATATTAGTATAAATTTTAATAATACATAATCCTATAGATAGAAGAAAAAAAGTTATTCAATATTTATTAAAATTCTAATTTGTTCAAGTTGACCCATTGTAGAACTACAATTAGTCATTCTAAAGCTGTGAAATATAATTAACTACTTAAAATTAAGCTTACAATTATTTTTCTCTTTGTTCCAGACACCCAAGAAGCTGCAAAAAGCCTAACACTGGAAGGCTCCAGCTCACTAGAAAGCCTTGACAGTGAACCAAGTGACACCAGAACCGGATCACCCGCACCTACTGCCACCCCCACCCTGGCCTACCCGACTTGGCGCCCAGTCATCGGAAACCAGATTCTAGGCAGGAGCAGTACCGGTGCTTTCAGTACATATGCGAGGACCCGAGGTGAACCGGACGGACGCACCGCCACCATGGGCAGCGACCAGAAAGGCAGGGAGAGTGACACTTTCACCCCTAGTCCAGTGGACACCATGAAGCCGTTCATCGGAAGCCGGCTCCAGAAGCAGTCACCCCAGCCGAGTCCCCACTTGGCAATTAATTTATCACATCAAAGTAAGATCAGGTGCATGTACAATGACAGTCCACCGAGCGACAACAATGGTACCCGTCCCGATAGTTCTTCATCTGCCGGATCCACAACGGATTGGGATTCTGGTCAGTCCACGGTAAGAAGGCAGGTTGCATCAAGGGACGTAGATCAAGGGAATGATTCTAGCTCTCTGGGTGCATATGCAGGTTTGAGTAAGGGAGTGTACAACTTGGGACTTAGTGAGAATCAGTCCTCAGTGGGTTCCTTGCTCGAAGCCGGGGAGATGTCGCAACCGCAGGCAAATTCAGAGTTGAATTTCCCCGGGAGCAACTCTGACATTGGGAACTTTTCAGCTCAAGTGACCAATTTCAATTTGTTGTCTTCAAGTGTTAAGAGTGACATGAAGAAAAAGTCATGTCTGTTTTCTTCTGTCGTTAACAAGACAATGGGTAAGGATTTCAGCAGGAAGAACTTGTCTAAAATGGACCAGGAAAGGAATTACTACAAGAGGGCGGCGACCCTTGGTCATATGGTGGAGACCAGAGCTCAAGTGCATCATGTTGAATCTGTCAATAGATATTATCCATCCAACGAGACTGGAATCTATGCTCCTTGTCTTGAGGGTAAAACTCAAGAAAATATTGACATTCTTGAAATCAGAGTGCCATCGACGATAGGTTGTAATCCTCGTGAGAAATCATTGTATGTACCCCAAGCTTTCCATAATAGCTTAACTGGAAAGAAAGACCATAGTGGTAAGCATATTCTCAATACGCAGCTGAGACATTTAAGCCAAGAGCTACCCGATGTGTATCATGACAGAAATGTTGGTCTAGGTTTAGCTCCGTCCCTATCTACCATTTTGGCAGCTGATAATATTATCTCTTTAACAGAAGATCAACATCTTTCTGATAATAAGCTTCACCCAAGATCGATAAATCTTAACAGCAGCCAAAAACATTTGCCGCCTCGACAGAAACCTCCCCTCCCTCCAAAACGAATTCCAATAACCTACAATCATTCCCACGGGGATCACAGAAATTCTGCTGATGATCCTAAAAAAGGAGACACTAAAAAAAGTGGTGATAATTCTATTAATTGTGGTGTTAGGGACCAGGGCGATGGTGGATCTTTCACTGATCTAAGCTGCCCAAGCCAAATTAGCCAGGACGTCTTTCCTCCGTCTTTAAAAATGTTCTCATCATTCCTGAACAATATAGACAGTTACGGATCAAATGGACATACCAGTAAAGAAAACAACAAGAAATCCAAATCCGACTGCGAAAGTGTGTCCGCTTTTAAACCTAATGTGATAAGCGCTCGTGAATCCTTACACACAACAGAAAATACTCTTAAGTTAGACTCTAAATCTAAATTTTACTACAGTGATGAATTCGAAAATGAAGAACCCAACACTAAAAAGGTAGCTGCAGATCAAAGCGATGCGCAAAATGAAGGTTGGACTTTGGATACGAACCGGAACCTTTGTACTAGTTCTACAACTTCAGACACTGAAGGTAGTGATATGGACAATTCAAAAAATATTTCCACAGTTAAAAGGAATCCGAAACATGTGCTGTCGTCACGTTGTAAAGTTCCTGAAAGTGCCTAGTGTAAACCGTCCACTTGTTGACATTGCATTTTTTGTTGACCATTTTGTTATTTGTACATAATGTGAATTTTGTAATCAAGCTTCTTTACAGGCCTTTTACTCATGTTTGGAAACTTATACCACTTTTATAAAAGCATTTTTGAACCATATTTTTTATAACTCTTTATACAATAATTTACGACTGTATATCTTAAAACCATTTTATACTCGTTGTACAAGCCATAAAAAGCTTAGTTTTGTAAAATGTTTATATTTATTAAACATTTTTTTTTATTATTAGTTTGTTTTCGATCAATCGTTGGTAGTCATTCCCTAATTATGAATTGAATGGGCGATATTAAAAATGAAAAGATTCCCGGGGATCCAATTGGAATATTTTCCTTTTTAGTCTCGCTTATTCAATTCCAAACTGTACCAAAAGCCATTTAGCATCGAATATAATAAAACTTTGAATGAATATTTAAAAAAATGTTTGAATGTTAATGCTATAAAAATGCATTGTAATCAGTTTTTTAAATTCAATTTTTAATAATTTGACACTGAGATACGTAAATTGAAATAGTAATATTTAAGAATAATAAAATATTTTCTTAAAAAAAGTTAGTTTAGCAGGAGGCTTCATCCTCTACTATTCTTCACCAGGAAACTTGAGTTGTCGCTAACTTTTTAAGGTAAACAAAATCTTGCAGTAAGACAATCCCTAGGCAACAACGAAAATGTTTTGAAATCGAAGAAAATGTTTAAAAAGAAGTGGGGTTAATCGATATATCCGAATAAAAGATGGGTAACCAATGTTCTGTTAACCACAAGTCCCTTTTTCCCTCCTTAAAGTCCTTTTTGGTACTTGAAGTAAAAAAGTCATATTTTCCCTACAGAATATGGTCCCTTTTTCTCTTATTATTATTTTTTTTTACAAAAATATTTTTTTCCTTTATGTCTGTTATAACACATTTGTTTTCTTTGCTAAAAGGGTCTTAAAATTCTCGAAATATCATTAAGCCAGAAGCAAGGTTGCTGTTTTAATCTTACACATGCAATTAACATGAGTGTAGAATATGGGTGCATGTGCAAAAAATTTCTATCCTTCCAGGACCACCGAATCTCGTTTATGCATTATATAAAAAACAAATGTAAATGAAGAGCTTGTTCAGGGAAAGACTGATAAAGAGTAGGTGCAAGTGTAAATTCTCGACCGGAACAAAACCGCAAAGAGTAATAAAACAAGATTTATTTACGAATTAACGCTACATGCTCAGACGTTCGGCGCCTATAGATTACGCATATTTGATAAAAGAAAGGGTGTCTGATCTATTTTTAGAATTAAATAAAAAGGGCGATACGAGCCGACTTGTCTGCGTCCTTGGTCTGGGTTGATTCTACAAAAAGTAAGAAAAAAAAACGCTCGGTTGTTTTTCGAGAAATTTAGATAATGAGCAGGTGTTTTCGCGGACCAACAAAAAAAAAAAATTAAAAAAATGTGGTCTTGGCTCGAAGAGCCATACCACAATATGGTTTCCATAGCATGTTTTGGAGCATCTTGTTTTTACGACCCCGTTTGACGGTCTTTTCCCTTTGTTATCTTTATTTAAAATTAAACCTAACATGACGTCATCGTGTTTCGGTCTCAATACCCCCCACTAGCATCTCCATGTAGGCTCGCCTGTGTGAGGAAAAGCATATTGGCGCGATAATTGTTTGGCGGTGCGGGGATAAATTGCCAAATGTTGCAACCTTGTATGGCATTTATTCCCTTCCCCGGGAGATTCAAGCTTACAGCATATGGTTGTTTAAATTGATGTTTTTTTTTTATTGATATTCAACTGTTTGGCGTAGATGTGTGGAGGGAGGGGGAAATTTTCTGCTTATTAATGAGGAAAGAGTGGGCGCTCGAAATAAGGTGTAGTATTTATTTCAAAAATAGTCTTATAAAACATTAAAAATTTGAACTAATAAACAAAGTATAATATCTTTAATATTTTGTAATTAAGTATTATGTAGAAAAAAAATTAAGAATAAGAAACAGAAAAAAGCAAGTAATTTATGGAAGATAAATAAATGCAGCAAAGTAAATATACTTTTATATTAATTAAAGTTCTAACAAAGTGAAAGTTGTAAGTTTTTTTATAATAATAATATAAGGTTAATTTGAAATACATAACGAATGTTTATAAAGACTAGGGGGCTCCGCCCCCTGCTCCGCTAACGCTCCACCAACCCCCGGAGGATTGCTACGCAATCCTCTATAGTTTGCTTCGCAAACAATACCGGCTTCATACACTGTAGACAATGACAATGTGTCCTAACAACAATACTTTTTTTAGTTATATAAATTATTGCTGGCAGTGCCGTCACACAAATTTATTTTTGGGATGTTGAGACAAGAAATTTCCCAACTTAACGATCCGAAATTCCGAAAGTGAACGATTCAAAATTCCCAACTTAAGGACGTCAGGTACCAACTCTAGTGTTGTCCTCGTTATCTGACAATTGTTAAAAATATTCGACATCGTTCCCGGGTCTATTCTTCAAGAAAGGCCTCGAACCAAAGCGTCCTTGATGTAGTAAGTAAATACGTACCAATAACCAATCAAGGACGCTTTGTTCGAACCAACGCCAGTAGTTCAATGTGCAGCTCTAGTGCGACGTTAATTAACCAGACCACACTTAACGATTCGAAATTCAAAACGCAACAGTGCTAAAAAATTCCCAGTTCCAACTTATAGACATTTGTCAGCTTTTTTATAGGTAATATTAAACAGTTATCTCGAAAGTATTGATTTATTGCACGCATGTTCCAATGCAGTGTTCTGTTTTGAGGTCTAATTTAAGTTTCATCTTAATACAAGCTGGGCAATTTCTAGTCTTCCATCGCTTTCATTTGCTAATAATATTAACTTTCCTGAGGCATAAATTTTCCCAACTCAGGGATTTTTAAAACTCGAAATTCCCAACTTTTAAGGTATAAAAGTTTACAGCTCCCCCCCCCCCCCCCCCCCTCCCCCTGGATAACTGGAAAATCTCAACTGCTTCAACGCAATTGTTTCTACTCATTGAAAAGCGAAACATGTGTAAACAAACAGTAGCATAAACGCGCCAATCTTAAATAATTCGCCAACTTTTATTTATATAAAGTAAGATTATTGAGAATTGGCGTTAATAATAATATCCCGTTAAAATATATAATAAGCTACAGGATTTAGATTTACATACATGTTGGCATTTTGCCAACGTTGGCATTTTGCTCCGAAATATCTTTTAATAATAATTATAGTACTTCACATAAATAGTTACATCTAATTTATTTTTTAAGATAGAATTTCAGTATTGATACCATTCAAGAAAGGAAGATTTTACGAATATAACTATATTTTTTTAACGGGAAAAAAGTATATTTTTGAACTACTTAGAGCAGTTTTAATTTATCACTTAAAATTTTACGCGTAAAATTGACGATTATTTCAGACATTTCGTCAATTATTTAAAAATTTATAACTACAAAACTAAATCGAAATTTGACAAACGCTCTGGATCATTTGTAGCCAATAGTTTAATCTATACCCCTAATTTTTTATTTATTTTTTTGTTGAAAATTGGAAGACAAGTATACAAAAATGTATGAATTATTTTCAAAATGTTCTAAAATCATGAATTTAACATAAAATAACGTCTAATATACTGATCGTATTGAAAAACAAAAATATTCATCTTATTACCCAAACATTTCTTAATAAACTGGCATAATTTCATAATTTTAGGACATTTACTTTTTAGGATGCAAGCGGAACAATGAGACAAAAATTCGCAAATTAAAATTTTCTCGAAATATCCGACATTTTTCCTTTCTTCACTATTTTTTATACCTAACTTAATTGACCACATCTAATTTAATTGTAAAGATAGAACTATAATCTTTATCAGTGGCGGCGATTCGGGGGGGCAAGGGGGGGCGGTTGCCCCCGCACTTTTTTCGGATGTTGCCCCCGCACTTTTTTAATATTGCACATTTTAAAACTAAATAACAAGTCAATTGTTTTACGGCATTGCCTAACCAAGGAAATTTTTTGAACCCAATCCTCCCACCACCACAGGCATTAAGGGGGGGGGGGGGGGGGGGGTCAGGAGTTTCAAACCCCTTTCATTGAAAGTCAAGTGAAAAAAATTTTTTGAACGAATGTGGTATCGTTATTCTTTAAAAATAATTCCTCATTTTAAAACTATAATAAATTCTTTATCTAAATTGAGCAGCGTCGTTTTCAGATTTCCAGACAGTATTCCAATAATTCATTGATTGGCGCCTTACATTTACTCATTCTGGTTTTTTTTCGGAAAAAGAAATAGCATATCTTTACATAGAAAATGCAACTGTTTGACCTTCAATTCAAAAAATAGATCAAATCCCCTGCTTTTATTTATCTGATACATTAAAATAGTATTCGGTCTTAATAAAATCCGTTAAATGAGATGTTTATTGTGTAATATTGGCGCCGAAAAATTGCGTAATCCATAGGCCTGTAGATAGGTGGGTAGGGTTTGTCATTAGTTTGCCGTTAATGTCATTGTTTTGATCTTCGTCGGCTCTGCTTTTTAGCGAAATGAAGCGAATTGTGCAAAATTCAGTTTTAAATTACTTTAATAAAAAGAACAAATGTGAAGTTGAACATGACAGCAGCAGTAACACAAGCACTACCGTTTCCATTCAAGAAAGCTTGTCTGTTTGCAATCTACGCCACGGAATTTTCAAAATCGCGCAAGTATACGTTTAAAGCCATTATCTTGATAAATTACCATTATCTTGAGTTGTAACATTTATATATCATATTTCGAAATCTTTTACATCATTCATATTATGCGATTGTACTTCAATTTAATTTAGCATAATTGTTCAATTTATAATTTAATTTCAAATTATTATTGGAAAATTAATTCGAATTTCAGTAATCATTGATATTCGTAAATTTCGACTATTATTGCACTTCATCAAATGCGTAACGAGGGTACAGTTTAATTTAACCGTGAATAGATATATTTAAAAAACTTTTGTTTAAAGATTGATTTATTCATACACGGATGAGATGTTTTTGCTTTTCCCAAAATATTCATTTAAAAAGAATAGTAATAATAATTCGACAATGAGATCTTGTTATATGATTTTGCTATTATGATTTTGGTTTAGATTTTTACAAACCCGAGTTGGAAAAATTTATGCTTAAAGAAAATTTATATTATTAGCAAATGATAGGGAAGGTTATAAATTGTCCAACTTGTAAGATTAAATTTATATCAGACCTCTGAACGGACACTGCATTGTAACATGCGTGCAATAAACCAATACTTTTGAGAGAACTGTTTAATATTACCTAATTTATAAAAAAGTTGAAAATGTCGATAAGCTGGAACTGGGAATTTTTAGCGCTGTTGAGTTGGGAATTTCGATCGTTAAGTTTGATTTGGTTAAATAACGTCGCACTAGAGCTGCATATTGGGCTTTGCCGACGATTCGGGGCCCATCTCGAAGGAAAAACCCGGGAACAATGCTTCATATTTTTGAACAATGATCAGATAACGAGAACAACACCTGAGCTGGGCATCCGGCGGCGTTAAGCCGGAAATTTTGAATCGTTAAGTTGGGAAATTTCTTAATCGTTACCAAACAGATATTACAAAGAATCTCAAACTTTAAATTTGTTCTTTAAATTTATTTCATAATTAGGGAGTGATTTATTAATTTTAAAAATAGTTATTGACAATTGTTAAATATAATTAATGACAATGATAACTGATGATGTTGTTTATCTGCCAACGTATTCCTGTGAACGAAAATTAATAATTTTTTAAGAAAAAAAGTGGTGGTGGGTTGGGAGAGATGTTTGTTGATTTTTGTGGGGTTAAGGATTCCCCCCTCTAGGTGAGGGGGGATAGATGCCAGATGCCTAGGGATTGAAAGGGTGAGGATGGGAAATTTCCTTCATTTCTTTTTCAATACTGATACAAATGGAAAAGATACCTATCCCTTTGGAAGTCGGTCAATAAATATGTTAATTAAATTCTTGCAACAGTCCGTATCCTTCCAAAAAAAATTGGGAAATAATCGGTAATGGGTTAATAATCGACCTGGGCGTCTCGCACTTATTTTAAGTTAGTATCCTTTCCTTCAAATAACTCAATATAGAGTAAATATATAAATATGCAATATTTATTGTTTTGGCGGTCAACATTTTTATACCCCCCCCCCCCCCCTCCCGCATGTTTCGTCTTGCCCCCCCACTTTTACCACCCAATCGCCCAGTAGTGGCGCTAGGAATTGCCCGACGGGGGGGCTAGTCTTCCCCGACAGGGGGGCTAATATCCCCGACGTAAAATACACGTATAAAATTTTCCTAAATAACATGTCGAGGATAAATATTGCGTAACTAAATGATTATAACTAAATGCTTGTAATATTTAATGGGTTATTACTAAAGAATTGCAGAGTTTCAAATATTCTGAACTGCAATCAACAAGTATAATTTTTATGTTGGAATAATTACTATTTAACTCGTTTACAGTTTTCTCTAACCTAAAGTATAGTGGAGAAAAGATAAGTAAAAAAAATGTACAAATCATACCGCTCTGTCATTTAATTTAGTGGGGTTTTTTTATTTAAAAACAATGATAAAACATTTATATTTATAAAAGGCAACGGAAATGAGCGATGAGTTATTTCTTATGAAATTCTTTTCATAACATTGAGCCGTAGGTCAATCATGGTTGAAGATGAAAAAGTTTTTTAAAAAATTTTAAGCATTCGTTTATTTCTTCCACGACCTTTTCCAAACAATATATTTACGACTGAGATAACAAATTTAAAAGTCCACAAAAAAATAGGAAGTGTGACATATTTTTTTAAAGAAATATTTTAATTTTTCGAAGACATTTTGGATTTGTACTATTTTTGAAAAAATTATATTAAAAAGATTTTTTTTAATACTTAACTTTCTGTGTATCTTAAAATCAATCCAATCTGTTATCCGTAACATTTCACTTTCACCATGATATCGTTGTTGTTTTTTTAAACTTTGAAGCGATTTCGTTCAATTTTAGAAGTAATCTAAATTTTCTATAAATTTTAATGTCGTATGAAACAGTGAACATATAAAATTAAATGTTTGTTACTTAAGAAAAAATTTCGTTTTTAATTTTTTAGTCAGCCTGAAAAATTAAAGCTGAATTGACAATGGAATCGCCTGTGTCTAATACATAGAAATCTCATATTTTGACTTTTGCTTAACCTAATAATAATTTAGGAAATATATATTTGTTAAAAATTCAAATTTCTTTAATCAATTCAATCTTATATTTTCATTTTACTTACACTAACATGTTTAAATTACCTAGTAGGACTAATTAAAAATTTAATGGATTTAACGACTGTCCTTTCAATGGAAAACTATTTCTGACTACCTAATTGAACCATGATTGTCCTTTAAAATAGGATCTGATTTCTTCTGAACTGATTTTTTAGAACAAATATTTCTCAATATATTAATTTTAACGATCCCACATGAAAAACTTATTCCATATTGATATTTTATTATTAAATTACAAATAAATTTAAATTTCACAATGTACAGTAATAAAAATTGTAATAAAAATAAAGGTATTTTTTAAACTTCATATAAAAAATGTATTGTTAGAAAAAAGTACCATACTAAATAAATTAAATAGGCAATATAAAAATTGCAATAGTTCTTCGAAATGCAGAAAACATAAAAATCAACAAACGATAGGACTCCGTTCTTAACAAAATAAATAAAATATTATTAAATTGTCATGTACAAATAATTAAAAAAAAAATCACAATAATTTTTAAGACATCTCACCTTATACGAATTGCATCAAAGTTTGACGGTACTGTAGTTCCCAAATCCACTATATGATAATAGATCCTCGCAGATCGGACACTCACTAATCTCAATGCATTGCCTACTTTACTGCATTTTTACTCTTTTAAAAATTAAAAACAGCAAACTTTATCAAGTTTTTTAAACCTTTCATAAAGAACGGAACTCAGACTGTTCTACTGCTTCGTACAATACAAGTGATCGGTTTGTTTACTGGACCTCCTTTTTCTTAGAAACCTTAAATACTAGTGTACCAACACCAGTCAGCAGTCCTCTCTGTGTCCTATCCTATGCAGATGCGTGACCCCCAAATTCAAAGAGAGCTTGCCAGTGAAAAGCCAGCTAAAAGAACAAAAAACTATAAAATGGAAAAGGGTGTTCTTGAATGAAAATATTTTGCCTTTAGTTCTTTTCCTTTGAAGAAGATAACAAGTGACAGATGACATTTTTACCACCTTAATTGCCCTTTAGCGGCATTGCTCCCAATACCTCGGTGGCCGCCTCGGCCGGACAGTTTAGTATACCCCCAACTGGATCCGAGTCGAGAGGGGCGTCTTGCCGTCCCTTTGTCATGAAACACAAGGGGGTTGAGAAACATAGAAGAGGGACCAATGTTCTCACTCGATGAAACTGATTTTATCTTTTGGAGGCATCTGTCTGGTCTGGGAAATAAAGCGACTCTCAGACTGCCGTGGACGGCTAAATTGTTCTTCTATGGTCAAGTGACAATGGTTGCCTCGACAAAAAGTAAAATAAATTTTACGTTTGGAACTAGACTGCGCAAAATCCGATAAGTTTGTCCACATTCGTTAAAATGAAACTACATGAACATAAAACATGGTAAACTGAGACAGCAATTAAATGACTGTTTTTTTTCTGTATTATTGAAGTAATCAATGTTGGATGAAATGTTTTTTTTTTGCGTCATGCCAAATTTGTTTCGTAAAGACAATGTACAAAAAATAGTTGAAAACGGAGTTTTTTTTCCTAATTTTTGACTTGCAGTTGTATAATAAAAAATCTGTTTTATTTTTTGTTTTTATAATAGGTACAATTTAAGGTAAGGCAGGTCCATTCTACACGAACAAGTAAAACGCGCGTGAGCTTCTCGGTGATTCGAGAACCCATACCGTATGAATTCTCGAATCACCGAGAAGCTCACGCGCGTTTTACTCGTTGACATAAAATGTAGAATTGTGTAAAATGGGCCTTAGAGTCATATACTTGCTTTTTTTTTATGACCAGTAAAATGGATGAATCAATACACGTTTATTGAAATAATTTTACAGACGGTAATACCGGAGATACGTATTTTGCTCAGTATCCATGATCAATTGTACAAACGAGAGACGGTATTTTATAAGAGTAAAAATCTTTTTCTTTACATGTAATGTTTTTAAAATGTATCTGTGTAAAGGGTGCATGCAGGGCGTGGGCGAAGTGAACTTTAAAAAAAACATGAACATAACGAAAACTTACGTAACGAAATCATATGCCTTGAACAGCGTTGGCGTAATTGCATTATCATCTAATTCATACTCGTCTGAGAGCATGCAGAGTTTTTATCGGAACCCAAAAAGTGCTTGAGTTTAGTTAGACGTTACATGCCTTAAACACCGCGGTCGTTTTGAGAGAGACACTTCCTACCTAATTTTTTTATTACTAATTTTTTTTGTTTGTTTGTTTGTTGAAATTACTGTATAAAAAGGTTAATTAAAGTTCCTAAACGTAAAAATATCGAAAGGTCAAAATTACGATGAGATGTCAAGCGCGACAAACCAATCTCGAAATAAAACGCCACAACCCCCCAAAAGTTCTTAAATTTACTGACTATTACTTTTCAATTAACTGCGTTAAATACCCTTACGTTACATCCAGCCCTCCCAGCAAGCTCATACACGGAGAATATAGTATCTTGGTCGGGAAAAGGGCGAATTTGACAACCATCCGTTTACTAAATCGTTACACACATGCTGAGGATTAAACTCGCGCCCATCGGATGCTTGTCCGAGCCCCTTATTCGGACATAAAAGTCGGGATTTCAATGAACTGTAACATTGTTGGAATTCTGCCTGTCGAGATGACACAGATCCATTTTATTAAAAAAAAATTATTTAATGTTTCACAAAAACTTGTTTTTAACAATTAAATTAACACTTCTTCCCCGACGAACTTCATAATTCTGCCCGACAGGGGGGCTTGGCTTGCCCGACGGGGGGGCTACAGCCCCCCCCAGCACCCCCAGTGGCGCCACCTCTGCAATCGCCGCCACTGATCTTTATAACATCGGAAAGATGAAGTTTTAACGAACATTAATATATTTTTTTTAATAAGAAAATATGTAATTTTAAATGACTTATAGCAATTTAGAAATCACGTTTCAAAAATGAGGGCGAAAAAACTTCAAAAAGTGGAGCGTGTTCAAAGGTTTAAAAAATTTATAAATCCAAAACTAATTCGAATTTTAAAAAATGCTTACTTGGATTTCCAGTTCAAACCTATTTGTACACTCCCTAAAAAAATTGGATCTCTCCTCTTAATAGTGTTTCAGAAACTCGACGGACAAAATTACTTGTAAGCGAAATTTTATCAACGACGACTTTAATATTAAATAACTTATAAACTAATAACAGTATTGAAACAAAAATATATTCTTCTTATTTATCAAACATTTCTTAACAAATTCACTTAATTTCGTAATTTTAGGACTTTAACATTTTGAGATACGATCTGAATTACATTGAAAGAACTGAAAATTCCCCCTAGGGCCGACTTTTTCCCCCTAGGGCTTACTTTTTTTTAAATAGAGAGAAAGTAAGAATTTGTATTTTTTATTCATAAGCATTCATTTTCATAATTAATAACTCTCATTTTCTGTAATTATAAGCAAACTAAATTTATATTCTTTTAATATAATATGTAGAAAAAATAGTTTCATTTTAAATTTCGGTGTACGCAGTGAGAATGGTATAACAAATATTATTGCAACCTGCAGTTTTAAATACTTAATTTTGAGAATATTTACATTTATTTCTTTTTGCAATGCTTAGCATTTTTATAATACAGATAAAAGTGTGCACTTGTATGATATTGTATATTAACTGTACAATTTTTTTCTGCTTAATTAAGTGAAAATCATACAAGTTTATATTATAAGAAGTTACTGTTATATGAAGTATATATAAGATAATATTACGCAACGTGTGAATATACTATAGGGCCCCACGCGTTACAAAGATCACGGGATGGATAAATGGCTAACCTGGTTGACGCGGCTCACCTATGGTATGTCCCACGATGGTATAATATAATTTCTTAGATATTCGTAAAATCCTTTTTATAATTACAATAATATTAAAATTGCGAATTACAATCAAATAAATAAATTAAAATATATATATATCAATAAATCGAATGCATGTTCTTAAATCGTGAATTACCATGGTCGGAATTCATTGCGAAAAAACTATCTCTTCTCCATGCTACAATTACAATGCCATTTAAAAAACAAAACAAAAAAGGTCAGTCAAAATGTCGAACAGCAATTCCGTCCACAAGGTTGCGAAATACTAAACTTATCAATATCGCCAAAGCTGGAACAATTATCGCGCCAAGATGATTTTCCTCACACAGGCGAGCCTACATGGAGATGCTAGTATACCCCCCCCCCCCCCCCCCCCCCCCAAAAAAAAAATCTATATCTTTATGATTTTTACAGTAACTCGGTTTTTATTTTTTTTTATTGACTTACAATGGGAGGGATTTGAACCCCCCAAACCTCCCCTACCTACGTGCCTGATACCACATGCTGCCAGTGGTATACTTTTACCAATCCCCCCCCAAAAAAAAAATCTCTATTTTTATGATTTTTACAGTAATTCGATTTTTTTTATTTATTTTTTATTTGACTTACAATGGAAGGGATTTGACCCCCCCCCCCCCCACCTACGTGCCTGAAAGGAAGTCAAAAAGATTCAGTGTGTGTTCTTAATTTAAACAGTTTTATTGCTGTAACAAAACGCATGTGCTGCCCATTATATGTGCATTCACTGATTTATGTAATATATGTCTATCTGTCGAAATTAACAAACAGCTTATTATGTTATTAGTTCAATCGTAGAAAAAAACAATTATGTTCGCATTTATTTAAAGCGAATTTTAAAGAGTTGTATTCAATGAAGACCATCTCAATTAGTGATGAGCGATATTTGAATAAGTTATAAAATATCATTTCAATTTCCGATAATTAAAAATATTATTTATAAGAAATCAGTTATTTATTTGATGAAAAAAGCAGTATTCAAAATCAAAAGAAAAAATATTTTGAAAAAATATAATCATCAAAAAATTAATAGATGCACTGTTTAATTTTATCCAGAAACACCTAAACCGTCAAAAAAGAGCAAGTTAAAAAAATATTACCATGTTACTAAAAAGAAACAGAAGAACGATCTGTTCCCACATGCAAAACGGCCTTGGTTTAACAAACTTACTCTTAAAATTCCTCAATCGCAAAATGATCGCACATCGCAGTAACTAACAGGATTGAATTGTGATGTTTACGTCACTTCGTTATTGCCACGTGTTCAAATTCCGATCCAAAGCATTTTCGGATACTAATGATATTATTACGATAAAAAATATTTTAATATTATAACTCATCGGTTCGAAATATATATTTTTTGGAGGTTATCAATGTTGCAATCATAGAGTAACGATACAAATTATTTTCAAAAATTTAATCTGCATACGCTCTGGTTGTAATCGGTTATTTTATGATTGAATCGGGATATATTTTGAGCGTTCTAGCCGGCAAAAGTTTTGCGGAAGGATTCAGAATTGGATAGTACGTTTGGTGTGAGGAAGAAGGTGTTGCTTGGCATGAATTATGTGTGAACCAGTTTTCGAGCGTATTTTATTTATATTATAGAAATTCTTTGGGTAAGTGGAGGTTCGGAGAAAGATACTTTGCTTGCGCTTCGCATTTAGATGAATGATTTTAACTGAAAGCTATTCTTTGGTACTCCACGTTGTATTGTAAAAGATAAATAGCATAAATTTGAAATATTAATTTTCTATTTTTCACGGTTTGGTATATTTCGATATCTATATATATAAATGTGGAAGCCCTTGCTATACTTGTCACTAATTCTCGCAACTTCCTGGATACCCATGAAGAAGAAATTTGACAAAGTTGTTCCTTATACTTTAAATAGGAAAAGTAAGTTATTTTTGTTCCGATCGAACGTATTTAAGGGGGTGTAAAACCCTTTTTTCGATGTTAGTAGCAACGTTTGTTTGGATATCTACAGATGCAAAAGACCTAGGAGTGCTGAAATTTAGTACACAGATTCATCTTGGGCCCTATGGGTGCACTAAGAAAGGATTTTTAAAAATTCGAACTCGAACTGCCAAAATAACTATTTTTTAAAAACCTTTCCATAGGATTAACTTGACGTTAGTTTGGGATACTTACGATTGTCCCAGAATCGATAAATTTTGCATAGAGCTTATTATACAAACATCGGAAAATATTCGAAAATCTAGAATTTTTGCACGTGGATTCTTTAAAAATCTGTAACGAATTTTTGTTACGATACGTTAGATTTGGATCATAGCAATTGCATGAAAATCCGCATAATGATAACGTTTGCCATAACGAACAAAGGGGTAAAAAATTTGAAAATCTGTAATTTTGCACGCGGAACCTTTAAAAAATCGGTTAAAATTTTTTTATATAAAGGGAAGTTAGATTTAGACACTTCAGATTGCCTAAGAATCATGAAACTCTGTATACTGATAGGGTTTACCATACGGTTCGGTTTGTTTAATTAACGTCGCACTAGAGCTGCACAGTGGTTTACCATACGAAGGAAACAATTTGAAAATATGTAATTTTGCAAATGCAACCTTTAAAAATCGGGTGCTATTTTTTTTACGGAAAGTTAGTTTTGGACACTACTATTTAAATAAAATTGCCTAATGCAGCTTATTGATATGATTTCTCATAGAAAAAAAACATTTCTAGAATTTTGCGCATGGAATATTTATAAATCGTTTGTATTTTTTTTTTGGAACGTGAAATTTGAACACTTCGGATTGTTGTAGAATCGTGAAACTTCGCATACTGATAGGGTTTGGGGTTTGTCATACAATAGCAAACACTGAAATCTAGAATTTTGTACGTGGAACCTTTAAAAATCTATAACGAGTTTTTGTTACGTTAGATTTGGACTACAGCTGCACTGCACATTGAGCTATTGGCGACAGTTCAAGGCCTATCTCGAAGGAGAAACCGGGGAACAATACTTATTTTTTAACCATGGTCAAGTCAAATTACGAGGATACCCAACGCAACCTCAATAGGCGTTAGGATATTGAACACCGATCAGATTTAACGCGCACCAGTCCAACCGATGGACTTAACGTATGGTTTATTTTAAGATATAAAACATTTTCGCCATGCATGTTTTGAATTAAATTAAACTTTTCCAGATGTAAGAATATATTTCAATGCCTTGAAAAAATAAAAATCCCAGAAAGAATAATTTCTACAAGTTGAGTAGGTGTGGACATGGAACTTCGTTTGAAGGGGGAAAAAAATGCTTTAAAAAACTCCCTTTTAAAATGGATGCTTAATTAACTTACATTATACAAAGAACAAATTTTGTTTAGGAATATTGTTTATTATGTACACAATTATTTTTACAAAACAAAGACTGTAGGTAGTATTATATATACACAGAGTATTCGGATATATTTGAAGAGCTTGGTGGATATTTTATTTATGTTGTAGAAATTTCAGTTGCTATTTGGATAGAAAGTCCTGTGAATAAATAGCACAAATAATATTAATTCAGAAAATGGAATTATATGCATGCATACAAACTTTTTACCACAAAATGAAACTAACAATTATGAGGATATTTAAAACGTTTTAATTACTAAAATGAGCATTTTACTAAATAATAACACAGATCAGGATAACAGTAATTGAATACAAATCAATGTAACTTGTAAATACACGATGAGCTGGATTTTAACCGACTGAACAGCGCGCCAACCATAATTCCAAAATAAAACCGTCAGATATTTTAAATTAAAACCGTCAAATCGAGAGGTTATAGATTCGATTGTTATGCATTTTTTATGTAAGTTCGCGCAGGATTTCGGTTCTAATTCATATATTTGCAAAATGTTTTTTGTTGAATAAGGGATGTTTCACTTGGCAGCAATTTGAAAAAAAATATCCGGTTATCCAGCATTTAACTATCCGGAATTCTCAATTAACCGGACCGTTTGAAAAAAAATATTGTCCGATTTCGAAAATTATTTTTTTGTTGGATAGAAAAAAAAACCCACTTGGGCAAAATCTGAAAAAAAAAACGGTTATCCGGCTGTTATATATCCAGAAACGTCGATTAACCGGAGTTTATTTAAACAATTTATCCGATTAAAAAATATTTTCATTGTTTAACAGAAGTTGTACAACAATGACTTTTCGTTTAACCACCATTTATTGGCATGGATAGGGATTGTTTTACAATATACATTGTTGAGCACAAGTTGTTACTTGAACTTATTAGTGAATAATAATAGAGGGCGAAGCCCCCTTCTAAATTAAAAAGGGAAAAATAAAATCTTTCTAAAAAATATGAAAACCGACATTAAGAAAAATGCGCTAAAAAGTAAAAAATAATTTGTAATTTTACGAACGCGTTAAAAAAAGTTGAATTATTTAATGTCAATTTTATACTTATTACAACTTCTTGAAGTTGGTGCCAATTTACAAAAATCATACCCATATTTTGGTGCCGATTTTAAAAAGTTGTAATAAGTATAAAATTGACATTAAATAATTCAATTTTTTTAATGCGTTCGTAAAATTAAAAAAAAAAATTTCTTTTTAGCGCATTTTTCTTAATGTTTTTTTTTTTAATTTTTTTTTAGAAAGATTATTTTATTATTTACAAGAGGGCCTTAAAGTGGTCTGTGGAGCTACTGTCCAATTACTAAGATGTTTCCTTTTATTAAACTATTATTTATAAAACAGACTATTTAGATGAATTTCTTTTAAACAGAAAAATTAAATTATATACGATAGTCTATAAATGAAACAAAATTTCAGAATTGAAACCTTGTATTTTTAATTTACTATTTTCTGATTATTATAGCAAATTACCTAAAAAGGAGTTTGTTGCGTCTCATTTAAGAAATTTCCCTTTTCTCTCTTACTTAAAATTTTTTGGGTTAAAAGATTGTATTTGAGGAGAAAAAAGTTGTATCCTTTCTTTTATAATTTGAAAAAAAATGAAATATTTTTATTTTCAATTTTATTGCTATACCCAAACACATCAAAGTTGGTAAAGCAAATGCAATTTCAAATGTCACAATGACCATTTGAAAAAGAGTGAAGAGGCATTGTTTTGAAACGTTTCAAGTATTTTAAGTAACATTTGAATTTTTAACAAATAAACTTAGTTACAAAAAATATTAACTGAATCATTTATCTAACTTATATAATTATATTTAGCTGAAAGTGGTGGTTCACAATCTACAAATTTTATAGTTATTTAAAAGTTACATACCACTGTTTTAAAAGATGGAACAAACTTAATATGCAAGTATAACAGAAGCTGTATCTTACACAAAATATCAAATTACATTAACCTACAATATTGAAACAAAAATGCATTTAACATATATAAAAATGAAAAAATATATATTTTATATTTCCAGCTTAATAAGATATTTAACTAAAAGTCATGATATACTTTATGTCACTAGATTACAAACAAAACATCGAATCAGTCAGAATTTTCTTTGCATTTAGTTTTCACTTGAAATAATTTTAATTGGATGTTTTGGAGTGAAAAAAAAAATTGAATAATTTCTTTTGTGGCTTTGAAAAAGTTAATTTCTTGTAATCCTCCAATTTAGTTTACAAATGCGTTTTTAGTTTTGCGTAGAATTTAATATGTAATTAACTAGAAATATAAAAGCTAAGTTTCAAGTCAATTTCACTAAAAAAGACGTTTCTTTTACACCTTGACCGCCACACCAGGTTATATATATGGACCGATGTGCCCGTTTACATAACTTTAACATACCCGGCATATCAGTTATCGTGCTAATATAAATGTACATTTAAAAGTCTTATATCAATGTCAATTGTTCACTTCTATTATTCATGCTAAACTTTAAAAATATATACATTAATATGAATCGTGTAAAACATTTTAAATTAAAAGTTAATTTCAATATTTTTTAATGTTAGTCATTAAATAAAAATATAATACTACACTAAATTCAATTTTAATGTATTAATTTTATGTTTGTCATTAATTGTAATTAAGTTTTTTATTGTTTCATGATAAGGAAACATTTAGAACTTGTATGGATAATTCTTTTAGCCATAAGTATATTTCATTTATTAGTAATTTCACAAGAGAATGAGTATAGTTTTTTTTTAAGTTCTTTAAAATATTAACTAATAAAAAAAGAACAAAATATAATTAAAACTTTTCTTTTTGTAAGATAACTAGTATATACAAGTAAATGCATCACAGTTATTAAAAACATAAGTAAACTTTCAATACTAAAAGGTTACTACATAAGTAAGAAGTTCATTAATATATTAGACAGTGTTCACTCTAGGCATTTTTTGAGAGGCGGTCCGCCCTGCCCGCCCTTTTTTCATCTCGATAGCGCTCTTATGCCCCTTTTTCAAATATTCCGCCCTTTTCAGTCAAGCACAAGCGTCCTTGCTTCACTAGCTGTCTTTAAAAAAAGGCATCGATTAAAAAAAAAATTGTGTGTAATTTGAAATTAAGTGAATTATGACAGTAGAAAAATAAACTCCTTTTTAACTATGCGTGTTGTGAAATCGCGATGATTCCGAGGTAATTTCGAGCATGGGTCATTCCACGGATCCTATTGGTTGCCTGTGACCACATATGAAATGTTAAGGTTTTTTTTCTGTGTATTTTCTGAAAGAGAAGATGGTTTTGGACGGAGCAAGCCCGATTTACCCGAGCATTCTATTGCCGAATTTTTTATTTAAGTAACCTTTTCAATAGTTTTGTACAGTGCCTAATTAGGGCTACTTACAGATTTGGGTTTTAGGTAAAACATTAATTGTTAAATGTCAAATTTTATATTTTAAGTAATATCTTCATAAAGAGACATCAATTCTGTACAGGTCTTTCCTTTGAGATAGGCCCCCGAACCGTCAACAATAGCCGAATATGCAGTTCTAGTGTAATGCCAATCAACAAATAGGATTTTTTTTTGTTTGGTCACATGCCCGATGTTTCAATGTGTGGCCACGCCCACCCCAAACATTTTTTTTAAAAAAAGTGCCCTTTTAAAAACAAGAAGTTCCTTTTCAAAAACGGAGCGCCCTTTTACTTCCAACAGCGTCCTGCCCCTTTTTATTTCTAGAGTGAACACTGTATTAGAATTAGTTAAAGTCAACCCATATTGTGGGCTTTTGGTAAAACACACACCAAGTCATTCAATTCTGTTTTGAAATATTAGGTTTTTTTTACAAAGCCATTGAAAACTCTGTAAAACTAAAGTGTATAACAGTGTTTTATTTCTGTATTGCACTTAGTACTGACTTAGGGAATTTCCTTAACAACAACTTACTTTACAGACAAATTAAAAACGGTGAGTTTACCCACCAAGCCAGCCTACAATATTATTATCATAAATGTACGTTTTTCCAGAGTCTTGATATTATTATACATGCAATAGAAAATGTAGAACAAAATATTTATTGAACAAATTATATTTGTTTTAGTTACTCAAATAACTTTTTTTCTTCAAAAACTGGCCATAAGCGCTTTTTATTGAGTTAACTCTTAAATGTCTAACGGATATTTTAATACACCTAGTTTAGTAGCTTTAATGTATATTGAAACATAGTTTAACCCACACGTTTCCTAGCTGATACAGTTTTTTGTACAAAAATAATTCAAATTAAATTCAGTTTTTATATCATAAACATGAAAAAAGCATTTAGATTTTTACATGTCAAACAATCTAGAAATGCTATGTTTTTTGAATGTCTCAATTCCGAAACAGTTAACGACTGGAACTACAATACATCAAGATAAGACACAGTCTGTATACTGGAAAATCAAACTATTTTATAAAAACAACCAATACTCCAATAGTCATCTACGTTCAATTGGATGAAGTTTTAGCCTGATTAAGGCAACTTCCCCAGAATAAATATTTTTTCTATAAAAGTTAATGAATATCACAAACAAAAAGAACAAATAACGTTAAAGCACATGTACTACAGAATTCTAAATAGTAAGTACTCAAACAATAAATAAGTTACAATTATCACCATACATTTAATATAAATACAAACCACCATTTAAGTATCAGGGGGCAGTTCATTTATTAAATCACACTCCTTTATGAGGAATGGAGGTTTCTGTTGTGAGACATGGGGGGAGGGGGAAAACTAATCATACAGGGTGCGTTCCATAAGTAATGCGACTAAATTCATAAAAAATCATTTATTCGACATATTCGTACTATTAGTTAAAACCCTCCTGCGTCGATACATTTATGGACGCAGTGTTTCCAGGCCTGGAAGGCATCCAGGAAGGCCTTCTCCGGGAGGTCCTTTAGAGCCGATGTAACATGAGCCTGGATGTTTTCAATCGTGTCCCAATGTTTCCCTTTCAGGGCTCCTTTTAAGCGAGGAAACAAAAAAAATGTTTGGGGGAGCCAGGTCAGACTGTAGGGAAGCTGGGAAACAAGTGGGGTATGGGTCCTGGCTAGAAAGGAGGGTCGCACGCTGCCGAAGTGACATCAAGGACGCATGGAAACCATCACGATAACGCGCCAAGCCACAGCTCCTTCGTTGTCAACGATTTCCTGGCCAGGACGCATACCCCACTGGTTTGTCAGCCTCCTACAAGCCTGACCTGGCTCCCCCAGACTTTGTTTTTGTTTCCCCACTTAAAAGGAGCCCTGAAAGGGAAACATTGGGACACGATTGAAAACATCCAGGCTCATGTTACATCGGCTCTAAAGGACCTCCAGAAGAAGGCTTTCCAGGATGCCTTCCAGTCCTGGAAAAACCTCCTCCATAAATGTATCGACGCAGGAGGATGCTATTTTGAAGATTTTTAACTAATTGTACGAATATGTCCAATATATGATTTTTTATGAATTTGGTCACATTACTTATGGAACGCACCCTGTATGTGATGCACAGTTTGAAAGAGAGCAATTAATCCAAACATTGACAAGTTTACAATATTGTGGTCTTTGAGATAGTTCTTGTAATCTTTAAAAAAAAGTTCATATAAACAATGTTTATGAAACTATCAAATACATTTTTGTAAGCACAAAACAAAATCCTAAAAGTTACAATAACAAAAAATTGCCTTACATTGTAGTAGATAATGTGTGTAAAAATCGTACAATATGAGAGGGAGGAGGAAGAGGCGGGGAAGTGTGAGGTGAAGTGGAAGATGTGATACAAAAAATAACACAATGAAATAAATGAACGCCCCCTTCCCCAATTTGTTCGAAAACCTCTAAAAAGATTTCTATAATCTCACATTGAACTTTTCAATCAGGCAAAAGTTCCATCTTAGGCGACTAAATTATGAGTCCTCTGTGTACTTGATCTTTTCGTAGAAAAGCATGTAGGGACTCGCCCGAAAGACTTCCGATGGTGCGACTTCCTTGACATCCAAGTCGGAAGCGTAGAACCACTTCTCGTTCTGTCTGTTGGAGCCGACCCGCCTGTAGGTGATGAAATGTCCAGAGGAAGCGTCGCCCAGATGCACAATCACAGCTTTGAGTAGGTATATGTACTTGTAAGAACACAAACTGGAGGAGAAAATAATTGAAATTTTAAACTTTTGCCTTACACTAAAACCTAAAAAGAAGTTGATTTTCATAAGGGAGAAAGGAAACTTACTGTTCTTCATTGTGTAAACTTAGAGGAAGGGCTTTCTTCAAATATTCACTTATTTCTGATGTAAGCATAGGTGTTTGTTCAATAACTGGATGTGAGATACTTGGACTTCCAATCCTGTTAATAAAAAGATTTTTTTTTTAAGAAGAAGACAGAATGCTCAATACCTACTTACATTTATAAATTTGTAGTAAAAGAAATGTAGATGCATAGCATATATCTGTACAAGTGTTTCTAAATGAATTAATTTTTTTTATATTACTATTTTAATACTTTTTTACAACAACATATGTCGCTCTCAGGCTAGCCATGCACGAGCGATAATTACTTTGCAACTATCGCTCAGCAATAATCAAATGAGTGACCAAAAAATCGCTCAGCAACTGCCCAGACATTTATTTTAATTGCATTTGACTTGGGGTTGCCACATTTTGGATTAAGAAATCGCAAAAGTAAAGATGAAAAATCGCCAAACTCGTATATTAACAAACCATACAAAATCAATCACCAAATTGCTGATTATTTACCAAAGTTGTTAGAGCAGTATCGAGTGAAAGGATATTTTTACAATAGTTTCTGTGTGAGTGGATATAATTTCAGTTTTTCAATTGCATGCAACTAAATAGTTCAGTCAGTTGCCAGTGTGCGGCTGGAGGCAATGAAACAGTCATTCTTCTCATTCCAAGCCACAGACACTCTCACCTATATAATGCTTTCTACGAAAATTAAATTATTGTCCATTGCATGGCCATGGGAAAATAATATTTGAAAGTAGTTTTACGTTCAACCAAAACCTACAACTCTAAAAAAAATATGCTTTTTAAGTTGACTACTTTAGTTAAAGTCATAAAATTTATTTAGTGGTCACATTACTTGACATACTAGGCAATGTAGTCATAGGCAGAGGTGAAGGATATGCTTTCTAAATATATTCTGAATTTACTTTTTTTTTTAAAGTTCAAGACATTATTTCATACATTTTAGTGTTCTCTTTATATTATATCATACCTTTAAACATTTCATAAATTAAATCTATACAATTTTTTTTAAAGATTTACAAATTTTTTTTTATAACAACATTACAAAAGATTAAAGTTTGAAGCCAATATGAAATTTTACTATTTTTAACATAAATTAGGCATATTTCTTTGATGATTCCTTATTATTGATCTACTTATTTCCCATAAACAGCTGTTTATTAATTTAATTATAATCATTTTTAAATTTAATGACTAGTTATTAATTAACTTTAAAATGATCAATATCTTTAATTCACTTTTTGTGGTCATTAATTAGAACTATGTGAATGTAGGTAAATTTTGAAATTTACCTTACAAGAACTACTAAACCTTTTTAAGTAATTTAAAAAAATAATATTTATCTGGAGAAAAATAAGCAAATTCTAGTGAGATACTCACAACTCAATTTTTGAAGAATTCCCTCCAGTAAGCCGCAATCTTGAATAATTTGCACCCAGCTGCCGGTCTTTTTGCACATGTTTATGAACAAAGTGGTCCATAATAAGGACGTCTGGGAACGAGACATTATCGTAGCACTTCACCGAAAATCCATTCTTAAGCCACACTGTTCTTTGAATGTGAATGCATAAGCAGTCTGGTAACTGTAAAAGTTAAAATTACTCAACATTAAAATAAAATTACAAATTTATAATGTGCACAAAGTTATACTTGAAACTAAAAAAGGATTATTTAATTAAATTAAAGGTTTAGTATTTATAATAGTTTAAAGGTATATCATACACACATACTATATATAAACTTGAATGAAAGTTTAACTACAAGTCAAACTTTCCGACCAAATGTAGAATTTTAAATTTTGAGAGAAACTAAAATAAAAGTAATAAACAGTTAAAAATTTATAATAAACATGTATAAAGCATACATTATGCAAATTATAAGTATATAGATAAAATAATCCAAAATACTTTTTCATTGGAAACTGAGTTACATAATTGGAAAAAAAGAGTTGACTCTCAATATTAATTCACCACACAGAACCAATACAACTCTTAGTTATAAAGAAAATGTCCTTTTAATAAGTAAATCGAGCTATTCAAAAGTTTGAGATTTTTAGTGGCAGCAATTATAAAAAAAAATACATCCCTTTGTAGAAGGAATATTGCAATGGGGATATACTCTAATGGCACATAGTATAATATATATTTAATATTTGAAATATATCATGTTTTATCTTACTTTTCCAAAACTGACTTGTTGGCTAAACGTAGTTTTAACCGTAACATCCTCATTATCTGAAGTTGGTTCTTCTTTAGGGCAAACATCACAAACAGCATCTTGAATATGTTCGCAAGATATAAACTTTAACAACAAGTCATGCAAAGAGAGCTTTCCCTGAAATCAAAATTTAAAAATTAGTAATAAAATTAATCCTTGATTTAAACATGATAATCTTACAAACACTTGAAACATTTAATCAACTGATTAGTTTAACATTAATTTTCAATATATTTGTTCATTTAAAGCAATTTTGTTGTCTTAGAAAAGTAAAATTTTCTTTGGGTTATGATATTTGAATGAATTATTAATTATATTTTAGATATATATAAAATGCGGATTTTTAATTATTTAGTCACGTTAAAATGACAATTTTACTTATTTTTAAATGTGGTTATTGTCTCTAATTTCTTAAAAATTGGAGTTTTAAATATATATATATATATATATATATGAATTTTTCACTCTTATTAATTTTAAATAAATATTGTAGTTCCTTGTGTTAATGCAGATTTAAGCGCTTCACAAGAAACGTATGATTCTTATGTTGATGTTTGTTTCATGACTGATTTTTTTTATATATATACAGACACTATAATAAATTTACATAGGGTCTGTGATTGTAAGCAATA
Source organism: Troglohyphantes excavatus (assembly GCA_963932185.1). NCBI lineage: Eukaryota > Metazoa > Arthropoda > Arachnida > Araneae > Linyphiidae > Troglohyphantes > Troglohyphantes excavatus. The sequence continues at coordinate 17,571,788 of OZ010668.1, forward strand.
GGCAATTTAATACTTAGTTGTTTTAGTTAAGGCATAAACTTATTTATTTCTATGGTGTGTTGTTTAATGGTTTAATAATGCTAGTAAAAAGAATATTTTGTTAGTTAAAAACAAAAGTTAATTTCCAATGAGAATGGAAGTATTGAAATATTTTCTATTTAAAAAATATCTATATAAATCTTAGTTTGAATCAATATTTATGAATGCCTGATTATTTCAAGAATGAAAACATTATACTTTATGATTTAAAGCTTAAAAATGTTTTAATTTACATAACCATAATTAGTTTACAAAATTAGGATTATTTCCTATGTTTTTAATAATAATACACTTCAGCAACTTACTGAATTTGGTGATGGAATTACCAAGGAAACACTATCAAAAGTGTCATACTTGACAGGATACTAAAAAAAATTAAATATAAATACCCTATTAATAAAAAATAAATACAGTTTAATAATTGATAATCAGTATATTAAATACAAAGTTCATTTTAACTAAACCAATAACTTACTTTGTAGTTACATGAATTGCATTTAAGTTCATTCACTAATAAACCACGCATTGGAAAAGCAAGCTTCATTGGCAAGGTCTTTAAGGGAGGATTTGAAGTTTTGTTGGGCTGGTCTATGTCATCTTTATTCTCTTTCTAAACAAAACAAACCATAAACATTTTTTAATAAAAAAAAATAATATAAAATCATCTCATTGACAAGAAAGATAAAAAGTCTTTTAAAAAAATTTAACTTAAAACATTTATTGAAGCAAATTCAATATCCATGTTTAGTTTAACAGGAAACTAGTTAGAATGTATTTAACAAAAAAAAAATGCTTTTACATAAAAAAGTTTTCAAATTGAATGCGTTGATACACTTATCTCACTGTATCCCATATACAAGAATTAGAGACCATACATGGTGTTTTGAAAATGAATATTACATACATGTGTACCATCTAATCATAAGCTAAAACAAACCAATTTCTATTTTCCTAAATTTAATAGAAAATATAACAGTTTAATTTACATAATGGACTTTTTGATTATTCATACTATAAAAACACATTTATTAGTAAATTTCAAGAAAATGTCATGACAGGGAAAATTATTCAAGTTGCAATAGCTTCATGTAGCAGGGATCAATTTTAAGAACACTAAATTTAATAAACCGTATCTGAGTAATCATATATTAACAACTACAGCAAAGTTAACTGTTCTACACAAGAACAAGAGTACTACAACTAATTAATTACTTTGCATTAAAAAATGGCAATTCACATTAGTAGTAATTGTACACAAAACTCAAGGATAGTGAAGACCATATATATATATATAAGGTGTGCTCGTACTCGCGCTGCCTGACGGAAGGCGGAAAGAGCAACTATTTGACGTCATAGTGACGCCTACTTCGCCTTCTGTGGGCGTGTCTAATGCTCTCGTTTTAACCAATGGCAAGGCTGAACTAGATGCGGGCGCGTTGTTTGATGGTGCTGCCATCTATTCGTTTTTTTATGAACTATTAAACAGTGATAAGCTAACTTTATTTAGTTACTTTTACTGCATTTTATGAGTTTAAATTATATTTTAAGGATTGCATTTAGTATGGAAAAATTGCAAAAGAGTTGCTTAATAAATTAAGCGTATTAAAATAATATTAGCTGCCACGAGAGCATGTCCATGAATTTTGAAAGAGTAAAATTGTGGTCGGAACTATCCGGTCAATGCATTTGTATTGGACATATTAAGTGAGTTACAATTTCAATCAAGTAAAATACGGGGACATAACAAAACAAGGACGGGTTAGTAGTGAAGTTACCTGAACACAATTATTTACATTATTTTGCTAATTAAAAATTAAATCACCAGTTGTTACCCAACCGGGATCGAACCTAAGTAGCAATGCTTGAAACACACAGCCAATGAGAATGATCAAAAACCGATAGTAAGGCGGAGCTAAAATGATGTCAAAAGTAAGGCGGAGCTAAAATGACGTCATTTAGTTGCCTTTCCTTGCCCACTTCCAAAAAGCGAAAAACGAGCGCACCTTCTATATATAGTCTTTACTATCCTTGCACAAAACTTACCTCTAGCTTCTCTGTATCAAGGAGTGATAGTACAGGGTTGAGAGCTAAAAGTTCTTCCTCCACAGTGGTAGTTAAGACGTGGAAGAGTTCATGAGCATCCTGAATGAAATAATAACAAAATACGTTCGATAAAACTAAAAAATTATATTATGCATAGATTAATTTTCAAAGAGGAATGTTGAAAACTTAGTTAAACATATATATACTAGGAGGCACCGCCAACCCCCGGAGGATTGCTACGCTATCCTTATAGGTTTGCTTCGCAAACAACTTCTCGCTTCGCTCGCTAAAAGGTAGGACACAATAACAATGTGTCCTAGTAACAATACTTTTTTAATTATATTACTAAAAACTTTAGAAGTTGAAACTGTAAATTTAAATAAATATTAAACTTGGCATCAATACATTTTTTCGCCATGTAAATCTATTTAAAATCATTTAAACTAATTTATTTTTAACTACAAATGAAAAGAATGGTACTACTGGCAAGCCTACTATTATTTAATTATTTATTATTTTCCACGTTATTTTTACACCTTTCCTGCATTTCAGTTAAATTTCTAACAATATTGGTAGTTTGTTTGGCCATAATGACATTAAATTACCATAATCTTGCCTACCAGAAGTTTGTAATTTGCTGAGTTAATACGTCATAAAAATGCTCATAGAATTCTAGTTAATTGCTAATAGATGGCGCCATTTCAATTTTCCGCTCATTGAAAGATTGAAAAGCGTTTTTCAAAACTTCTATTTTTTAATTTAATAAGGTTTATATTCTTCCTAATTTAAGCTGACACCATCAAAATAATTATTTACAAATGAATTGAAAGAGTTAATTTAAAATGACTTACATAATGGCAAAATAAAAATACGGGCGCAACAGAATTTTGTAAACAAACTAACTGTTGCCATTCCGCGTATAGAAAAAAACGTTTTCAATCACTGAGTAAGAGAATTATATATAAAGATATTTTCACTTTCCAGGATTGTATTTGATAACTATTGTTTAAAAGGCTACGTATATTTCAGCTTCAAATCCCTGTTTCGTCAATATGAAAAAGTTTCGTGTAACAAAGGCACAAGACTTAAAATTATTCCAAAAACGATTAAAAATCTAAAAAACTTATGCAAAAAAACCCCAACAAATTTTGACTTTGTGAAATTATTTTTTTACCTGAAGTATAAGATTTTAAGTAATTTGATTTTTTATTATCATATAAAGCAGTTTAATATAAATTACGTTAAATTTATGTGCAAAGTGTTTGTCAAACTTGTTAGTAAATAAGCAACAAAATTAATACTAATTAAAAAATGTTCAAAGAAGTAAGCTTGTGTCAATTTTAGTTGGAATTTCTTAATCAAATTCACAAATACTACATTTCCAAGATATCAATTAACAATACAAATAGAAAACAGCTTGTAAAGTAAAAAAAAATATAAAGTAATAATATATATAAAAATAAATATATAATATATATTTTAATATAAATAAAATAAAAATATAATATATATTTTAATATAAATAAAATAAAAATATAATATATAATAATATAAATAAAAATATAATAAAAAAATATAAATAGTATACCCAGATTCAGTGCAAAATCATAAAATTTAAAAACGCAAAAGCTATTTTAAAGTTATCATTCTTGAAATGAAACATACATGTTCTTCATGAGAAATAATCCAGCGATGGGATCGTAATGCTTTAATTACTTCTCCTCCACTAAAATGATCGTCACATCCATTTAAAGCTGGAAAAAAAAGAAGAAAAACATACAATTTTAAATGTAAGAACTGAAATTTTTACAATATAATAATTTTTAACAAGAAAATAATAGTATTGCTTTTAAAATAAAAAAAAATTGTGTTATTATTATAAACATAGCATTTCTATAAACATACATATATTTCAAATTAGACAATAATACTAAATTTATTTATTTATTATGACCTTATTTATTATCAATAAATATGTTTATCATAACTTTATTAAATTTAAAACAATAAAGGCAAGGAGTTTGCAACTTCTTAAAGGATAAGGGGATTTATAAAGAACTGGTCTTGTATGTAACTTTTTTAAGTGAGATATTTAACACATCTATATAAAGTTATAGTAAAATTACAACAATAGGCTATCAAAATAAAAGTTAATTATTCTATTTTATTTTACTACAAAAAAAATTAGCAGATAAAACAAAATCAACACATGCATTTGAGGTTAAATTTAGATTGCTTGCGGAAAGAGTCATTACTGAATTGTTGGATAGCATATATGTTTTTTTAAGGGCCATTTTGTAAGTTTTGGAAATAATGAGCACACATTAACAAATTAGTCATATTATTCTATACTCCTGGGTTTTTCATTATACTTGTTAGTTTTAAAATAATAAGGCTTATTTCGGAAAAAGTCTTAATTGTTATGGTTAAAACCATAATTGGTTAATTTTTAATTCCTCTTTTATTTAATTTAATTTCAGACTCCCCTAATTGTATTAATTAATTTATGTAATATTGATGTATCCTATTTAATTGTCAAACTTGTACTTGGGAACCTGCACTTTTGATTCCATTTAAGCCCAAACGTAGATTTCCCCCTTTTTCATAACCCCCTAAGAGCTTTTTAGTTGTAAATGGGGTGATAACCCCTGTCTAGAGTCTTTTCCACCCTTTTGGGTCCCCACATCGGCCTCTCCTCCTGTATCATATTACAGTTTGACTTCGTGATTTTGAGACCGTTTTACGTACTAGTCTGGAATTATGTTTAACTGTAACCGAAGTTGTAATTTTAAATTCTCTGATTGGCTGAGAGGAAAATTGATGTGCTAGTTTTGAGGGATCTGGCAAGGGAGGTTTTGGCGATTTATTGGTAAGCGCACCTTTTGACGAGACTTTTTAACGCATCTTTCGAAGCCTCAAGACGTACAGGAGTGTAGCTCCCGTCTTATAAACGCGGACCGTGTGTCCTTTTTCAAAACCCGATGGGTTAATATCGTGCAATAGCCACCGATGCTGATGCGGGGTTAGAAGAATTACGTAACCGCCGCCACCAACCTCAACGATGCTCGAGAGTCGCCCATTCCAGTAGATGTTGCCGGGTTAACTGCAATAACCCCAGCCACCCATCGACGTAGCACCCAGAGGGATGTTCCCGTCCTCTGCCGTTGCCTCTGATGTCAGCCCTGGACGCCTCCCCCATCACCCGTCAGGCCCGTGATCCTCGCCCAGAGAAGGGCCCATCCACCAACCACCTCTGAACTGGATTTCTCTGCTGGACGACCACCACTGGCTGACGCCTTTTGACCGACCACCTCTGAAGCTGACATCGGAGTTGACACTCCGTCGAAGGATGTGCCAAGTACCGCCCCCCCTTTTCGTCCACCTCCCAATCTTGGACACTTTTAGTATGGCCGTAGCGGCTTGGCCTTGTTTTCTGTTTTTTTTGGGGCACTCGTATTGTCTTCGCCTTGACCTCCTGTCGCATCTCTCTCGACGAAATCGCAGAAGTTAGTAGTTTTTAATTTTAGTTTACCCTCCCCCTTTTAATTTATTTAGTTTTAACTTGTTTGGCATTTTGTAAGGTTTTTTTAGTGTTCCGTTCCCTTTTTAATTTTAGTGTTTTAATAAATTTGTTTTCTTTTGGTCACAATTTTTAGTCTTGTGTTTATTTTTGTTCTAAACTATACGATCACGCCAGGTAAATTCTTAAATTAAACAACGATTAATATTATCGTTCTTCTTTTCTTCGTTTTGTTAGTAGGTTTATGTAACCCGTAATAGTAGCTATCACATAATACAATACCTATGTCCTTTCTGTTTTTTAAATCCTTTTAATAATTTTTTTTTAATGTAATACAATTTAAGAAACTGATAAAAAAATTCACAGTTACATTTTAAAATATCAATTTTTAATTCAATAAAATTGTTGGGTTTTAGTATCATATGGCTTTTGATATATCAATTCATGTTATAGACTTGTAATTATTTTTTAAGTTACAAAAGATTATATAAATATTCAGTTTTGCTTTCCTCTTATTCTGGACAACACATTAAAAACACACGCCAAATATTTTTTTGTAATTCAGAACACAAATAATCGATTTCTCAAAAATATTCTTTAAAGTTACTGTGAAATTCATTTAAAAAATATATATTAAAATTTGTTTAGAACTTAAAATATTTTGGAGGGAAAAATCTTCATTGCTTGATAACAGATATATTGTCTTTAAACAAAATAAATTTAATCAATAGAACTTACCCGATAATACTGTTAAAATGGCTTTAATTAGCATGCACTTTTCACTTTGGGATTCGTTTGCATATTCAATGGCCTTTACTAGCCAGCTAATGCATGCTGAACAGGAGGAAAGGGATTGTAGAACAGCATTCAAAAAGCAAGAGTTGCCCAAATTCTGTAAACCAGGTATAGTATCTAAAAGTGAAACCAAATCATCAATATTAAGTCAAATAATCTTTGGAATTTTTCTATCAAATGACTACTCCTGAAGCAGAAGTGCAGCTGATTTCTTTATGGCATTACAGTTTACAATACAACTACAACGATGATACAAAATGGTTTGTATAATTATTATCATAGTAATTTCAATAAATCTATTAAAATATATATAACTAACTGGTTGGCTTTCCATGGCTGGGAAACTGTTACGGTATATACATGAAAAAAAATTGACTGGAACCCCTTTGGGACTCTATTGTTGGCGACCTATTGTTCCAACCCACATATTACTAGCTATGCTATAAAGAACATTTTAGTTAAACCTTGGAAATATTTTTTTTAATGTTTAAGTATGCAATATTTCTAAAATTGTTAAAATTCTTTAAAAAAAACTAAATGGAATTTCACAAATCTGAGTCTAAGGTGAATAGTACTTGTATATAAAGTTTCGGCCTTCTATACGCAGATGAAGTAAAAGTGTTTTGCGATCTGCAGATAGGTGGAGCTTTTATTATTATAGACTAGTTGTATAGCCCCGCATTGCTAGGAGCCCGTTAAGGCATATAGATAAAAAAATAGATTTGTCCCCGTTGGGTTTTGAACCCTCGACCATTTTTTAGAGTTGCAACACTCTAACGACTACGCTGCAGAAGCTTTGCTAGTCCCAGTTTGTTCCCTTCCTGCTCCCTAAATGAAACATGCACAGTTTTCCATGACTACACTCCTATGGTGAATTGGATGCAAACTTTAAATATTAATTAAAAAATAATTAATTACAATTTTCTAATTCCGGCTCCAAATACACAATCAGAGGTTGAATAGTACTTATGTTTAAAATTTCAGACTTTCAGTGCAGAGGAAGTATGAGTTTTGCATGCCACAGACATACAGACTTTTTCTTTTATTATTATAGATAGATAAATATACCACATATTTATAAGCAAATGCACATGAACTTGCCTTAAATACTAAACAAATTGATATCTTTTTCAAGAAAATTATATATGTGTGTATGACGTGTAGGTGTTTTTTGACTAGCCAAAACTACAACAGGTAAACATTTGTTCTATGCATATATGGGTGAAAAATTAATATTGAGAAGAGAAACGAAATTATATTATTTAAAAATATGTGCACTTACAGTTTGTACTTCAAGAATAAAATTCCATGCAAACGACCCTAGTTTAAAAATGTTTAATAACTTAAGGATAAAGTAAAAAGTATAATACTAATTTACCCTAAAGAGGGTAATCTGAAGATCGAAATCAAAAAGCCCAAGTGTACTCTACTTTACAGTACAAAACTTTAAAGTAGAGTCAAGTTTTTCCAACATACCTTAATATGCAAATAATATATCCCCAAAATCTAAAGACCAATGTCTAATAAATAGTCAAGCCTTCATTTCTATTAACTTTTCAGATCATAAGTGTACCCCTTGAAGATCAAAAGTTTAATGTGTCGCAAAATCGGTTTTTCAAATACACCTCCTATTTTGATTTTTTTTATGTTTCTAATGTATTACTTTTAAATCTTTCATTCACACTCCTTTCCATAACTAAGAATGATGCATGCGAGTCGCATAATGTAAATGCATTACACATCGGGCAAACTTAATCTAAATCTCAATTTGCGTCTTTAACAACTTTCTGGATGTATATTTCCCATGATGTTCGGCGCAATCGGTTTATAACGGATCCGAGTATCAAAAACATTGAGCTCAAATACTCACTGGAGCAATTACTAAGCGTGTGCCATAGGGATTATATTCTTTTGAGCGAGTAAGAAAAAAAAATAGTCCTTTTCCATGGCATAACCACTGAGCTAAATAAGAACTGTAAAGTACACTAAGCGTGCCACCACATGCAAAGACATGGAGTGGGCGGCCGCATTTCACATTTCTGAGCCTGTACGCAAAAACTAGTCCTTTTTTCATAGCATCACGCCCTGAATTAAATAAGAACTCGGGAGTAGACAAAGCGTGCGACCATATGACTAGCCGTACAAGATTTGCAATTGTATCATCCGCGCGCAACGGTAAAGTCCATTTCTCCCCAAAGAAACTCTTCACTCCAGTGTTTATTTTATTTTAACTCAGTGATAAAAAAAAATCGATTACTTGCATCTGGCAACATTGCTTATGTTTACATTCTAATTTCCGAGATTTTTTGGAGATCGAAAATCTAAAAACGGAACTTTCTTTTATATTTCCTTTTAACCAAGTACAATCTTAGTAAAGATCGGTAAATGTTGAAACTAAACATTTGTAAAATTCCTCAAAATGTCTACAAAAGTAGCAAATAAAGGAGTAGCGTGGCTTTATAATGAAGTATGCGCTTTGTTAGACATCTGGGCCGATCAGGAAATCCAACAACAGCTCTCCGGTCGGCTCCACAATATGTGCATTTACGAAAGAATTTCCCGTAAATTAAGAGATTTGAGCATCACTCGCAGCGGAGAACAATGCCGGGAGAAAATAAAGAAACTCCGGCGCGACTACAAAACGATCCTCGACAATAATTACTCCCCCGCATTTGCGAGAAAAGTACTCGGTTGCTATGACAAAGTGCACGAGATATTCGGCAAACGCACGATTCGGAAACCACCTCATGTTATTGAAAGTATTATTTACAACGAAAACTTTGGAAATGTAAAAGGCAGCAGTGATATTATTGTCAGCGAGGCACCCAAGATAAAAAGTGGAACAAATGTTCGTGGAGATGATCAGGACATAAAGAATGGTGGCAGCTCAGAATGTGACTCTTCAGACTTTTTAACAAACAATTTAAAAAGCTTCACAGGGTTTTCTCATGACTTCAACACAAAAAAGTTACAACATAATACAAATAAGTTTACGAATAAACTGGATAAGAAATGCACCAAAACGCTTGTGGAAAATCAGTCATCTTCTCTCAGAAAAATAAGAACGAGGCAAATTGCCCTGCACAACAGATTTTTAGCTTTTGAAAGGAAAAGATATAGTAATGAATTGTCGAGACAACAAGAAAGGCTTCTAGCTATAGAAACTCAAAGACGACAAGAAAGAGAACAGAAACTTAAGTTATTCAAAATGGTTTTAAATGCAATGGCGGACAAACATGATTGTATAGCATCTCATCCTACTTTAAAAATATAAAATTTTTAATATAAATAATTCATTAAACATTTGCGAACTAAATATTTATGATTCCAGAGGCATAAGCAGGTTCATTGTTCTACAACTCCACATATCAGTATAATAAAATTTTCACATCTACAGACAAATTAGCAGGGATTTAGACCTGCCCCCACTCCAAAAAAAAGGGGGGGGGGGTTAATCCAAGTATTTTTTTAAATCATTTTTTATTTCTCACTTGCGACTAGTGTTACCTGAATTTTTTTTTTTTTAAAAGAACAACCAATATTAAACATAGCAAAATAATATTGAACATGAAAGTGTAGAATGCAGGCAGGGACTTGTATTCCTTTAAAAAATAAGTTCAAATAAAATATGATAAATATCAGTATGATAAAAAAAACTAATTTTATGAATTTAAAAAATAATATTTAATTCTATTTATTATTATTTTGCAATAAAGGTTTTTTTTAGACCTAAATTGTTCTCTTTTAAAATAAAATTTAAACTCAAATGTTTTTCTATGTAAAATATAAATAAAAATCGCACAGTCATGCTAGGCTTGCGTAATAGACAAGTACACATATATAGAAGCTGTATCCAGAACGAAGAATCGGAGATTTAACCATAATTTTATAATGATATTTTAGAAATCAAGTTTTTTTTTCCAATTACTTTAGGTTTAATATTTATACATATTTTAACTTTTATTATAGTCACTTGAATGGTTTTTGACCTATTTTCAGTTTAACATAGATTTTGAAATACAAAACGTTCAAGCTTTTTCTATGTTTAAACCCAACTTGACACAAAACAATAGAGTAGTATCTCAAGGTCTCAAAAGGTACAAATTCTAATTCTGATCTTATACTAAATAGTTTTTACGAATGAACGAATCACATACACTTATAACTAAAAGATTGTCTCAGTTCAAGGTACAATTGCAGTTAGATATAATTTTTTTTATTTTGACGATTAAAATTTTATATCCAAACTGTATAGTAAAAAAAGTAGTTTTAAAAAATTATGAATACTAAAATTCTCTTTTACGTAAAATATCTTTTATGGTTAAATTTTTGCTTAATTATAAATAACAATAATTGCTACAAAATAAAGAAGCCTATGCCAAGTCTGTCAACAATAGCATTGCCAAAATATTGTATACTATCGGTCAAATCCAAGATTATTTGAATAAGGGGATGGACTGGAATGACATATTCTGGTTACATGCCATCACTTATTATACTACACACTGCATTATGAAAAATTTTTGGTCACCAAGTTCAGAGTTTCTCTCGAGACAGGGCTGGCTAGGTGTGTGGGACGAGTGCCAACGCATAGGGCCCAACCTTTTTATTTGGGGGGGGGGGGCATTCTTCAAAGAAAAATTTCCACATTGAGAATGTTACAGATTAAAGTAATTTTTCATTCTATTTTCAAATGAAACGTCTTAATTTTTTTTTTTAGATATCTGGAGATAGAAACAAGTTAAGCTTTTTGGGGGATCCGTTTCGTCCCAAATAGCATGACTAACATAAATTTGTTTTTATTCGATAGAAAATTAGGCCTATAGATAAAAAGAAAGAAATAATACAGATAAAAAATAATACAGATTTTTTTGTAACGACATTCTTTAATAAATATTAAATTCAAAAGAAATGTAGCCCACATCAAATATTTGTAGTTGATAAAAGAAAATCTGACAATTTATTCATAAATTTGTGTGGAGGATAAAAAGGAGCACAGGGTCCCTCAGTTGCTAAGGGCAACCCTTGTCAGGACACATGTTTTTCATGCTTTCAAAGCTAAACACTGCAAACATCTCTAGACTTAATTTCTTTAATGCAGAACAGTTTGGTGAAGGTCTATAGAAAACAAAAACAATCCAACAAAAATCAGTTGAGATAAAATGGAGTAAAAGTAGCTTAAAGCCAACATTTTTTTCACATGTGTTCTTTACAGGGAACAAACAACAAACTTTTCTAAATGAACAATAAAATGAAAGAAAGAGCACCTTTTTTTTTGCTGCCCTGTATACTAACTTCAAATTAGATTATTATATTATATTACATTTAGAAGCAACAAATGTTTTGTGAAAGTGCACATAAATGCCGAAAATGTATTCTAGTGCCAAAGATTAACCTTTTGAGAGGAGGGCTGTCAAAAAGATATGTTTAGTTCTTGCAAGGGGCTTGTGACAAATATGACCAATGGATGGGCAATTTTTTAGCATGCGAGGTCTTAGTATTAGTTGGTTTGGCAATATAAAATATAAGGGAACGTCCATTGTTACTCTTGTGACGGTCAGAGAAAATTTTCATAAAAACGTAAATTTTTTACAATACTAAGCATATTTAGGATAAAATTCAAAATTACTATTTAAAAGTTCATGTCATTCCGCTTCATAAAACATATCTAATATGTAATTTAGTATATTTTTGTTGTCTAGGAAATAAATCAAAATTTTGTTACTCTTGTGACCACTGGAAAAGGCAAAATACAAAAAGTGTTTTTAAGGTAGAATTCCTGTGAATTATATGAGAATACAAAACTCGAATTTACAAATATAATAGAGCAATTATATCTCTTCAAACGGGAAAAACTTTTGAATCTCTTTGACAAAATCTGAATTAATGGCATTTTTTTAAGTAAAAGGCTAAGCGTTACTCTTGTGACGTTACTCTTGTGACATTTTGTCCACAATTGAATTTCTGCTTAAAAACCTCAAAAAATCATTAATATATGAGCTAATTCTCATTTTTTTTAATATATAACAGTTTTAAACATTGATAGGAGTCTAAAATAGCTTAAAAGGGTATAGAATTATTTTATTAAAAAATAGTTTACTAAAAAAATATTTTACAAATATAAGAGCAACAAAATTAGCCACAATTTGGTTACTTTTGTATCAAATAGCATGATCATAAGGTTTAAACTTTTGAATTCTTTTTACTTTTGTGTGTATTAAAGCACTTTATTTGATATTTATCATATACTGTTAGAATTAACGAACCACGACATAGTTTACATTCTCCTACTGGTTATATTGCAATTTTTCGGCTCCTTTGCGTTCTGTTACTGAGCAGAATTGCTCTTCGTCTCCATCATCGGTTTCACTTGCAGTTTTATTGCTGTTTCTTTTATAAAATATGAACTCTTTGTAGGAATTATAGTGTGTTATGGTCAATGGTAGATAGTGGCATTTTTGGTAGCTTCGACAAAGTGTGTTTTTGTGTGCCCTTCACTATACAATTTCTCCAAGAGTAATACGCAAATGAATACTTTGGCTATGATTTCTTCATTTGGTACATAAAGTATGTTTACCTTTGTTGCACCATGAACAAGTTCTGCAAAATCAGCAGCTTTTTGTATAATTGATTTTTACCATGCACTTCATTTCATAGACATCACTTAAAAAAAGAAAAACAGCACTGATTCCATTTACAGCACTCGTATCATAAGCTGTTGGTAAAAAATGTCCATGAAAACTGTTAATATTTAAGTGCTGACATGTTTACAAAATTATATTTTTGTTTAAATTGGCCTGTGAAAAAATCAGTGATCAGAAAAAACTGGATACACTTTTGACCGATGTATTTTCTTGGAGATGCTGCATTAAAATATTGTGCAAACACATTTACAGAAAATCTGTCTTGTATTAAATAATAGTCGTTCTATGATATCTTTTCAAAATGCACGTTCTGAATGTCTACGAACATTCAAGTAAAGTATCAAATCACCAGCGACATAACAAAATTGAAACAGTGCTGAAAATTCCCAGTTCCAACTTATTAGCATTTTTCATCTTTTTTTATATACATTTTAGGTAATATTAAACAGTTCTCTCACAAGCATTGATTTGTTGCACCCATATTCCAATGCAATGTCCGTTCTGAGGTCTAATTTAAATGTAATGATACAAGTTAGGCCATTTCTAATCTGCCCTAGCTTTCATTTGCTAATAATATTAATTTTCTTCAGGCATAAATTTTCTCAAATTGGGGATTTTTAGAAGTAGAAATTCCCAACTTTCAAGGTTTCCAGATTATAGTGGGGCTGTGCTCCCCCCAGTGCAACGGGCCTACACAGCACTCTAAATCAATAAATCTTTAGGAATTGAGAAAATAAATCTGCAACTGTCCTATGAATTACTTTGAAAGTTTTTATGAAAACCACAAATACACACATTCTGAGGACCTGCTGTCATAATTGTTCTGCAATTTTAAAGTAAATAAAAAATTAAGTTCATTCATTTTAAAAACATAAATGAATGCAAATTAATTTGTTTTAAATTAATTATGTAATTAATTATTAATATAATTAATTATGGAAAAACTACTCAAGAACTTATTCTTAAAAAGGGCAAAGCCAAATAAACTTAAAATATTGTTTTTGTTTTGGTCTGAAGACAACCTATTTGGTTTACTTGCCAGAAATGTTATGTGTTACTCTTGTGACACAGTCATTTGTTACTCTTGTGACAACACAACAGAGGATGTTCTATGCATGACCCACAAAAAATAAATGGTGTAAAATATGTCTTATTCCATCAAATCAGAGATTAAAAGGTTTCAAGTAAAAATGTTAAGTAGTTTTTACAAATTTGAAACTTTTATATGTTTTTTGTTACTCTTGTGACAATTAAACATCACTATTAAATAGAGTTAAAATTTTATTCAAAAGCTAATCTAAAATATTTCAACTATATATATATGATAAATATGTAACTGGATTATGAATTTGTATATAAAATTATTTCAATTAATGAACAAAATTAAGAAAATAATATACTATTATCGAAGTGACATTTTTGGCCCCAATAAAAGTGCAGAAATAAGTTAACTTTCAGAACAATTTCACTGCAGACTATTATTCTTATGAAATATTAACTTACAAATTCATACCCTGCAACTTTCTAGGATTAAATTGATATACCACACTTACAGTTTGGTTAAAATTTTAATTTCAGTAAAAAGTTTCATTTTTGGTGGACGTTCCCATAACTAAGTTAGCTGGTTTGATACAACCAAACATTTTTGTGATACAACAATATTTTTAACAATAAAATAATTTAAAAGAAATTACATTCAATTCAAACAAAATATATATATAAGTGGTCAGTAATTGGTATGTGATCAGTAACTGGTGCATTCATCGTATTGTAAAGATTTCAAAGCTTATGTATCCAGCCTAAAAATTTACTTTATTACAATACAGGTGAAACATATTAAGCAATTGGTGTTGCAAGCAAAAGGTCCCGCAACCTTCCACAAACGACTTGTGACGCCACCTCCATTCGACCACAACAACTTGCGACTCACTGCAAGCATTATATGCAACTCTGCCTGACTCACTGAGATAGGGAATGCTGTGATGATCCCTTCTTATACTCGATACCATTTCTTGGGGTACAGTATTTACTTTAGCAAAATGGATAGAGTATCAAAATAGCAAATGAAAGGTCCTGGGTTCAATCTTAGTCGACAGCTCTTTGCTACATTACCCCACCCCAAGCTGAGCAAGCAATGGGGAAACACTGGTTGCTAGGTATTACGGTTTATCTTTCTCCTGTGAGGAAGCAATGGGGAAAATATTCAATAATGTTAATTATTTGAAATGCTTCTATCTTCATTAATAATTGTCCAAGTGAAATAAAAATGTCTGCATCGAATAAAAGGAATTTTCAACTTTTAGATGGTACACTTTTTATTTATTAGAGCATATTATTTACTGATAATTTATTAGACCACTCTAAAAAATAATTTGCTTTGCTGACCGGATAGTGTTCACATTTGTGTATTAATTGCCTAATGGCAAGAATTTTGGCTTTTAGGATTTAATTATTTTTTTTTTAGAAAACTTATAAATAATTTATTCTAGGAAAATTTAAGTGACAGATGCGGACAATTTGCTGTTACTTTTAAAGTTTGAATAAAATTTTTTTAATCCATTAACCAATGTGTTAACTACTGTCCAGCAACATGGTAATTGCAAGGGATGCAGAAAATGTTAAGCTCGCAGACATTTCCCCTGAAAATATTTTTTTAAACCAAAAATTTCCCTAGCAAGGGATTTGTAAGGGATAATAATTTTTTCCCCATACAGAACAAATATAGCAGTCAACAGGACGGGCAGCAGAAGTAAAAACTTCATGCTAACATGTGACCAGAAAGACGAATGTTGTGCTCGTTAACATTAATAAAATAACATAATTAATTTTTTTTAAAAAGAATACATCATTAAAAATAAGGTGAAAATTAAGAAAAATGTGGCCAATGGCCACTAGACTTGAAAAAGTGCAGTGGCCACTTTATGTTATGTGGCAAATTTATCAAGTTCATGCATTACTAAACAAATTAATGTGTAAAATTTATTAATTTACACTATATTAAGAAGCTGATGATTGTGTGAATCTATTATACAAAATAATTAAATTACATTATGCAATAAGAATATTAATTTTCATATGAAACTCACACTAATAATAAAAAAAAAAATAGACACAGTTGCATTGAGGAATTTTCTTGATTTAATGTTTTTAACAGTTGTCTTGAAAACAATAATTAATGGCTAAACGGAACGGTACATACAGCTTAATATGAATTGGAAATTATAACAAACAAACAACATAAATAGTACTAGAATTAGAGCCAGGCATATTCAACCACAATGTGGGTAATGATTTTTTAGAAAATGTACCACATCTCCCTCCACACACACTACCTGGATGAATAGTTTTGCTATTAACATTTATTTGCTAATGTTTAATTTATAATCTTTGTAGAAGAACAGAAAAAATGAAGTCTTTTGCTAAAAAAGTTGCTTAAACTGCAATCATAACAGATACTACAAAAAAGTTCAAATATTATTGCCCTGCAGTTCTAATTTATGCTTAACAAATTAATGGTAATTAAAATTGATTCTTTAAAGTCCTGCAAATTTGCAAAAGACAAACAGAATATGCTGAGAAATTTTGACAATAAGTTTCGTCTTGCACCTAAAATTCTGTTAAAGTAATGTGTACTATCTTCATATAGATTCTATAAACCAACTATTTATTAAAAATCCTAATTTTCAGAATTATTTTTATTTGGTTATGAAATATCAATTTTGATTATGCTTGGACACGATGTATAAGCAAGCGTGCAGTGATTTCGTATTTGCTATTTAGTAACTCAAATCCACGCTACCATACTTTCCTTATTTTTATATTTTAAATAATTTTATAACATAGAGTTAAAAAAAGACATAAAGCGCAAAATTGATATAATATTTAAATGTAATTAAGTTGGGATTTATAATCATAAGCGGGTAGTTCTTGGCGACTTTTTTGGGCGATTCACTTCTCAATCTGAGAATGGGATAATTGTTAACAAATATGAAAGGATAAGAATTTGCGGGATTAATTTGGAAGGTCATGTGACTTCCGGGCATAGGAATTTCAGTGATTGGTTTAAAAAGTGACGTGTTTTTGTGCGGGATGAATTGAAAATAAGAATTATCCTATTTGAATAGAATTCGGCTTAAGTGTTGATAGGAACGATTTATGAATGTCCCGTGTGTGAGAAGGAAATGAAATTGGTAAAAAGTGTGTATGTGAAGAATGATAAGTGGCAGTGGACGTGTAGAACGGAAGGTGAAAATGCGCATCGTGTGTGTAGAGTATTAGGAAGGGTACATGGTTTGAAGAGAGTAACTTGAGCTTCTATCCTCCACAAACACATGATTGATCATTGTCAGGCGAGTGCTTTTTCTTAAATTTTTTAAATTGTATGCCCCTGTTGTAGTTGTTTCTAAATATTTTTTGATTCAAGTGTTCTTTGAAAAAATTTTGCCATTGCCCGGTGCTCAAAACGTTGAGTAGCCCAAAACGACTGCCTGTAAGCACCATGAACGACTGCCGGGAAGGGGTCATAGATGTAATCCTGAGTAGTCAGAGGCCGGAGACCATAAATCGACGTCAGGAGTCTACTTCAGCGCGCGTGTGCTTAAGAGTGTCGTCAAAATGTCCCAAACGATTGCCCGAAGTATTACCTGTAAGGATTGCCAGCTCAGGTGATGTCCTCGCCATCTGACTGTGGTTCAAAAATACGAGACATTGTTCCCTTCGAGATAGGCGCCGAACTGTCACCAACAGCCAAACGTCAAGCTCTAGTGCGATGTTAATTAACCAAATTAAAGCTTCGAGATCGATTCTAAACCGTCGACATTAGCCCATTGTGGAGCTCAAGTGCAACGTTATTTCATTCAATCGTGCCAGTGTTCACTCTAGAAATAAAAAAGGGCAAGACGCTGTTGGTTGTAAAAGGGCACTTCTTGTTTTTAAAAGGACACTTTTTTAAAAAAAAAGTTTAAGATGGGCGTGGCCACCCGTTGATATATCGGACCCGTGACCAAACAAAAAAAGTTCCGATTTGTTGATTGATGTTGCGCTACAGCTGCATATTGGGCCATTGGTGATGATTCGGGGCTTATTTTGTAGGAAAGACCCGTACAAAATTGATGTCTCAAAGAAAGATACTACTTAAAATCCAAAATTTGACAGTTAAAAATTAATGTTTTTGCTAAAAACCAAATCTGTAAGTAGCCCTGATCAGACCCCTCACAAAACTCATGAAAAGGCTACTTAAATCTAAAATTTGGTAATAAAAGGCCTAATATTGCAACCCTTCACTTTAAAAAAAACATAGCATTTCATATTCGGGTACAGGCAACCCAATAGGATTCGTGGAATGCCCCGTGCTCGAAATAACCACGGATTGTACATAATTAACTTAATTATAATTTACACACACATTTTTTTTAACCGATGCATTTTTTAAAGACAGGTAGGGAAGCAAGGACGCTTGTGCTTGACTGAAAAGGGCAAGATGGGCGGAATTTTTTCAAAAGAAGGCGTCATTTTTGAAAAAGGGGCATGAGGGCGCTATAGAGATGAAAAAATTGCGGGCAGGGCGGATCGCCCTTCAAAAAACGCCTAGAGTGAATCGTGCAGACGTGATAGAAATCCTTCGAAATTAATTTTGAACCGTCACCGATAGCCCATTACGCAGTGTACGCCATCTGATCAATTTCGTCATCAGACGGTGGTTAGAAAATACGACGCAAAGCTTGAGTTGTAAACTGTAATTGTGCATTTCACCAGAAGTAACTATAAACATAAAGAAAAAAGGCACAACGCATCGGGTCATTTGGTGTCTACTTGAAAACACAACCAAATCCGCTATCGAGCGAAAGTCTTTACCTCGAATCGTAACCAATAGCCCATTGCACAGGTCAATTGCGACTAATTGTCTTTATATTTTAGATTGTACTTTTTGACGTCATCTAATTGTAAATCGTATTTACGACTGTTTTTAACATTTTATTTTGTGAGTGGCAACATTAAAATTGTAAATAATCAATATGGTGACAAACTTTTGCTTGGCGACTATTCGAGGCCGTTTAGTAGAGAAGTACCAATTTAGGGTTGCCATAAATAATTTTAATGCTTTGCACATCATAAATCAGGGTTGCCACAATATAAATTTCATCTTACCAACTGTCGCCAAATATTTCATTTGCCAGAGGCATCGCAAACTAGGAATAGACCATAGTTTGCTTTTGGCAACACGTTTTTAAAGCCAAAATGAATTAAGTGAAAACATCGCCAAGCAGAATTGTATAAACAAGCTAAGACAAATTTAAGATTAAAGGAGTACTCCGCCAAGGCTTTAAAATTAATGTTGCCAAATACGATTTTAGTTCAAATTCGCAACTCTTTTCATTATTTGTGTTAGTGTATTTTACAGGCATGTGCAAATTTATGTAGTTTGCAATCCTAATTTCATTAATTTTAACAAAAACTATTTTGTAACATTGATATTTCGGTGTTGGAAATGGTAAACCCGAGTTTTTTCACATCAAAATTGCCAATGAAAATGGATTTGGCAGACGGCCCCTTATTCTTAAGTTTTACTGCATTAGCTGGCCCAACCCAACATTTCAGTGCCAATTTTAGTAAATCAAATTGATCTTACATGCATTTTAATAATGAAACTAGGTTCACAAACTACAGAAACGCTAAATTATTTCTAATTACAATCAGGTACATATAATACTAGAAGGAAGTTAAACAGATTGTTGACAGCTTTAGAAAGCTATGTTAAAATGATGGTAGATTTGCTTATTAACTTTCAATTAAGACAAATTCTACAAATGACAACTAAAAGACAAGTAATTAGAGTTAATAATAACAAAATAAGAAGTAAGGATTACTTTTCTTTTTGCGCTTTGGACGATTGGATGGTCCCCAAAGAATGTATGTTCCTGCAACTGCAATGACTGCAGCAGCACTAATATATATCCAATATGTCATTACAATTTTTTTAAAGTATGAAATAAATTTATTAATAAGAACAGTAACATTCCAATTTAAACTGGAAATGTTTACTTCTTCTGCAAAACGTGCCATTCAGTGAAGGTTCCAGTTATTGAAATGAATGACCCATCAAATATGAGAAATGATGACGGTTTTAATAAGAGTCTTCAATGGCTTAGTTGGTAGTGCCACGTGAACGTAATGAGTTGGTTTGCTTAACTTGCTACTCAACTGCAAAACGTACTGACCACAAAATATGGGGAGAGATGTAACAGAAATGGTTAATTAAAATCATCGTTTCTTGTGTCTTCTTATCTTTTTCAAGCCACGCGGAACAATTTTTGTAATGGCTCCGAACGCAACAGTACTTAGACATAAAAACATTTGGTTTTGTTAAAAAATGTCGCACTACAGCTGCCCGCTGGACTTATTGGCGACTGTTTGGGGCCTATCTCGTAGGAATGACCCAGGAACGATGAATCGTATTTTTGAACCATGGTCAGATAACGAGGACAACACCTGAGTTGGCACCCACTCCTTCAGACTCATGGGCATGAATCAAAGAGAATATGAACATAATCGGGAGACAAAACGAATTTGAGTTACTGAAGAACGTGGAAGCACACGATTCCTCCAGCGATGCTCGGAAACACATGCCAAGTCTGCCATTAGCTTGTATAGTTTTTGAAAAATATATATTCTAGAAAATGCAAATTAAATTATTTTTTAGAAGAGAAATGAAATTTGGATACACTGTTTTTTTGTAAATTTCCAATAGGGGATGGGCGTATTTGTAAACAAACCGGCTTCTCGGAAAAGTTGAAGGCAGAAACGTCGTTCGCGAGTCAGCGTTTAACATGGGTTTAGCATGTTTGTTCGCGATCGACCAATGCGTTAATCGTTAATACTTCATTTGAGGATTACTTGAAACTAATTATACTGATTAAAATTATAATTTAATAATAAAGTTATATATTTATTACTGTTTTTGTTTATTTTAAGGACATTTTAGTTACTTTTTAGCGTTTTCTGATTATTTTAAAGGTTAAGAAAAATGTGTATACAAGTTCAATGAAATTTTTTTAAATGAAAATTACTTAGTTTTAATTGTATATTTATACAATTAAAAAATAAATTATTATCTGTTATATTCGGCGTAAAATTCAAATTAAAAAAATACTTATATGTTAATAATATCCACATATTTAAATATAAATTAACAAATATTTTTCATTGTTTTGTTTTCTCTAAGAATGATTAAAACATTACCATAATTAGTACTTATATTAAAATATCAGTAATTGATAATTTCTTTTAAAAACATCAAATTATTAAATGCATATATATTATAAAAGATCGTCATGGGAATTGTATTGCAGCGGTTCAAAGGATGTTTGTGCACAAACGAAAATTATTTTGCTTCATAATTGAAGGTGAAGCAAAAACAATCACCTTACAAATTTCAAGTCGCGAACTTGAAGGTTTTATGCAGAAAAACTCCAGTTTTAAGTGCTATTAAAATCTAAAAATAACTGCATTTAATGAAGATTTTTGTTAAAAATTCCTTATACAACATGAAATAAAGCCTTTAAAACACCTTTTATTATAAAGTATTGAAATTATTAAAGGGAAATGCAGAATTTTTAAAGATTTAATTCATGAAAAAATTAAAAACTATAAAAAAAGTGCAGTTTTTTCAAATTCCTTTATAAAACCTTCAATTTCACAAATTGATTAAGTTTTATTTGTCGGGTAACAACATAAATATATATAGTTATTTTATGGATGATTTCACAAATTTGATTAAGAAAATCAGCATAAAGCCTTCATCAAAGTTGGAAAATTGAAGGTTTTTTGTAGGTTTTATAAAGGAATTTGGAACAAAAATCTTCAAAGCTACATTTTTTAAAGATTAGCCTGTTTAAAACCTTTAATTTCACAACTTCGATGAATATTTATGCTAATTTTTGTTTTTGCTGTATTTTATTTTAAATACAGGAATTTTCTAACTTTGCATGTAATTTTTTTTATTAGTTTCATGAAGACACCAAATTTCAAAAAATTTGGGAGAAATTACTATATTATAAAGTGTCAAACATGCATTTTTCAAAACAAAATCCAAGCAATATATAGCCGTCTTAAAATAATACACGGATAATGTTGCGAACCTCAATATTATCAATTTACTCAAATGTAATGTACAATTAAATTAAAAAATATCAATCTAAAAACATCCTAATGTAGACTAAAATTTTTCGAATAAATCTTCTAAATTTTTATTTTTCCACTGAATTTTGCACCCTCCTTAGTCCATCACTCCATGCGACAACTTATTGTGTCATTTGGGCCTACTTTTACAAGAAAACATATTTGCAGAATCGAAGTCATTTTTTTAATACATTTATGTGTAATATTTTTTGTGCTTAAAGTTTTTATGCATATATTTATTGGATTAGTAAACAAGCAATTCAATATAAGTAATACGATTTATATATTTATACTATTAAATAATG
The DNA here is from genome assembly GCA_963932185.1 of Troglohyphantes excavatus. Lineage (NCBI taxonomy): Eukaryota > Metazoa > Arthropoda > Arachnida > Araneae > Linyphiidae > Troglohyphantes > Troglohyphantes excavatus. Next base: position 17,594,311 of record OZ010668.1, read on the forward strand.
ATTTACAACTTCAGAATTCCAACAAAGTCGCCGACGGATTTAAAAAAATGTTTAAATATAGTTGTAACAATATTATTGTTAGGTTAAATTATTTGTGTTTAATGAACCTATGGTGTATCTCTTAAACAAAACTTGACACAAAAAGTAATAAGTTATTGCTACAAATATAAAATAATAGTGCACAAATAATGTATCATTAGTTTACGTTTCATTATCGTCTATTTTCAGTATTTTTTTTTGTTCGGAATATGAAAAATAAAATTATTGGAAAGTTTTGTTTTTATAATCTTTATGTAACTAAAACTATAATTGGACTTGTATTTGTGCCTAATCGTGTGCTTTTATTTTGAGTTTAAAACAAAATACCGACTTTTAACGAGACGCAAGCATAGCGAAAGGCAACGGAATTCTGTTTGTTTTGCCTTTAAGCGCTCAGCGCGACAGCCTGTGACGTTGCACTGCGCTTCTCCTATACTATGTTAAACAATTTCAACGATTTCACGGAATCTCAATGTGCTATGACGCTTTGGAATCTTTGAAAACGATAATAAAATGTTGCACTTGTCTTAGTATTACTCTTAAATGACACTAAATAGAATAAAAATGTTGAATAAATTAAAACTACTTATTTGCGAAAAGAAAAAAGTAGCACAATGTCATTGTAATAATCTCAAATTAAATATAATTTTCAAAAGAATATAAAAGAATCAGAGTATATTTTACCGATGTTTCTGTTGTCACTCGATCTCTCTGCATTTCGTCTGTTTGTAAATTTGTGTGTTATGCAGTTACGACCAAACGCGTTCTTCGATTTTGTTCTAATGTGGCATGGATGTTCCTGAAATCATTAAAAACAACGTATATTGTTCCCCCCCCCTTTTTTTTAAAGTTAAAGAATTTTTTTTGATTGCGAGGTTTACTGTTCCTACTGTTACTGTCTAATATTCCTATTGTTACTGTCTACTGTTCCTTTTGTTACTGTTCCGTGTTCCTACTGTTACTGTATACTTCTACATTGAAACAAATCTGGTAAGAAAAATTGAATTTTCCAGCATTATAAAAATATTGTGGAATACTATATTCACTACCTTGTGACTAACTAATTTACAGACAAACAGAAGAAATGCCGAAAGGTAGAATAAAAACAGGACCCGCTGATTACGTTTGGTCAATTAGAATTTGATTTGATATATTGACACTTGCCTACGCTTAATATTAATTATTTACTTATAATATAAATTTTAAAAATATCACTCTCTAGGCTCATGATGAAAAAAGTTCTAGTTCAGCTTATTTTAAAACCAGAGCCTATTTTTAAAAAGTTTTAATTTGGAAAATGACCTTTCCCCGCTACTTTTGGTAACCATCATCGACAAGTATATTCGAAGTTCGAATATATATTCGTCACTTTCACGTTAGGAAAGTGACATTTCGAAAGCAACATTCTTCGAATAACAGTACCCTCGATGTGTAAATTTTGTGCGTATGTTCAGGACAAAAGTTTGTACACAACATGCTTATAATAAATTAATAGGTTGATACATTTAATATACTAAGATTAACATTAATGTTGAACTGACCGTATATGAGAATAAGAATTATGTTGTGTATAGTAATTTACCATTGAATGTTGGGTCCTGAAAATGCTGAAAATCAATCTAGAAACAGACAAGGCATTAATCAATTTAAAAAGATTTATTAATGTGCAAGGAAACAAGGCAAGAACAGACACCCCAGACATGTGGGATGAGGAGGTGTAGATAGGAGTTAAAATTGTTTAAATTTACAATTATTGAGTCAACATATTGTTAAAGCTAAAAACATTTCCGATACATTTTTGGCAGGGGGGGGGGGGGGGGCACAAGGCAAATAAAAAAAAATGCAAGAAAGATAAAAACAATGAACTCCAAAAAAGTATTACGGTATAGTTACATTGTACAAAAATCTATTAAAAAAATAGAATTTTTCTCCATCATAAAAGATCATAACATTATTTTTAATAGGATTTTGATTGTCATCCTTCCAAATTTTTCCCGCAATTTGACTTTTTTTGTGTGTGGTGCGGGCCTTTTAGTGTTATAGGCCCCTAAGCTGCAGCCTGCGTAGCTTATGCCTAAGTCCAGTCAGAGGATACGATTTCAAACACACAAAAACGACAAAGTATATACTTTTTGATTAGTATGTTTACAGAATGAATCTCAATAATGAGAAACTTTTTTTTTTGGGGGGGGGGGGGGGGTAACCCAAACTTATTGAGGGGTGGAAAAGTCCGCCCATTGGATTCCCAGGTTCCTGTCCTATTGGTCACTTTAGGACAAGCCACTTATGTCAGCTTGCCTGTGATTTGTTCCTTGTCCTCGTCGTAACCAGTGGCGGCGATTCGGGGGAGGCGGTTGCCCCCGCACTTTTTTCGGATGTTTCCCTCTCACTTTTTAAAAACATAATATAGGTAAAAATGTTTTTTAAAAACGCATTTAATGAGCATTAAATGCGTCCATCGCAAGTAGTCAGTGGCGGACTGGCCATAGAGTTGATCTGGAATTTTCCCGCGTGGCCGGTTAATATTTTTAAAATGTGGCCGGTGATTTCTTGAAAAGTAAAGAATAATTTATTAAAAGCCAACACAGGTTTTTCAATAATGTTTCTAATTTGAAAACAGGAAGCCATGGTATCTCGAAGAAGTCAAAATTATTTCCTTATTTGAAACTACGTTCCAGGTGTGGCCTATGGAACTGCGGCCAACGTGAAGTCAGTTTCAAAGGCGTCGAAACGTGAGAGTGTAAAGGAGAGGCCACATGGCCCAGCCCCCACTTCCTTTTTTTGATCAGTGCTTCTAGTGTGAAAGAAGGAAGAATTTTGGTTGAACAGGACCGTTGGTGGCTTCCTCTTAAAAATCTTCCAAACGTATTAAAAATTCCAATATGATAATTAAAAATATTAATTATCAACTAAAATATTAATAAATTTTAAAATCGTTTAATAAATTCTAAAATCTTTTAATACATATTGAAATTTTTTAATCTTTTAATAATTTTCAAAATATTTTAATAAATTTTAAAATATATTAATAAACTTTATATACAGTTAAATGTTGATATTTATTGTTTTCTTTAAAATTATGGACTCATTATTTTAATAACAAACATTAGTTTCAAAATGTTTTTTGGTGGCCGAAATTTGAAATTTTCCCGGGCCGTTTTTGAGTGCCAGTCCGCCCCTGCAAGTAGTTAAACAAGGTTAGGCCATCATTTGAAATGTCCAGTCTTTGTAACTAGTGTTTATATAGCTACTGAAAGTAAGACTACAGGGCCGTAGCCCCCCGGGACAAAACCCCCCCCGAAATTGTGTGATATTTTTTTTCAACACTCTTCTTCCCCCTTCTTTTCCCTTTTTCTTTCTTGAATCCAAAAAACTATTTACTTATACTGCCTAATACCACCGATGGTGTGGAACTATAAAAATTAACTATGACGTCACAATCAATCATATTCTATTTTTCTACATCGGCTGGGAGTGTTCTGAACGGAAATGAGATGAACTTTTGATGTTTAATATCTTTCGGCGCTCTTAAATTGTAACTTCTGAAACGCTTAAACCAGATCTTTCTATGGTCGCGGTTGAAACAATACTGCAATCAGTGGCGGCGATTCGGGGGAGGGGGGGCACACTTTTTTCAGATGTTGCCCCTTACTTTTTTAATATTGCACTTTTTAAAAATAAAGAATAAAAATAAACAAAAAACCCAACCCACCCCTCTGACGGTTTTGTACCACGTAAGGGCAAGGAGGAGTCGTCGGCAACTGCAGTATACGATTACGCCCCCATAAATCTCCGTGGAATCATTTTATGGGGATAAATAGCATACCATTATCTAGAGGACGGTGGGCCGCGTCTACCAAACCTATTATAAAACCATTACGTCCTCTGACTTTTGTGAGTAGAAAGTCGGTCTTAACTGTAGAATACGATTTCCCCTTCATAACTCCACGGGTTTAATGGCAGATCAAGATATGGAAATCTACAATTGTGTAGAGGATAGTGAGATGCATCGACTAGGCCGATTAGTAACTCCTTCCCCTATTAGAGCTTTGCACCATCTGTAGGGGGTTGTTGCCTTTGACTGCAGTATGCGCTTCCTTCCCTCTCCCCAATAACAAAGAGGAATTCTGCTTTTGTGGATAAAAAACCTACCATCGTGTTGAAGAAGGCGGCCGCGTCAACCAGGTTGGCCATTAATCCACTCCCTCCTTTGACCTTTATACGGCGGTCCAAAAGTATTCACGAATAAAACTTTAAGACAATGATTAATATAATTTTTATTTCAACGTTAAAAAGAATGGTCAAAATATTTACTCCCCCCCCCCCCCCCCTCCCCCTTCTTGTTTCCTCTTGATCTCTTGTTTTCTCTTGAAACATTTTATATTTTCTACATATAGAATCAATTTGCGTATCGCCCAAAAAAAATGTTTTTATTTTTGCTACTTATCCACTTATTATTGGTTAAAATGTACTTCAAAGAATAGGTTTTAAGGTAAAATTAAAAAAAAAAATAGCCAAAACACTACAACAATTCGGCATATTTATATGTATATGAAATATAGAGGTAGAAACGGCATCAAATAGTTTAGATACGGTACGAAAATTATAAAGGAAAAGTTTGTCTTCGTGTTGTCGTAACAACGGAAATTAAACTTTCAACCATAACCCCCCCCCCCCCCCGAAAAAAAATCCTGGCTACGGCCTTGTAAGACTACGAAATGTTTTAGCCTATTTTAAAACGTTTTGTAATATACATATATTTATTAATTTTTCAGCTATCCGATTTACAATACTGAAGTAAATGAACAATTCATTTGTTCTCTTTCTAGATACATATGCTTCTGGAATAAAATTGTTGTTATATATGTCCGTTATAGGAAATGAAACATAGTTAGTATTTTTCCTTTGTGAAAATATTTTTACTGCCCCCATCCCCCTTGATCTTGCCCCCTTACTTTCAGCACCCAATCGCCGCCACTGGTCGTAACGGGGTTGGAGCTCGATGGATGAACGGACTGCATATCTTAGTTTTACGGTGCACTATGTCTCCCTGAAGTCTAGATTATTGTTAAATATATCCATTCACTTGATTTTATGGTAGACATTACTATTATGGCTAACTAGGATGTCTGTTGCCATAATAGAATTGAAGTATGATACCACAACAACGCCCATCACTTGATAAAAACGCAGGCATGATCGTTTTATTACTTACCCATTACGAGTTTTCTATTAAAAAACTTGTTTGGCACTTGTAATTTTTGTTTGTTTGAGTGATGTATTTCAAACAGGTCGTTGTTGCAATTTTGAAGTGCTGTGTCACCCATTGTTTTCAGTAACCTATATTATTTTTGGTGTGGTGGGGCCCCTAGGCTACAGCCCATGTAGCCTATGCCTATATCCGACCCTATGGTCGGGTGATATTATTTTCATTAACATCTTTGTATGGAATGTGGTTAGGGTGTAATGATTTTTTTTAGCAAAAACAAAAGTTCATTTACTTAAAATATTAAAAAAATATATATTGTATTTTTTAAAAAAATTCTTAGTTATTAATAATGTGTAAATTACCAATATAATTTTATAAATATCTTAAGATATAAATTTTTTTTAATATTTAAGATTAGAATTAACATAATTTTCATTATTGTATGATCTCTTTTTGGGTTTCTAAATTATTATATGGGATATTGGTAGAAAATTTTGACTTGAAATCCTATGGAGGTGGGGATTAGGAGGGTCTTGGTACCCCCGAGCTCCTTCCTAAAATTGCGTAAAATTACAGCAAAATTTCTTTGTTCAACCTAAGGTTTCATAAACCTAAAGCCGTTTGAATGTTTGTTTGCCTTGGTCATAAAACTGTCCAGAACGTAATTGATAATTACTCGAAAATGTGATATGTAACATAACTGTAACGAAAACCGTTTAAACAATATTATTAAAAATAAATTAATAAAAAAACATTAGAGGAATATTATGTTAAATGTAAAAAAAAAGTGTTTAAAAAAAGTAAATTCTATAAAAATGCAACAAAAAGTTGAATATTTTTTATTTTATTCTAAAAATGTGTTGAAATAATTTTCCAAAATTCATGTGAGTTTGCTTAAATTGTCACTAAAGTCTAGCAAAGTGCTGGTAACAAATTACAATGCAACTTTTAATTAACTGAGCAGACCAACTATAAAATCACATGCCAACTGCGAGCGATTATTTAATTGCATCCAACTCAGGGCTACCAGGTCTCAGATTTCTCAGTCGTCAAAGTGAATGAGAAAAATCACCAAACTCGAATAAGCATAATTCTTGCAAAATTGCCAAACTGTTGATTATTTTCCAAAGATGATAGAGCGGTAGTATAGTATAGATTTCTTTTACGTTTCTTTCAATCATTGAATCTTAACAAATGAGGTTTCAAAAGAAAGAGAATTTCATGGATTAGTGGCAAATCGTACTTTCATCTCATAAATATCAAGGATTTGTTTAAAAATGTGTTAAAAATATTTTATTTAAAACAAACCGTTGGTAGGGCCGTAATCTGTGAGCAGAACCATTAAACTTTTTGGATATTTTGGATATAAAAAAATTTGGTTACATCTTTTAGAACGGATGAATGGAATTGTTCGTATGATGATTCTCCCGCGGGTGCGCTAGTAATTTAACTAAATTTAAAAATATATAATTCACCTGATCTGAGTGTATTATTTTAATGCAGGTAATTTCAATGTTTAGATTTTTTATCTGAAGAAATTTCATCACAGACTACTCAATGAATTAATAAATCCACTAGCATTTCATGCTATTCTGAGTCTCTAGTTGAAAGAAATATCACAAATAACATAATGTAATTTTATAAAACCTCATTAAAATCCTTGTATCGAAAAACGTTCCCATCTGTTTCTAAGAAAAAAAATATTTCAACAGTTCAGAAATTCTTGAATGATTTGACTGAAACTCTAGGTGTATTAAAGAATTTCATTTCATATGCGATTGGGTAATGAATTTGCAATGAAATCGATTAGTAAAATTTTATTTTAGATTTACAAAAGATTACTTTATCACGTAAAAAAATAATTTATTTAATTTTTGACATTTTGTCAATATATACCTACATTACTTATGGTATCACGTTTGAACTGGGGGGAGGGGTTAATGAAGCTGTGACATTTTATGACAAGGGGGGGGGGGAGGGGGATACAAGAAGTGTAACATTACACACATTGCTTACAAAATATTGCAAATCAACAGAAGCAACAACCCAAAACAAATTTTTAAAATATAAACTGCTGAGCTTCCAATTTGAATTGATATAGTTCCAACTTTCAAATACCATCTATTACTTGTGTGAAAGTTTTTTCAGAAATGTAATCCTCGCGGAATTGCATTTCTTAATTTGCCCTATTAATATTTTCAAATGTAACCTTTTAACAAACTTCCTTATAAATGAACACTGAAGTATCAGAAAATTTTCACATAGCTAAAAAAATACTTGAGTTTTGAAAAAAAAAATCAGGTTGTTTTTAAATAAGAAACTTCTCCAATTTAATTCCATTTGGTTTAATTATATTTAATTTCATGAGCGATTTCTTTAAGGTGTGCCACTGTTCAACTGCTCAGGAAGTGGTGTTGATAAAGCTTCTTTAAAACAACTCTACAGCTCCAGGAGGTTGACTTTAATAGACAACACTGCAGAACGATATCAAAAATATGTAACTCGAAGAACTGAACAAGGTAATTAATAAAACATTATTCCCTGCTTAATCTAAGAGAAGCCCATTGTGTTTCTTCTATTCAAAGTTGTATAAAAATATATTTATTTATATATTTACACCCAGGCCCGACGCACCGGGAAGGGGAGAGGGGGGGGGGGGGAGTCCGACACCTCCCCCTCACCAATAATCTAGAAACCCTGAAACTGAATATTACTAAAACATATGTATATATATATATATATAAAAAGTTGAAAAATGTCGATAAGTTGGAACTGCGAATTTTCAGCACTGTTGAGTTGGGAATTTCGAATCGTTAAGTTGGGAAATTTCTTGTTTCGACCCCCCCAAAATATTTTTTGTAGAACGGACACTGCATTGGAATATGGGTGCAACAAATCAATGCTTGTGGGAAAACTGTTTAATATTGCCTAAAACATATAAAAGAAGATAAAAAATGTCGATAAGTTGGAACTTTGAATTTTCAGCACTGTTGAGTTGGGGATTTCGAATCGTTGTGGGGAAATTTCTTGTTTCGACTCCCCTCCCCCAAATATTTTTTGTGTAATGGCACTGTTTAAACCTCTGTACCCAACCGTATCCATATTGAGGCATTGCTTTTAATAAGTATTTTGTGATTTAAAATGCAATGTGCATTGCAAATGTTACCTGTTGGAGATAAAATCGGTTGTATCGGTTACTTTAATCCAATGGGATCTATCTGACATCATTGAGTGTAAACAATATATGTTTTCCTTTTAAATGTGTGAGTAATGGTTAATTATTAATATTTTGATAATTGCTAATATTTTGTTAATTACTGAGGAATTAGGATACATTTCTTAAAATATTAAAACATTTTGGTAGAAAATTTTGATTACTGGACTGGGCTTGAGCCTCCTGAACCCTCCACCCCTTTCCTACGCCTATATTAGAATAACGTGACATGTGACAGAGGGCGGGGAGGGGATGGTGAAGTGTGACAGTTTGTGACATGGGAGGGGCGGAGCAGGGAGTCAAAAGTATGGAGAAAAGGTGTGACATCATTTATGGGCCGCCCCATAGCAATTACGAACTTTGATGAAATGTTTTTCACTTGACCATAACTATAACTTGGATCCAGGGACGGTTCGAGGAGATTTTGTGTTACAAGCGAACATTATTTTGGCGCCCTAATTTACACATATATTTTTTTAAAGAAATTTTGCCGCTTTGGTCAATTTTTAATATTGGAATTTTCTAACTTTGTCAACTAAAGAAACTAAATAAGAAAGCTAGATGAGATAAGAAAGTAAAATCCAAACTGTACTATCTGTATAAAGTAATATGCAGGTAAAATAAAGTCATAACTTACTTGAAAGGTAATTAGTTAATTTGATTGTAATTAGTTATTTTAAAAGTAATTAGTTAATTTGAAGGTAATTAGTTAATTTAAAAGTAATTAGTTAATTTAATTGTGATGCATAATTTAATTAAAAATATAAACATAAGAAGCGTACAAAGTGTAAAATAAATTTTCAATTGAAATCGTTTAAATTTTTCCTTTATAACTCGCCCTCCCTAGTCCGGCGCTTCAAGCATGCTTTGGATGATTCTGGCCTTAATCCCATCCAAAGTTAAAATCTTCTTTACACAAATATCGTAATTTGTTGTGGATAATAGGCATCAAATAGAGTAACCAAACAAATCCTAAACATTTTGAAAATAGCGCCATTCCTTAAAAACTCTAGCGAAAAGACATATGCGCTGACGAGATTCTTAATATATTCCATTTACACGAGGGTCACTGCTTGTGTGGATATCGATTATATTTGGGGTGTGCTTTAAACTTCTCCTGTCACTGCTAGATGTCAGCACTGTTGAATGTTATGACACTTTCTATTTTAATCATTTGATCGCGCTTATACTGCAGCATGGTGGAGTTCAATAAAAACACATCCAGTTGCATCTAGAAATGTTAAATTATCTTTTGATTTTACGTAATTTGAAATTTTGCAATGAAATAATTATACTAAGACAATGTGCTTTTAATTTTTGACATCTAGTGACAGGGGGTGACAGTGACAGTCGGAAGAACGGCATATGCTCCATGTGATAGAAGCCCCGCCCATGAGATGGTGTGCTTGTCCTCTATTGGCGGCAGGCTTCTAACCCATGCAAACATAATAACGTGGTTTTTACTCTTTAGACAGGTCACGAGTAAATTTGACTTTTCAGTGCCTTTTTGTTGACTTTTATTGTTTTGAATAGCGTTGCAAGAACTTTCGCTGCAATCCAGCTGCAGCGGCACCCGTTTTTATGCTCTTCTGACTTACATGCACCATAGCCATTGATCCAGGTATTTGCGGTAAATAACAATTTCCGTCACGCTTGCACATACCTTTTGTGTTCCTGAGCATTTCTATTCTGCCTGCGAATCGCCGCGGCCCTCGAAATTCCACCCCGTTTATTGCGTTTTGTGCTGATTGCGGCGTGTTTCGAGGCGTAGCTGCGCCGTTATTTGTAAACAGTATTCGATTACCCAAGCTCTGCGTTAAAAGGAACTAGCGTCAATCACGGCTACCACGTGGTGCTTGCATTCGGCCTTCCCTTCTGTGTGTGTTTTGATGTCATCCCGCCATCTTGAGATTGAAAATTCGCAATGTGCAAGAAAGTAGCTGGCATTTCCTCAAGAATGGGACACTTTTGAGAAGCGAGGGCAGTTTTAATGTGCACGGGAAGTGTATGGAAGCAATGAGCCTCGAAACATTACTGGAAGCCGCAAAATATGTAGAATACCAAACCGAAGCTAAAGCACGTGGTAAGTGATTAATTACTGATTATTTTGAGTCTTTCCGGTTGCCGATTTTCCTCTAATAACTTACGCAACACGAATTTAAAGAATAACTTGTGTTTTAAAGTGAAGATCTTTGACTATGGTTACATAACCACACTGGTACGATCGCTTGAAAAACCTTGTGTTCTGCGTTATTGCACCAGGAAAGCAGAAGGAAAAATTAATTTTTAAGAAGTGTAGTTTAAAATAATATCCTGTAATAATAAAAGTGCATTGGATTTTGCTCATTTGGCACGAATACATTATTTGTTGTTCGTTTGACCAGTACAACATCGTAAATACCTGGGCAATCAACCACGCAGTTTGCGTTAGTCACGATGTTTTGGTCGTTTCGAGGGGAAAAACCACGCGTTCTACCACCCAGTTTTCGTCTTGTTTTTCTTAATTTGATTATGTATTACCATTTAAGTTGATCTATTTATAGGAAACTGCATACTCAAATTTGACCTTCGCATTTTATCAGTCCTCTTATCACTTGCCAAAACATCGCAAAACGTGCTTAATTACTTAGTGATACCGTGTCATTATACGTCATTTTTTAATAGATTTTTGTAGATTTGTTATACAATTTGTGAAATTTATAATGTAAAAGAACTAACTGAAACTTATGCACATTTACTTAGCTCGTTCATTGTTAGCTATTTGCAATTAAACATGTCAATTCTTAATGTTCTCTATTTGTTATTCTCACACTGTAATATAGATTTAATGTTTCCTTTTTAAAGTTCTTTTCATTCCTTGTTATTAGTATAACTTTTAAGAATCTGTTTAAAACACTCCTGAGCAGTTAATCAATGCTGGAATTTTTATTAATATTTGGGTATTTTAAAACTTAAACATTTAAAAATAAGCACTGCCAACTGTTTTTTCTTTTGTGTCTAAATTATTCAAAGTGTTATATTTTTACGCAAAGATTAAATTTATAAAACTTGTTATATTTATACTATTAAAAGTTAATCAATTATATTTTTGCTAATTTTTTTTAAAGTTTCAGTGAAAAAACAATGACTACAGTGGTTTTGCAGAAATCACAAAACAAAATGCTATGTCTCAAAAACATGCACAGTATTCTTATCTTTTGGCAGGCAATCCACGTTTTGATTGTTTCACAATTTGATACAATCAAAGGCTGGACCTTATGGAAAGGCATACGCCTGTTCATTTACAGCTAGTATCCTCTTGGAGCATCTCGTCCCCTTTAGGCACTCGATTATGGCATTTCAACACCTGTTAGTTGACTAAGGTGTTGAAATCTCGATTTAAACTAAAATGCACCCTCTTTGTTTTTAAGCTGTCCCACTCATTTATTAACTCTGTATCTGCATCAATAAAATCAAAATAGAAATTATAGATACAGTAGAATCGGGTGAATTAATAGAAGCAGTTTTATGAAAAGTATTGTTAGGGCTTATAGTTTTATTCTGTTGAATTCAAAAATTATGAAAATAATACTATTTCATCTCTGTTATTCGAAGATCAAATCAATTCCCCATTGGACTAAAAATGGCACAAACTGTGACATCAGAAGTAGTTTATGTGCAAAGCTGATAAAGTGACTTCCCGGCATCACTGATTAGAAGACCCTATTTACAACACGTGTTCGATTTTTATTTTGACCCCTCCCTAACTCTTGCCTTTTAGAATCTGTAAGTATATTCTTTTTTTCATTTTATGTTGATTTATTATGAATTTGTAATGATATTTAGTAATGTTTTTGGGTGAATAGAAGCATTGGTTCTGGTTTCCTAAGCTACCTATTTTAAAGATTTAAAAATTGTAAACATTTAAAAAAAAAATTCAATCCAGCGTTGTTTTCGTCTTATTAAATATTTTTTAAGTATCAATAAATGAACCATATATTAACTTGTTATTTCAGAGTAGAAATTATGCAATCATACAGTTCTACATTTTTTTTTTTTAAAAAGTAAAACTTCTAAATAAACTAGCGAGATTTAAGAATCAAAACAGAATGAAATACTCTTGCTTCTATTCAGCTGTTTTTGCTTAAAATAGAAGCAGTGCAACATGAATTAAATTTTTTTTTTATGCCCTCTAAGTCCAAAAAATTTAATTAATTTTTGGACGTTTAGGACTTATAGTACAGGTGGCCACGGAGCTCTTAAGGAATTACTCATAATTTTAACTGTTCAAGAAACAGGCTTAATACGGCATTCAAACTTGCTGCTATTCACCCAATTCCACAGTATATAATGTTTACTCCTTTGTCTGTTGACGTTGACCAGGATAGTAATAAATGTAAAGGAAATTTAAAGAAAGACATGTCTCTTGGATTGAAAAACATTTTTAAGTTATTGAAGTTAACAGCATAGAGTAATGTAAAATGCAGATTTGCAGCAATGTATTTGTCCTGTGAGCATCTCCTGAAAGTTGTTGTGTTTAAATCTTATTTTTAGGGGAAGAACCTCACGACTATCACACTTTCTCCAAACTTTGCTCAGCCAGTAAGGATGGCCAGTACTCGCCAGTGGCACGTGTCAGTGTCCCTAAAAGACAGCAGACTTTGTCCAATTCTTCCCAATCATCGGAAGAGATTAAAGAGAAGAAGCGTTCGGGGCCACCTTTCTTGAAAGATTCCGGGTTGTCCCATGAGCATTCTGGGCAAGTGTTTATGATAAAATTTTATTGAAATGTTTATAAATTTTTTATTGTTATGTTGGTTGAGGATAGATGAACTACGCAAAACATAAAATGTATGTATGAAAATTCTGTATAAATGTAATGTTGTTGGCAAAAAAAGAAATTCAACCATGTTTCAAGTCAATGGGGGTACATAAAGTACAGCCACACTGCACTTAAATTTATTAGTGTATTTTAAAACTAAAATCAGATATTTTACTAATTTTCTCAATGAAGATTATAATAAAAATAAAGACGAAATTTCTACGTTAACTAAAAAAACCCTTATGGAAAGTAATTAAAGAATGGAAAAAAAACTCCATTCCATCACAACTGTAGCTACAAAGCGAAATCAGAATTCAGCTGCATCGTTGCTATGACAATCTGTACTTAGTATGGAGACAATGCGGTATGCTAAAGCACTGCCTTCGTGGCGAGATGCAGCCCCAAATTATTTTTCTGACTTTGGCTGTACTTGTGAATTCGATAAACTGATTCGCAAAAACCTAGAATTTCCAAAAATCTCTCCAAACGAAAATAGTTTTCGAGATGAGTTTCGACCACAGGTCGCTACTGTTTCAAATATGTCCAAGGAGGAAATTCTTGTGATAAAATGTACAATTGGCAGCAGAGTAGGCGGTAGTCCAAAATAAATTAAATTCAAAATGAATGAAGTTATCTGATTTGTATGTGCTTTTACAGCTTCTTAGCATGACAACTTGGCTCTAACGTCTTTGCATCCTTAGCTTTGGAAAAGTTTAGAAGTGTAGTTTACCACCAAATTGTGTCGTCATAAATTCATAATACAGCAACCTACGTTGCTCTTTAACTACCTGTTGTGTTATATGTACAGGTTCAATAATACTTTTTGAAAATCTTCCAAAACTAATTTTTTACATATTTCTACTTGAAAGTTAAATTATCTATTGTGTGGGCTTGGTAGGCATGTATAACAAGGAATGCAAAATGTTGTTCGTATTAACAGTAATTTGTCTTGAACGTTCTAGTATTTATGCTAAATAAGAGGTTTGACTGTATGTTCATTTCTGTGCAATTAAAAACAGCGTTAAAAAAATCAATCATCAGGAAAAGCAACATCTATTTGTCATTGCTCATTCCAAAGCATTGCTCATTCCGAAGCATAAATTGAATATTCCACCAATCTCAAGGTTCGAAATTAGGAGGTAAATGTTGGCACGTAGCAATATTTTTTTAGTTACCAAAATGTTTTGATTAGGCATAATTTAAAAATCAAATAGCTTAAGCAGAGCTGTCAACTGATAAAGATATTTTTGTAATTGTTAAAGCTTCTTTTGCATGAAATTGAAAGCATGTTTCCATTTGTACTCTAAAAATATCAGTCTTACTCACAAAATCACTGAAAAGTACGAGAGAAATTATTGAAATTAAGTTTTTTTATTATTAAACTTTTGGTAGATTAGCAGCTTTACTTAAATGTATACAGAGACTGTAAATACTTATAATGATTAAAAATAAAACTAAGGTATTTTATAATTTACAGGAAACATTTTTTGAAAGACATTATTAATGTCTGCCCATCTTTTTCGGTCACTTTCTCCATAATTTGGAATAATAGAAAAAATTATTGTATGTAAAAATACGATCAAACCAAATTTTTTATAAAAGTTAGGCTTCTAAAATGAGGACTAGGTTTAAAATTACAGTAGTCAAACTGAAATTTTTAGGTGCAAAACACGACTAATGACCACTAATTTCAAACGACTAATGATCGTTAATTCCAATATGGTTCTATGACTTGACTACCATTTAAGGATATTTGTGTACAATTGCCAGAAATGTTGCATTTGCATGTTATTGGTGTAAATCAACTGTTTGTATATGAATGGAGATTTAAGAAAGCTGTGGGTTTAGCTTGTTTATTAACTGTAGTCTTAAAATCAAATTTTCGTAAAATATTTTCCTTTACAAATACAAATAATGACGACCAACTACAGGCTCTAGGCCCAGCAAGGTTGGTCCTGTCAATCCGTCATCCTCACGATTCCCCAATGCCGATCCAACTGCTTTTTAAAACTACCCACTCCTGAAGAATTAACAATATGCTCAGGCAAACTATTCCATTTGTCTATAACCCTATTAAAAAAATACTACTTTCTATTGTCCCGATTAAGCTGTGATTTGTATAATTTGAATCCATGACCTCTAGTCACATTGGCAATATTAAATTCCAATCCCTCCACATCACCCAATTTGAATAACTGAATAAGATCCCCTCTAATCCTCTTCTCGAGTGTATACATATTTAGAGTTCTAAGCCTCTCTCCATAATTAATTCCCAAAGTACCCTGAATCATTTTTGTAGCTCTATGTTGAACCCATTCTAATAAATCAATATCCTTGTTAAAATGAGGTGCCCAGAATTGTACTGCATATTCAAGATGAAGCCTAACCAAACTCCTATATAGTGGTAAAATTACGTCCTTAGATGATACATTTCTCTTAATAAATTAATAAATCCTAACATTCTATTCGCTTTCTTACTAGCAGTCCCACATTGATGTCCCCATTTAAAATCCCTATTTACTGAAACGCCAAGATCACTAATAATGTCACTGGCACTAATCTCAGAAATTTGCAGATAATAAGAAGCCTTTCTATTTTTAAGTCCCATGTGCAAGACCTGACATTTTTTAATATTAAATGACATACCCCAATAAACAGCCCATTCTGAAATTTTAGTTAAATCAACCTGCAATTGTTCTACCTGTTCAATGTTATTTACGGTGCCCATGATTTTATTAATGGTGCCCATGATTTTATTAATGGTGCCCATGATTACGTGACTGCTTTCATTAAAATTTTTACATGAATGTACCTATCATATTTCTATTATACTCACTGGTGTAATTGTTTTTTCCCAGTAACAATATTTATGTTAAAATATGTCAATTCCAAGATTACTATTTACAGGGTTCATATGCTTTCTGGAAATTGGTATTTTTTTTTCCAGTACCTTGAAAAACTCCTATAATATATTTGAACTCCTGGATTAAATTTTTTTTATTTATACTCCTGGATTTTTTTTTTTTAATTTGCAAGGTTGTCACAACAAAGATTCGGGAAAAGTAAGAGAATTTGAAAATGGTCAAGAAAAAATCTGAATTTAATTTTACATTACGATGTGTTCCAATTTCGGATGTTTCAGTCAATATCACATTTTTTATAAACCAAAAGCAGTACCGAATAGTTGTCATTGTGATTAAGTTATTGGAAATATTCTCAATTTTGTCTTCTGAATTATTTGTTTATTTTATTATTAAAAATGTTTATGTGGAAAGTTACTTGTAATATTATTTGTTATGAAATTTTCAATCTTTTTTGATCCAATGGATGAATTTATATTTTTGTCATTGAATTTAGTTTTTATAATTTACATAATATTATACCAGTTAACAAATATTTTATAAAATGTAACGTATTTTATAAAAAGTTAAATATGTACTTTTTTTTATGTGAAGGGCTTTTAAAATAAGTTACATGAGGGGTTCTTTTCGTTTATACGGCCTCATATGCCAACGAGCGAAAATGCGCCAAAGTTGCTTACCTTAGGGATTACCATACACAAAAGATTGCGTTTCAGTTGATCGTATGATTGAGTGCACTGAGCTAAATAAAAACGGGAGAGTAAACTGAACGTGCCTTTTTTAGTGTCATTGCTCAAAATAGTTAAAACACAATTTCTTTGGAGTTGATTTTGGTATGGGTAATTAGCGTCTCACTAGAGCTACACAGTGGGCTATTGGCCACGGTTCGGGGCCTATATCGAAGGAAAGACCCGGAAACGGGTGCCTCGTATTATATATTTACTTTTTTACTTTCTTCGTCCGACAAGTTTGTTTGGATTACGTGCATTGGATGCGTGCGCATTTTCCTTCGCGATCTGACAGTAAACGTCTATTGCCTTACGATTGTTGATTGGTTAGAATATATAAGTGTTTAACGAACTCTGATTGGTTGCACGACTATGCGAACTATTTATAGTTACAAATATTTAAATTCGGATATTTGTAAATTATGGGTTTGGTTCAAACGATTTTAAATTGGGTTTGGTGAATATTTTTTATAATTTTGGAAACATGTTTGATTGTTAGGATAGCTATTAAAATAAATTTGTTTAGAATGCGCTTAAGAGTGCTGTCGCAATGCCCCAAACGACTGCCCGAAGGATTGCCTGTAAGCACCATGATCGACTGCCCGGAGGGGGTCATGGATGTAATCCTGAGTAGTCGGAGGCCGAAGGCCGGAGACCACAACTGCCCGGGACCATAAATCGACGTCAGGAGTCTGTGACTTTAGCGCGCGTTTCGCGCGTGCGCTTAAGAGTGGTGTCGAAATGCCCCAAACGAATGCCAGAAGGATTGCCAGCTCAGGTGATGTTCTCGCCATCTGACCGTGGTTCAAAAATACGAGACATTGTTCCCTTCGAGATAGGCGCCGAACTGCCGCCAACAGTCCAATGTGAAGCTCTAGTGCGATGTTAATTAACCAAATCAAAGCTTCGAGAAGAATTCTAAACCGTCGACATTAGCCCATTGTGGATATCAAGTGCGACGTTATTTTATTCAATCGTGCAGACCTTAAAGAAATCCTACGGAAATAATTTTGAACCGTCACCGCTAGCCCATTACGCAGTGAACGTCATCCACCGTGGTTAGAAAATAAGACACAGAGTTTGAGTAATTAACCGTAATTGTGTATTTCTCCTTAAGTAACCACAAAGATCAGAAAAAAAGACGCATGCGCAACGCATCCGGTCGTTTGATGTTCACTTGAAAATACATCCAGATCCGCTGACGAGCGAGTCTTTACCTCGAACCGTAACTAATAGCCCATTGCACAGGTTAAGTGCGACTTATTGTCTATAATTTAGAATGTACTTTTTGACGTCATCTAATCGTAAATCATTTACGACTGTTTTTAACATTTTATTTTGTGAGTGGCAACATTAAAATTGTAAATAATCAATACGGCGACAAACTTTCGCTTGGCGACTATTTGAGGCCGTTTAGAAGAGAAGTACCACATGAGGTATTAAGATAGAAACACCATACATGGTAATCCAATCTGGCACTATAATTCTGAGTTAAATTACAGGATGACATAAATTTAATTTCAGTTTATATGAAATTAGGCGTATAATTAAAAAAATTTGATTAGTGCAATGTTTTTATTTGTGAAAATATGTTTTAACCAAATTGCAAATGTCCATTTTTACAAATTTGAGAAGTATAATTTTATATATGCTTCATTATCTTTTGGCTTAGAAAAACTAAATTTGTCCATTTTGAAACAACTTCCTTGTTATAATGAATGAACCAGAAATTAGTTTGACACCTCCTGGAAAATTTTTGTTTCGTTCTAGAAAAACTCCTGGATTTCTTTTTCTTTAAATGTGTATGAACTCTGTATTTACAAGCACTTCACTGTTTCAGTAGTAGTTACCTAATATAATTAAGGCATAAGTTATTTTGCAATTTTTTTAAAAACATTCTGAAAAAATTAGCTTTTTTTTTTTTAGTTTAGTAAATGGCAACATAGAATACTGCATTTTGTTAAATATAATTGATTATCTATTTTTCACTTAAAAAATTCTTTCTTTTAAATTTTATTTTAGCTTAATACTGGTTTTTCAATGTGATTTGAACTTAATTCTTATTACTTGCATGAACTTGTTGTATCAAATAATTAAAGATAATAATAATAAAAAGTTAATTTGTAAAAAGTAAATGACATTTTGATTTTTAGGACTGGAACAAGGGAAGTCCACAATAAACTGGAGAAAAATAGGTATTTAGAAAGTTATTTTATTTGTAATATCTTGAAATGCATTTGTTAAAATATAATTTAACTTTTATAAATTACTATAACTAATAATTATTTAAATGTATTTCAGTGTAAACGATATTTCTTAATAGAATATAAATTCTAGACCTTTGGTGTCTCCATTCAAGTATCAGCATATAATGACTCGGTTCTTTTTTCCCCCTGTTTTTTGAATTAAACAAGAACAGCATGATTTTGGGTTTTACATCAATATTTTTTTCAACTTGTTCTCTTGTAGATCCAAAACAAATTATAATTTTTTTCCTTCTATGAGCACAAAACATTCTGGGTAAAAGGACAAAGTGGAATTATTGTTTCATAGAAATGGATGATCTAAAATTTCCAAGGGGATAGTTATTTCATTCTACATATAGCAGCATTTTTATACTTTTTGTGCAATAATGACATCCTTGTTTAATTTAAATAACAAACTATAATTGTAATGTAAACACCATCCACACACAACACCAGACCGGAGGTTTCATTAGCTATCTACAAAATAATGGACTGTTACTAAAAAAAATACTAAGAAATACTTGTTCTGAAAATAACTTTAATATTTTGTTTACTTCTTAGAGGGTTAAAAATAAGTTTACTAAAACATTATGTAAAAATATTTAAATGTTGTAAAGCTTGATAATTTCAGATAGTTGATGTATTACCGTATATACTAGCGTATAAGCCTAGAAATTTAAGTCAAAATTTTCATGTTTAACTAAATAAAAAGTACATAATTTGATAAATATTTAATTGGTTTGTAGAATTTGTGCTGCTAGTATACGTTATACTTTAATAGAATTTTGAGGGGAAGACTAAGAAGTTTACATCATGCGTAGTGAATGACACTACTTTAAAGTCAATGTCTTTCTTACTCGATTGCAATAATTAAACAAAATTTATTTCCCCAATACAGATTTTATTCCTTGATAATATTATGTACAGATATTAAAAGTTGTCTTATTTGAATTTTGGATGGAATTTACTTTAAAGCGATAAAATCGAGACATTCCTAATCCGCGAATTCAAGTTCTACCTTCAAGTCATTTATTTCGTAATTGAAAACTAAATAATAAGAAGTATATATTCATCCATAAAATACTAGTATTTCCTTCCGAGATGGATAAGAAAATGCTCATCCGTATTTAATAGGGACAGTGGTCCACAAAGTTGACAGAAAATAGTTGATATTTTCTAAGTTTTTAAATCTTTATTACTTAATGATATTAAATACTAAAATGTGCAATTTTTAATTCTTAAGTATGTTGTTTAAAATATTTTACTCTGATAATAAGGGAGATTTAATTTAAGAAGTCCGATGGAGGTTTGAAAGATACCAGAACATCACAAGTGGTATCTACTTTTAAGCCCGATGAATCATCATGAACTTCGTTTAAGGCCATTTCACCAGTCACTTTCTTTCAACTTTTAATTTCTCGGCTTAAATATTTATTTTAAGAATTCAAATGTCACTCTTTTTTCGAGAATTTGCTTTTCATGTACGAAAATACAACTTGGCTTATACGCGAGTTTTCAATTTTGGAAAAAAAAAATCGTCTTAAAATTAGGGGGTTGGTTTATACGCGAGTATATATGATAGCCTTTTTATATTAATTTTTAATGAAATTGTTTACGTAATAAATTTTTATATTTCAAAATTTTGTTTACTATTTAGTAGGGATGAAACGGATATCCGGTAACTATCCGGTATCCGGCCTATCCGGCGGATTTTTAACTATCCGGTAACTATCCGATATCCGGAAGTAAAATGCCGGATATCCGGATGAATAAAACATCGAAGATTTTTTTTGTGGTGGTCAATTATCTTTGCTAAGAATATGGTATTTAAGTATTTTCCAGAAAATTCTACCCATGTATTAACAGTGTGCAGATTCTCCCTTCAATTTTTCTCGTTTTTAACTTTAAAATTCAATTTTTTTTTTTAACGAATCATTATGGTGGAGGGTCATAACATCTCACAACTAATATAAAGTTCAAATAAAAATAAATTTCTCAAAAGTTTAAGCAAACTCGAGTTTTTATGTTTGGAATGAAAGAGCATATGGTAAAAATATAATTATTCAGAAATTGAGTTTAAAGTGTAAAAAACATACGCCCATTGCTAGCAGCACCCTAGACTAACCCTTTGTAAATAAAATAGTTTTTTGAATGTTTATACAATCTTGGTATCACCTTAAGGGTAAGTAATTGGGGAATATTATAGAATAAAAAAATATTTCTTAATTTTTGACCGATTTCCGTATTTTCTAGTGTGTATTAGAAGATATTTTCATAAAAAAGAAACTGCCGGATATCCGGCAAAATCCAGTTCGGATATCCGATATCCGGCTTGTAATGTGCGCCGGATATCCGATATCCGGTATCCGGCAAAACAACTATCCGGTTCATCCCTACTATTTAGTAATATTAGTTATGAAAATGTATCGCTAATTTCTTTTCTTTTAAAAACTGGTTATGAAGGTTTATCTGTAAATATTTAGTGTTAATTTTATTGTTCTTGTATTTATCTATTTGTCGCCATTCACTGATATTTATTGCCTTTTTTAGACGTGCTCATTTGAAAGAATGTTTTGAGGCTCTAAAGAAACAGTTGCCAAATATGGATGATAGGAAAACTTCCAATTTAAGTATATTGCGGGGTGCCATCCGATTTATTCAAGTATGTCACGATATGATTTTTGAAAAACTATTTGTGCTTTTAAATTTCTGCATTGCTAATTTTTATAATTTTATTTTTATGTTAAAGATTTTAAAAAGAAAAGAAAGGGACTATGAACATGATATGGAGCGCCTGGCTCGTGAAAAGATAGCATTCCAGCAAAGATTGTCTATTCTGAAAAAAGATTTGTCTTCTCAGCTAGATCACATCGACGTGAATAGCTTCATTAAAGAAGAGGACAATGAAACGACAACCACAGCTTCAGGTTAGTTTTCTTGTATGGTATACTTATAGTCATCTAAAGTGTATACTTATAGTCTTCTAAAGTGTATATTTATAGTCTTCTAAAGTTATCTGAAAACACTCAAACTTAAGGAAACAATTATTTTTTTTAAATTGTATTTTTATAAAAGATAAACATACACTTCTTTCATAAGGGTATATAGTTTATACACTTTCTTTCATAAGGGTATATAGTTCAGGCCCCTAGATATATAGGTTTGAGGACTAAAATAATAAATATTTGGTATATTTAAAACATTTTGAAGGACATATTTTGTTATCAAATAGCTATTTGAAAAATTATCATATGTTTGTAATTTGGTTAAATACTTGCTGTATTTTTTATCGTATCACTAGGAAACATTATCAATTGTATTGTATGTAAAGCTTGGACATTGGAGTTTGTAATTGTAGGAAGTAAGAATTGAAAAGTCTTTATTTAATTTTAGAAACAAAAGCAGATAACTTAATTTTTTAATTTGTATACTGAAAGGGAGGCAAGAAACAGCATATAAAGTCAAATGGAGCCCTGTTTCATAGGATTTGCAAGGCATGCTGTATTTCCAAATCAACCTGAATAAACACTGTTCGCAATATTATAAAATGTCTTTTTGGATTTTAGGCTCATACTGTAGTTTGTTTTCTTGCTTTAGACACCAGGGTCTGAAATCTATCATTACATTCCTCTTTTAACGAAACAGCCAAGCAAATGAAGAAACAAGTGACAAATGCTATATTGCTTACATGGTTGTACAATTGTTTGCATATTATAAGAGACAGTCTTATATTGTAAGAGTCGCAAACTATTTTTTAATTTAAAGAATTTAAATTAATAATTTTGTAACTGAAATAAAAGTATTCAATGAGTAGTAAATTTCTAGAAATTGAAGTGTTAACTTCACTGTATTTTTGGTTTTTAACTTTTGATCCCATTATGCGAAAATAACTGAAATAGATTGTGGTTATTACACACCTGCGAAAAGAAAAACACTAGGGAAAATCCTATTAATCGTTCATGCCCTATAAAGTCAGGTTATACTTTCAGTAAAGACTTGTCTACAGTAAATTGGATTAAGTTAAATATTGAATTTTTTTAAAAACAGAATGTGGTGCCCTGAGTGATTTTGATGACAATGGTCCAAATGATGCATCAACATTGAACTCTGCTGGGACATCCGATTTCGCCAGCTCATCCTCATCTTCCACTGCCAGCAGCAGTGTCCTCGTTGGACCCGTCTCTGCTGCCTCATCAGCTGCTCCAATGGGTAAATGCACCAGTTTGATCTCTTACAATTTATCTTGCTTTCTAATATTACGACAAAAAAATGGTTATTTTTGTAATTCTCTTGTTCTATTATATTGGCTAAGGTCAGTTCTACTAAATACAATGGCATACCTACCAATTTATATTAATTGGTCTTGTCTTTAATGTATGGGTTTTATTTGTATGTTTGTGCGATAAGCTTATAAAAAAAGTACTTTTTTTTCTTTTG
The DNA here is from genome assembly GCA_963932185.1 of Troglohyphantes excavatus. Lineage (NCBI taxonomy): Eukaryota > Metazoa > Arthropoda > Arachnida > Araneae > Linyphiidae > Troglohyphantes > Troglohyphantes excavatus. Next base: position 17,617,846 of record OZ010668.1, read on the forward strand.
ACAACCAAAAGTGCCACAAGGTCACAAAACCCTTAAAAAAATATTTTAGTTGTCTTATTTCCATAGATTTCTTTTCTTATGTTTTTCAACTTTTTTCTTTTGAAATTGCATTTTTTTTTGATAATGCATATAATTTTAAAGAATGTGAATAAACAATAGCAAAATAAAAGATTCTTTTTCATATTTGGCACCAAATAAACTAATTTTGCATTGTGAACAGATTAATTTATGCTAATTATAGTGGAAAAAAATATACCAATTCGGTTTTTGAAATATTGCTAGGTTACCTAGTGATATTTGGACTGTGAGGACATTCCTTCTAAATAAAAATGCTGAAAATATTCTATTAGTGATGCTTAATTTAAATCTTAATCTTGGAAAGTTCCCGTAGCAAAATGTAAGGAATATTTTACCACAAATAGAAATCTTTATATGAAATTTATTGTCAGCTTAGAAGTAAAACCACATATATTTAATCCTAAAATACCTGATAAATCCTAAATAATCCTGATAAAATGTTTAATGTTTTTTTACTGTCTAGAACCCAGCACCACGGTCATTCACATCTTGAAGTTTATCGCTTTTATTTCATTCCCAACTACGGCTGGTAAATCTTTGGTTAAAATATACATTGTTTTATTTTTAAGCCAACATTACTGATTAAAAATCTGTTTCTATTGGGTAATAATCACCTTCTTCCACTTGAGCTGTGAATAGGAAAAAATCTTATTCTGGTCATAGCTAAAAATTCTGCCAAACGTCTAGTTTTACAAAAAAAATGGTCATTCCACCAATTAGTATGTTTTATTTAGTTATTTTTTGACAATGTTAAACCAATAATTATTAGTGTTATTGATTATAAATATTTATTTTAGACAAAACTGAATGTGTGTAATATTTTTTTTCAAGTTACTGAGCAATCAACAATGGTCATTAAGTGTTTATTTTTTTTAACTCAATGTATATATTTTAACCTAAAATAATTATATAATTTTTTTTAATTTAATTAATGCATGAAATGTCTAGTAAATGTTTTTGTTTACTGTTGGAAAAACTGTATGAATAGACTTATGTAGATCTGCAATTAAACTCTTAAAATATTAGATATGGGGTCATTCCATGTCAATTCAACGGGACCATGACACCCACCCCCTTCCGATTTTTTTAAAATTTGGTGAAAACGCTTTCCTTGTGGGTCAAAGTAAATATCCGAAATTTTTTTGCTGTATCTCAAATAGTTTTTATTTTACAGCCATTCGAAATTTCAGAAATTCAGCTCATCTTGCACGTTTGAGATTTTTAAAATCAGTCGCATATATCTAGAGATAAAATTCTTTCTCCAGAACTATTCATTGGATCTCTAGGAAATTTTTTTGGGATATAAATAAAAGCATATTGATGTTATAAAAAAATATTTAATTCTCCAAAATCAATAAAAAATTTCAGGAAAAAATTTGAAAGAGGCAAGTATTTGATTTTTTTTGTAGAAAAACTTACTTTATTAAATCGAAATTATCAAAAAGAGGGTCCTCTACAATTTTAATTTTTTATATATGAAAATAATTGTAAGAACATGTTTTATCATAATAAAGAATAATATTGATGGCTATTTTTCTCTTTATAGTAAAAATTTTCACTTTTGTCGGCCATCTTGAAAAATCACATATCTTGAATTTTTTTTAAAAACAAACACATTTTTATTTAGCAATATAATTATAATACTGAAATTTTTATATAATCATTTGTTATTCTGATAACATTCATAAAATAATTTAATTAAATAATTTTGAAATAACAATTTTATAGTCCCTTTAATTAAAACTTAATTTCAAGAAATTTCTTTTCTAGTCAATACGGCAGTTCAACGAGACCATGGCACTTACCACCTCCGTTTTTTTATAAAAATTAGTGTAAACTCTTTCTTTGTAGATAAAACTATATATACAAAATTATTTTGCTGTATCTCAAATAGTTTTCGTATTACAGCCATTCAAAATCTCAGCTCTTCTTGCACATTTAAGATTTTCAAAATGAGGTCTCATATATCTAGATATAAAATTCTTTCTCTGGAACTATTCATTGTATCACTATGAAATTTTTTTGGAATATCAATAAGAGCATACTGATGTTACAAAAAAAAAATTCACTCCCCAAAACCAATATAAAATTTCAGGAAATAATTTGAAAGAGGCAAGTATTTGATATTTTGTAGAAAAACTTACTAAATCTAAATTATCAAAAAGAGGGTCTTCCACAATTTTACTTTTTTATATATGAAAATAATTGTAGAAACATGGTTTATCATAATAAAGAATAAAATTGATGGCTATTTTACTCTTTATAGTAAAAATTTGCACTTTTGTCATTCTGGAACTTTTATATAATTATTTGTTATTCTGATAGCATTCATAAAACGTTTGAATTAAATAATTTTTATATAAACATTTTGAAGTTAATTTAATTAAAACTTAATTACAAGAAATTTGTTTTCTAGTCTATAGCCATACTCAATTTTACAACTTTCTTTTTTTTTTGGTGATCACAGACAAAGGAAAATTCTCATAAATGTATGTGCCTCCCTACAAGGGCCTCCGTGTGTTGTAGACATTTGATTGGGACATAATGTAAACCCTTGAAGCCACTTGAGCTATGGAATGTTCACATGGAGATGGACAGAAAAGAAGTTGGGAATGAACTTAGTAGTCACACTTTTATAAAGAATATATCGGAAAGAATATTTTTTATTTTGGTTAGTTAAATGGTTTTCAAATTGTAGTTAAGTTTAAAACTGAAAAGTGGAACCTTCAAAATGTAGTGTGGGAAAGATAACATCAAGTGAATGCCATTTAAGTTATCTTTTAGTGTCAATAAAGGAACTGAAGAAATTGATAGTTTGAGTTGACAGAGAACTATTAATTTTATGAATACTTTGAATGTTATACTATTAATTTTATTTAAAGTTTTTTTTTTAATATTTAATCTATCTAGATATTTTAATTACGTAAATGGTATCAAAATAACAAATATTCATGCAAAAGTTTTAGCATTATAATTTTATTGATAAATAAAAATGTTACTTTTTTTTAAAATTTCAACAAGTGTGAGTTTTTAGATGGCCAACAAAAGTGCAAACTTTTACTATAAAGAGTAAAAAAGCAATCTATTTTATTCTTTATTATGATAAAACATGTTCTTACAATGAGTTTTATGTATAAAAAAAATTAAATTTTAAAGGACACTGTTTTCGATAATTTAAATTTAATAAAGTAAGTTTTCTACAAAAAAAGATCAAATTCTTGCTCTTTCAAAAATTTTCCTGAAATTTTATATTGATTTTAGGGAATGAAATATTTTTTTATAACATCAATATGCTTTTATTGATTTTCAAAAAAAAATTCATAGAGATACAATGAATAGTTCTGGAGAAAGAATTTGATATCAAGATATATGCGCCTCATTTTGAAAATCTTAAATGTGTAAGATGAGCTGAGATTTTGAATGGCTGTAATACGAAAACTATTTGAAATACAGCAAAATAATTTTGTATATATAGTTTTATCTACAAAAAAAGAGTTTACACTAATTTTTATAAAAAACGGAGGTGGTAAGTGCCATGGTCTCGTTGAACTGACGTATAGACTAGAAAAGAAATTTCTTGAAATTAAGTTTTAATTAAAGGGACTTTAAAATTGTTATTTCAAAATTATTTAATTAAAATATTTTATGAATGTTTTCAGAATAACAAATGACTATATAAAAATTTCAGTATTATAATTATATTGCCAAATAAAAATGTGTTTGTTTTAAAAAAAATTCAAGATATGTGATTTTTCAAGATGGCCGACAAAAGTGAAAATTTTTACTATAAAGAGAAAAATAGCCATCAATTTTATTCTTTATTATGATAAAACATGTTCTTACAATTATTTTCATGTATAAAAAATTAAAATTGTGGAGGACCCTCTTTTAGATAATTTTGATTTTATAAAGTAAGTTTTTCTATAAAAAAAAATCAAATACTTGCCTCTTTCAAATTTTTTCCTGGATTTTTTTATTGATTTTGAGGAATGAAGTATTTTTTTATAACATCAATAGGCTTTTATTGATTTGCCAAAAAAAATTCATAGAGATCCAATGAATAGTTCTGGAGAAATAATTTTATTTCTAGATATATGCGACTGATTTTAAAAATTTCAAACGTGCAAGATGAGCTGAAATTCTGAAATTTCGAATGGCTGTAAAATAAAAACTATTTGAGATACAGCAAAAAAAATTTGGATATTTACTTTGACCCACAAGGAAAGCGTTTTCACCAAATTTTAAAAAAATCGGAGGGGGGTGGGTGTCAAAATCCTTTTTTTTCCGTTGATTTGATATGGAATGACCCTATGTGCTATTATAAATAGTTTAAGTGTGGTATCAAAATGTATTCCTATATATTTAGTAGAGGATCTATAACAGTTTGAATACTTTATTCAGTCAATCACTGAAATTTAATTAGAGGAATATTTTATATAATTAATTTTATTTTATAATGTAGCATAAATAAAAAAATTTTCTGCTGTTTCTTAGGTCTATTGACATTATTTTGTTATTTTTAACTGCTTTTTAAAAAAATATTAGCTCATAAAGTATTGATTGTAAATATACCTTTCAGACAGAAAATCATCTATAAAAATATTTGGTAATTTCCCGTATTATTATTAAATCTTGTTTGAATAAAATAATTGCATAAATACAGGCAAAAAGTAGTCATCATAGTTACATTTTAGGAAAACTCCTGGGCTCTGTCCTTAAATATTTAATTATTATTTTTCTCTGACTTTCCTGATTATGTTACACCTGGCAATTCTAGATTTTCTCTTGTTTGTCGCAAACTACACTTAGAATTATTGCATCTAATAATACTATGGGGCTTCGATCCCAATTGATTTAGAAAACTGGACTTCTACTGTACAAGTTTTTTTTAAAAAGACACACTTATCATTTTTTGAATGCCCCTGATCATTCAGCCCGTTCAGTTCAAAATTTGAGATGTAGATGGTGCCACGATGATAATTAATATTTTAAAGTTTTGGCACATCTGCAGTTCACTTTTATTCAAATGACACCTTGAATATAAAAATTGTTTATATTGCTTAGGAGGAGTGACTGTCACAAAATAATGTCTTGCATATTAAATGTATAGATATATTCATTTTTTCCCCATTGCAGCTCTTTCCAAACCATCAGTTGCGGGTGCTCACATGACTGCTTCAGGCAAGGATTCTGCGGCTGCTACCCACCAGTATGTGCATGAGTCCAGGTTGGGTGTGGACAACAAGGCTTCTGTGTTGTCTTCATTGGCATCTCCCTGCCCTGCTCAGATGTCACATGCTGAGGGGAGCTCTGCACAAACAACCAGGGTAAAGTGATCAGCATTTTTTTTAATATAAAGTCTGTGAAATCAGGTGCATGAGGTATCAGGATAGGAAGACTATGTTTTCCTTTTGGGGAATCCGTTCCAATGCTAATAGCCCATTGTTTCACTATAGTGCGACATTAATTCTACAAGGTTCATATTGTGCTAAGAAACTCTTTATTTTTTTTAATGTTCATAAGGAACCTTATAAAGTACTTTTAAAAAAATCGTTATTTTTTTGGTCAAATGGTTTTTAGAAACTTTCAAGTTATCGAAGGCTCTTAGAAAGTCTTTAAAATGGCTGTGATTTTACTAAACATATATTAAAAATGTTTCATCTGAATAGGAATTACGCAAAAATTTGTATCTGAGTGGAAAACCCGCGTCTTCTTTCTACGCGATAGCTTTTACCTGATAGCACTTATTTTTCCCCTTTTATATTATTTTATTAAGTTTTGTTTAGTGAAAAGCTTATTTGTAACTTTGGAGCTAACTTTGTTACAAATGTATAAAAAAAACTGCATTTTAAATTAGGTCCTTATAAATTGCTTTAAAGGTCCTTAATCCTATCACGCTCCACAGGAATCTCCGGTTTTTCTTACAATGCACCCAATTTTTAAATTTATAAAAATACTCCATTTTACAAAAATTTTTTAAATTAAAAAATTTGAGGTCAAAATTACAAACTATATCTTTATAATTAATTAAAAAAATAAATAATATAAAACATGCTCAGGAAAAATTATTTAAATTTCCCAACAGGGAAAACAACTTTACAATTGCAAAAATCGTCTGAGTGTCAATAGGTTAAAAAGTCCTTAAGAACTCCTTATTCTTATTTTTGAAAAATGCATATGAACCCTGTTCTATCAAATTTCTCTTTTCTATTTTAGGTTTTCTCGACCAACAATCTGCACACCATGGCTGGGATATTCGCCGCCCCCCACACCATGCAGGTCATCACCCAGCCCTCCGGTCTCAAAGTGATCACCACCCCGAACTCCATCATGGCATCCAACTCGCCAGTCCAGCACATCTCGGTCAGCCCCCACCCCCATGGACACATCCACGTGCTCACCCCTTCCTCCAGCGCATCCTACATCGCGTCCAAGCCCCCCTTCTGCCCTGACCCCATGACACAGGGCAAAAGGCCGCATCTGGTGTCCCCTCTGGCGTTGGTGTCTCCCCAGGCCATGGTGGAGCTCAGCCAAGGGAACCCCAACTCGCTTAACTTGTCGCAGAAGGGAGGTTCGGTCCTCTCTGCGGGAAACATGGCTATCGCGATGAAGAATAGCCTGGTTTCGACTTCCAACCAGTCGAATATGATCGCCACCTTGCATGTCAGCAAGCCGTCACATTCGCAGATGATTCAACCGTCTTTGGGGGCCAGTATCATTACACAAGGAGGTAATTGTTTTGGGATACATTGGGGGGTTTCTCTGAATAAAAATCTGTTTTCTGAAGTTTTTAGTTTAAATTTAATGTTTTCTCTTATCCCTTGTTGCATCATTTCGTAAATGAATGTTCAAGAGCAATTTGCAAGTTTTTTTTTTATATAAAAGCAGTTTCTAATATGTTAATAATTTCTTGCTTTTAATTTTTTGCTCTTTAGGAAATGATAAAAGTTAATTATCCACTTTTCGTTGAAATCGAGATCTCAACCTCTTATGTTAGATACAGAGCTTTGCTTTCATTGAACCAAGTTCTGAAATGGTAAGAACGGTGATAGTCAGCCAACAGACGTTAAAATATCCAAATGCCGTTTTTGTCTGAGACTTGTGTGTTTTCTGCAAAATCCCTCTTTGTTTCATTGCTTTAATAAAAAAATTGACTAAGGGAAAGGTGGCAAAGTGGCCCTCTCTAAGATTTTTTTTTTCAATAAGTAAAAATTGGAACAAAATAAATGAAATTTAGGCATTTTCATTATTTAGGTTTATGCCAAAAAATTGTCTTTATTTTGATTTCTTAAAAAAGTTTCCTGCAACCCTAACCTACCACATTTTGCTGTGCCATGTCGGGTAAAGTGGCCCTCCACTATGCCGATACGAACAAGAACTGTTTGATAGTGTTCTAAAATATATGAATGTATTTTCTGACATGAAAGCAATGTTATTATTCATAACAAAGTTGTGAAACAAATTATTTCAAAATTATTAGCATTTAAATGTTTAACAAATTATTTTAGCTATTGTCATTTTATAAAATTATTTACGCATATCACAGATGAAATCATTCGTCTTCTTCCTTGCACTCGACACAAGCTTCATTTGCCAATGTAGAGAGTTTGAACACCTGATCCAGGCTAAACAACTAACTCTAACACTTAATTCAACACATTTGAACCTTAAATTACATTGTTTTAAGGGGTTACTACTAATTGTATGTATTGTATTAGGAACAAGTATTTAGTTATACTAATTATTGCAATATGCTCACCTTGCATCAGAATGTTGAGAAACACGAAAATCTTGAATAATTTATAAACAAGTGATCGGAACAGCTCCGAACTTCAGTATGACAATGATAGCGAACTGCAGAGTAGTTGACGTGTTTGCCGTTTCGTGGCAGAACAAGGGGAGAAAATTGCCAGTGGTCATTTTGACTGCCCTTTCCCTATATAAAATATCTTCATAATTTTTTTTAAATCATGTAATTATGCATTATTCACTAATAGAACAATTAAAATGCTTTTATTTTAGGTTCTCATATAAACAATGGAACCCACTCTGGAATCACAGGTGGCTTGAAGCCCATCGTGTCGAATCCAGTGAGGTCCTTACCCCACATCACTGGAATAGCTCACGTCGTCTCCCAGTCACCCATAACCACCCCAGTGGGACAGCTCGTGTCACCGAGCAACCACGTGTCTGCCGTCACGCCCCTTGTTGGCTCCGTTTCTGTGGTCTCCCATACCGGAACGATGCATCAACAGTCCCTGGGCAAAGTCCTTGCCTCTCCAGTCCTCAAGTCTGTGAACCAGCTTAACCCGATCCCCATAATACAGCAACAGTTTCTGCAGCAAGTTTCTGTTGGTTCTCCAAACCAACCAATTGTAAAGCCTGTTGTGGTGGTCAGTATGCCGAATGTGGTTCCCAACGCTAATATGTCCCCATTGACCCCTACTTCGCTCGTAAGCATGACCGAACAAACCGGGATTGTTCGTGGCTCGGTTACGCAGAAGTAGACTCCTCCTTTCTCGTTAGGTACAGCATTGCTGTGTTATGTGTGCAAAGCATGCAGTAATTGTCAATTTTGGTGTTACAAGTTTCTAGGCCTAGATTTATTTAGGGTAATTTTCATTTAGGGGTTGTGGGCATACACACATTTTCATAGTTTTAAGGACTTTGACTGGGCTACCCTTAAGTCACTGGGTAACTCAATTTTATAACGATTGGTCTTTGAATTTTTAGTCACTTTGTTATGCAGATTGATATTTTTAGACGTAAAACCTCTAGTTACATTTTATCACATTAAATGTGTGTTGCTAGTTTCCATTAAGTAAGTGAACCTTAGAAATGTCATCTCTTCGTGGTTATTTCTAAAAGTTAATTTTTATAAGGTGTGATTTTAATATTTTTACATCAGGATTTAAATTCTTTAGGGATATTTGTGATAAGAATGTGTATTTATTCTATGTGTCGTTGATGTGAACTTTTTTATGTGATTTTTTATGACTGCTTTATGTTTTGGGTATTTATATAATCAAAAATTAATTAAGTATATTGAAAACAATAGACCTAAAAAAAGCTTATTTTGCTATTTAATAAAATTATTAAAAACTGCAAATGCAGTTATTTAGGTTTTAATGACCTAGCATATAAAATGCATACCTGCCGATTTGTACAGGTTGTCTGTACAATGTAAGGGTTTTAACTATTTTATACGGTTAGAAAGTAAAAAATTTCAGATTTCAATGATTTTTTTCTTATGCAAAAATTGTGCTGTATTGACCACCAAAGAAACATCAAACATTTTTGAAACGTCATCATATTTTTGAAAATGTTATTTAGTTACTAAATTGTCTTTTGTATCCTTAATTTTATTTTCGGTACTGAGGGGGGGGGGGGGGGGTGTTAAAATGTATCGTTTTTTATTTTAAAGCAAAGCAGTTTTTCGTATTTATTTGACAATCTGGCAGTAAATGAGGGATGTCCCGAGTAATTAAATATTCAGTGTGGCACTTCCGACTTCCTTTTTTAACTCAATTTGTGCAAATTTATTTTGAAAATATAAGTATACAGATTTTATTTTTTACATGTTGGCCGGTATGCAAACACCTAAATAACTTCAGTTGCTGTCAAAATGTTTTTTAATATATTTCAGATTCATCAGTCCCTTTTTTTGATTTTTCTATCTCTGAACCGAAGGAACTTCAGGATGTGTTTTTATATTATATATCTACACTCATTAGCAGTTAAATTAGAGATACCCGACGCAAAATAGTGGGATGGTGGGTTCGGTTCTTTTTCTTGTTGAGAAATGGGTTTGGTTAATTAATGTCGCACTAGAGCTGCACAGTGGGTTTTTCTTGTTGAAGCACAGCACATTGTGTGGGGATAGTTCTGGGTGGTATGGCTGCTTGTTACATTGAATTGCGAATTGCCAGGGATTTACTGCAGTTGTTCTGGCAACACTGATTTTCTTTGAATCAAAGCACTCAATACATTTTTGACTTGTGACTTGTAGGAAATCCCAGTGTTTCCTTGGCATACTGCATTAATCCCAACAATCTGATGCGATCAAATGCATGAGATCTTGTGTCTATCTCATTCTAAGTATGGCTGTCACTCGGATAGTTAATTTAATCTTCAGAGACATCCTTACCACACTTTACATATCCATTTTCCATTTATTGGAGATGTGACGTCGTCATTTTGCAATAATGGCAGGTGCCTCTAATTCAATTGCTCATGATATATATCTGAATATTATATTTTTACTTATGCAGTTGCCCTTTGAGTTTATTTTTAAATAAGCCGATGAAAATTGTTAATTTAAGAAAATACATATTTTCACACAGGATAGGAATATGTGAAGATTAAATTTAATATTAATTTAAAAGAAAACCGTATTGTTACATTTATCTCTAATTTGTTATGATTTTTAATACCTAAAATTAACTGTTCAGTATTCATTTATATATAATTGTCACTGCTTTTTTTTTGTAAATAGTAATGTGTGAATGGTAGAATATTTGTGGTGTTTAACTGATTGTTTTTCTTGTTGAAGAATGATTTATCATTTATACTATTTAGCATTCCAAAGCGCTGTTCATTACTTTCTTTCATCTTAGTAAATATTGTACTAAGTGCCAATGAAAGCAAGTTGGCAAGAGTTGCTTATTATGTTTTTGTTTTGTTAATTGTTGTTCCTAAATTAATGCACTTTCTAAAATTAAAAAAAGAGCCAGCTTTCTTATTGTAGTAATATTAAAGTTGTAAAATATTTAACCTTTTCTTTAAAATGATTATTTTGAATATTCAATTGTAAAAAAAAAAATTATAAGCTTTTTTTCTATTTTTCAAATTAAGGTATTTTTTTATTAGATGCATTTTCTAGAATGATTAAATAACTTATTAACACAACCCTAATCTTCAAAAACTATCAATGCATTTCTACAATTGATCTAAAAAAATAATGTATTTTAAAGAATTGTTTTTAAAATTTCTATTGTTTTAATGATATGATTTTAATCAAGCTGTTTATTTAAGGTTTTGAAATATGACCTTTGTTATACTTTGAAGATATTTATTTGCAAAAATGCAACCAAGTATTTTTAATATATGTTCATTCCATTTCTTAACTAAGTATACTTAAATGCCATGTTATTGATTTCCTCAAACATCTTGTCATTTTTCTAGAAAAGAAAGAATTGATTTCTATTCAATACTTCATAAGTAAAGTAACTTTTTTGTAAAAGTAATTGAAGTTTTGGGTGCAAGAACCAGACAGCTCCAGTCTACAAAGTTGTTCTGGAAGAATGAAAAACACTGTTTCCTGTGTCATATAATACAAAAGTACAGCTCTTTTTCATTAACATCTTTGTTGACATTGCCTGGAGCTGTCTGGTTCTTGCACCAATCAATATTTTTTTCTTTATATGAATAAGTAAATAAAAAATAGGGAGCTGTTCTTGCACTTAAGTCTTCAATTCTGAATACATATATATTTTTAAATTTTGGACTATATGTTTTTTAATGTATTTTTAAAAAAATATTTACTGATTTCCTTCGTTTTTATTCTAATTATACTAAAGCAATTTTAATTTTTATAATGGTTATAAATGTTTATTGTAGTTTAATTGGGGAGAATATATATTACTTTTACCAAGGTTAAATAAAAGGTAGGTTATATTATTTTAGTTTTAATTGATCCCATTTGCAATTTTTAAAATATATATATATTCCCTTTTTTAATCTAAACTTTAAAGAATAACGCATACAAACCCTTCTTGGTCGTTTTTTTTTCTCTGAATTTTCATTATTAATTTTCAAGAATAAAATAAAATGCCTTTTTATATTACAATTGTCTGGCATGCATGTCTGTATCTCTTCTATCCTACCCATTGTATGGCCTCTTGGAGACCATATGGTAAAAAAAAAAAATGCTGTACATGTCCCTCACCGAAAAGTGGTTAAAAGAAACTGTATGTTAAGTTAATTCTTATTTTCTAGATAATGACATTTCAAAATTTAAGGCTATCCTTCATTTAATTTTTATTAAACAAAGTTTCTTTGCATTAAAAATGTAACTTCAATCTTTAGATTCAGAATAAGATTTTTCTTTTGCCTAAGACTTTGATATGTCTTAACATATATTTTCGAAGCTGATTATTTGTGGCTTATTTTCCCTGTGATAAAGTGGCAGTGAAAAAACCTGCCCCATTCTTGTCTCATATGTTCTATGTGTGCGTAGAGTTGTTGAAACACTGTTGTTGCATGAATGAACTTTCACTCTTTAAATTAAAAGTCTACGTGTATTATCTTTGTATCCGCACTCGATTGATGTTGTGTACCTTGTGGTACCCTGCAGTATAAATGTATGGTATGAGGTCTATCTTGGTGTTATTGTTATCCTGTAAATACTTCCCACAATTTATCACTGTTTATTTCTTAAGGTATCTATTTAATTTTATTTATATAGTGGATTTGTAAATAAATTGATTGTTGTACTACTAATGCTCTTAATAGGGTTTTGCAGAGAGAAAATAGCACTGTGTGGTGTTCAGGATATCTAATGTAAGACAAAGTAGGATGAATATCCAACATTCAATGCAGTTGTAAATATTAAATTATTCAAATTGTCTTTCATAAGACTTTTCACTTTTGCTCGGAATTTGGTTTCCTGTGGATGGAATAATTTTGTTTTGTCAATATCGCGGAGTTAAATGTTTGCGATCTAAATAAATTGTCTTAACTGATTTTAATCGTCTTATGGCAGTTTCTTCTTTTAAAGGTGTTGGTCTTTAATACTTGATAAGAAAAGGTTTGGAGTACATGGTTTAAGCTGCAAGTAATGCCAGTTTAGTTTCATATACAAAATAGTAGTTGAGCATGCAATCAATATTTAATAGCTTTTGTTAAAATAATATTTAAGAAATATTTTAGTTTCGTTTATTTTAGTCATGCTCATTAACACGTTTAATTAAAAAAAAATTGAATTGCTCCTAACATTTAAAATATTGCGAAAGTATACCTGGAAGTAGAGTTTTGCATAACAAAAAATATTAAATGTTTGGTTTTAAATTTTATCACATTTGATCAAACTTAACAATTTTAACTGTATTTATGCTAATTCAAAGTTGATTGTAATTTTCTTTTACTTTCTAGAAAAGTATATGTTAACATAAGTTAATTTACGTTAAATACATTTAATATAAATTATTTCAAAAATCTTTTTTTTTTAAAATATATTTCGGTTAAAATGACAATTGATTACTTTTCATTGCATTTGTGGTGTAAAAGTATACAACTCTATCTGGTGTGTATACAAGTCTACCTGGAAGTGTTTCAGTTCACTTTCTTATAAACTAATAAAAATATAAGAATGATATATTTTACAAATTTAATGTAACAAAATCTTCATATGTCAGAAAGACTAAAAAATGTATTTTGAGGCAATTTTTAAAATGTGTTCTAAAATAAAATTTCAACATTCTCGGGACTAATTATAAAATGAAACTATTTTTTAAAGGAAAAACTGATTTTAATGTTTGTGTAGGCAAGTTTTTTTTCAAATATAGCATCTTGTTTTCATTATAAATTTTATATTTATTAATATTTTATTTAATAACTTATTAGTATTTTATTTATTTGACAATATAGTTTTTAATATGTTGCATTTTTATCTGTGAAGGTCATAATGTTTTCTATATATGTAAAAAAAGTTTTCATTTATAAAATTCTTAGTATATTAAAACTAAACTGGCTTTACATATTAAGTCTTAAAATGCACATTAATTTTTTTAATGAAATGTTTTTCATTATCCTAAAGCAAATAATTACACATGTAAATTTGACATCAATTATTACAATTAAAATATATGGTTTCATCTGTGGATATTTCAACTTGTACTTTATTATGTATATTGTTTCAATTTGCCGCTTGAGTTTTGAATTACAGTTAGTGCTGAAATTGTATCTACTTATCCTATAGACTCAACTGTAAATATTCCCAATTTGTGTAAAGCATAAAAATAGTGCATGTTTTTCTGTATAATTGCACTTTCATGAACAAATAAAGCTTTATATATTTCAAGTCTTATTTCTGGTGTTTAAATTTCATTCATACTCTTTTAGTTAATTTTTATTATATGAATGCATAAGTTTGTAACTAGGCTTGTTTTGAACTTAAATGTTATAAATTGTTGTTTTACTTATAAAATTGTCTTACGAAGACAGGTATTCACACCCACCATATATTTTGAAGTAACAATATGTAACATTTATTTAAAAATTTGTAAATCGAGAATATGACTGCATCTTAAAAATTATGGAAACTAGATTTGGCGAGCAAAATATAAAATAAAAACGTTTCCATGAGTACACATGTGAACTGCAGTGGCGGCTCGTGCACTACAGCCCACAGAGTATATAGCTATATACTCTGTGCTACAGCCGGGCTGAATCTAATTTTATTAGTGTATTTTAAAACTAAAATTATATATTTAACTAATTTTCTTTAAATGATTATAATTGGTAATGAAATTTCAACGGTAAGTAAAAAAAATCGCTGATGAATAGCAAACCTGTTCCCGTAATGCACAAACTCAGGAGGGGAGTTATGATTTCGGCTGCACCAACATTTTCGACCACGGGCCGTCACTGGTGAACTGTTTGTCTTTAAATATTAATGAATAAAAATAATTTTTAATTAAAGATATAAATAAAACAATATTCCTCAAGTGTAGTGTTCTTTAAAAAAAGTTTATTATATATTTTTATTTATTACATTAAGTTTAATGAATTGAGATTGAAGTTATTTGTAGACTGGAGCACTGGCTCCGGAACTTACTTTTCAGAGCAGCGGAAATAATGACCTTTTTGTACTTTATATATTTCAGCCTATTTAGTAAGGTTATTTGGTTGAAAGTAGGTACAGATGCCATACTGGTTTCGTCTTAAATGCGTAAAAAACAAATTTACAGACAGACGAAATGCTGGAGGTCTAGTTAAAACAGGGAGCCTTGCTAATGTTCCTTTAACTATTAAATTACATCGGCATGCTTGAAGTTTCTTGCAATTCGGGCCCCTGTATTAATCAATCGGAGTGTCATTTGCAAAAACTAACGTTAGAGTTGGAAAGTGCTGCTATGGCGACGGTTTATGGTCACTATTGCGAAAAGACCCGGGAACAATGTATTTTAATTTTGAATAACACCAGAGGGGGTTATTCCGGAAAGTAATAAACTCTATGTTAGTGATATCATCATAGGAATAAACAAAAACGAGCTTAAAATTTATCATTTGTTGTGTAAAAGAAAGTACAGTTTGTTAATTTATGAGCCACGTAGTTTTATCGATGAAAAATGGATGATTATTCTTCATTTAATTTTGATATTAGAATGTGTATTTGTTCATACTCCGAAGTAAGATAAACAAGGGCTTTGTGAATTGGCAATAATTATAATTTATACACAAGACGATGAGGAATTCCAGACACTTCTTGTTGTTTAACCGTAAAACGACGTCGTGCACATAGTTTATTTTATTCTTTTTTTTTAGATGGGGCCGTTGATAGACTGGTTCAAAAATACGAGGCATATTTCCCGAGTCTTTCCTTCAAGATAGCACACGAACAGTCGCCAATTACCCACTACACAGCTCTAGTGCGACGTTTTTAATCAAATCAAACCAAACCTACCGAATCAATATAATTTTGATTCTCAATGCAAGGCTGGGGTCTTTTCTTCGAGATAGGCCCCGAATCGTCACCAATAGCCCACTGTTCTTCTCTAGTGCGACGTTAATTAATCAAACCAAACCAATGCAAGGCCAAACAATGTCAGTAGTTTTATTGTAATAAAAATTTACAAGTTTTAACTGTAACTGTAATCATCGCTACACGTCATACTAAATGTAAACATTACATTTTTGCCGAAGGAGCACTTTCCTTCATCTCTTAATGATTCATTTTTCAGTAGAATGGATTTTGATATAAGTACAACAGACGCATACATAACATTGTTTTTGTTATTCCTTGTTCTGCTCTTCATAATTTATTTTGTCGTCAAATCTGCTTCCAGCAAAATGCCGCATATTGTACGCTACGAAGAGGAGAAGTTTTATTTAGATTTATCAACAGAACCATCGTCTAAAAAACCTTTTCCTAGTCTTCATGATGAATTTTCGGTATTCCTTTCCGTCATAGTCCCAGCGTACAATGAAGAAAGCCGACTGCCGATTATGATGGACGAGTGTCTGGAATATCTACAGAGCCGTACAAAGAAAGACTCCGACTTCTCCTACGAGGTGATCGTCGTGGACGACGGCAGCACTGATGCCACGACAAAAGTTGCTCTACAATATTCGAATAATTATGGATCGGAAAAAATTCGAGTTCTAACTTTGGTGAAAAATCGCGGCAAAGGTGGGGCGGTCCGACTGGGCATGCTGAGCGCCCGAGGTAAATTCCTGCTATTCGCCGACGCGGACGGAGCCACCAAATTTAACGATATTGAGAAACTGGAAAGCGAAATGACATTATCAACTGCAGAGAATGTCAACTCGGTTGTGATTGGTTCCAGGGCCCATTTAGAACAAGAGGCCATTGCCTCTCGTACCTTTTACAGGACTATTTTGATGTATGGTTTCCACTTCTTAGTGTGGTTTTTTGGAGTACGCACAGTTCGTGACACGCAGTGTGGGTTTAAGATGTTCACTCGGGATGCCGCACAAAGCCTGTTCTCTGTGTTGCACGTCGAGCGCTGGGCCTTTGACGTCGAATTGCTGTATATAGCCGAGAAGCGGAAGATGGCAATCGTGGAAGTGTCTGTTAATTGGACGGAAATCGAGGGATCGAAGCTCGTACCGGTTTGGAGCTGGCTCCAGATGGGAGTCGACTTGGTGTTGATATGGGTAAAATACCAGCTAAATATTTGGAATGTACGAGATTCTAAAAAAGAATCTTGAATTTATAAAATTATGTGGCAATACACTATATTTGTAATGGAAAAAGTGCTACTCCTATTATAATTTTGTATTTCTTCACATTCCTTTAGCACATTTGGTTAAACTTAAGTATAAGGGGGCACTCCACCAAGGCACGTAAATCACTGTCTTTAAGATCGATTTTGCTTCAATTTGGTAACCTAATACAAAATTTATGCTGACACTACTCCCAGTACAAGTGCATACTTTTATGCATTTTTCCACCTTATTTATTTTGTCGATAATGTATTTTTTAAAAAAAAATTGTAATTTCTTTGCATAATGTAAAATTCAACGTATTGTTTTTGTTAAGTTTCATAATATTTAAAAACTGTATCTGAAATTGCAGACATAATGGTACTATATCCTAACTTTGCCATAATAATATGTAGCCTGTTTATAATATTTGATTATGAGAACTAGAAATGGAAAACAACCAAAGTCCAAAAAAGAAATCTTTTCAGGAGAGCCGAAATATGAAAAACACTCGCATCTGGTACATTCAACCAGTGCGATCTTTCGACAAATTTTCGAACTATTACTACTGGAGTTCGCACTTTGGGCATTCTCCATTTTGTTTAGCTTAGTCTTTAGGACATTTTTCCATAAAAAAAATATTTTCGAATTTTTTTGGTACTTAGATCGTTTTCCATTCCTTGCCGATTAACCTTTACAGGGTGGGTGGCCGATATATCGGCCAGAATCCCATGTTAAAATCAAACACCCGCCTTCTAAAGGTTAATTATTAATAGACAAAAAATAGATAGCATTTTTACAGTACATTGATTTAATATTTGTAAACACACATTTATTTAACAATATTGGCGATTAAAACTTGCGTTTTCCAAGTGTCCCATTATATTTAAGTTTTACTGCACTTTACTTGGATAAATATTATGCGTTCTGTAAATTTTTCACCTAGTACAAACATAAGATCAAATTTTTTAGACTTCACATTTTATTTTTTATCAAAAGTTGATACACCAAATAATGAACATCTTGTTTATTTATATCTTATTTATTAGAATGATTATAATAAAGAGAGTACAATAGTAAACTAATTGTATGCATGCAAAATTTCGATTTGTACATGATTCAGATTACGTCGGATGTAGATTTTTTTTCCATGGCATAAATAGTTGCTCGTTGTTTCCAGAATATATTAAAATATTTTTTTTAACATTGTCCTGATTTACGTAATTGTTACATTCAAATGAAACTGTAAATTAGCAAAAATCATTGCAGAATATTTAATGAATTGCAAATCAACGTCTTGAATTGGAAATATATTTTTTATTCATACAATTATCACAATTTTTTTATACAAAAAGTAAAAGTTTGAAATATTGTAATTTTGTATTCGAATATGCTGTCAGTGATATTTTGTATGTGTAGGTAGCAATGATCTATTTCCTGAAGGAAAGTATTCTCAAGTACAGAAATTTTAACTGATATTCATACCCTTCTTTACAAATTATTCTCGTATTTTGCACACAAATATCATATTTACTTATAATGTGTTATTTTTAATTGCCTATAGTGACTTCTTAGAAGCCTCTATTCATTTGAAATCAACTTATATATTTCATTGATTATTAATGATTAAAATACAAGGAAAAGAATTATGTATTGTCTATAAGCTCTTTATTTCATTACAAATTTATATAATATTTTCTAAAATAGTTTTTGAATTAATTTCTATTTATAATATTCATTTCAGAGTATTTTATTTGTGATGTCAGCTAATATAAATCCTTATTTAAAATTCTCGATAGTTAAACATTGATGAACTATATTTATTAACTTTTGCATGGTTAAGCTCCAGTTCCCAATGCACACACAATGCACCTAATTTTTGGGTTTAAGAAGTGTTTTAAATATTAGGCTTTAATGTTTAAAATAATGCCAATTGTCATCTCTGCTGTTGTCAATGCTGCTACAGTCTGTACACAGTCATCTAGTGATTTCTTGATAACCTTCGTATACTAAAAATACAATAAAAAAAATGGCAAATGTCTTATTTACAAGATCTAAGAAACTAGAAAGTTAAAAAAAAAAATCACTACTATGTCCTATTTGGGAATTGGAGGCTTAAAATTGAACGTTATTTAAAATTCTTGATAGCTAAACGTTGATGAACTAGATTTATTAACTTTTGCATAGTTAACCCTCCAGTTCCAAATGCACACACATACACCACTGTGTATCTCATTTTTGGGTTTAAAAAAGTGTTTTAAATATTAGGTTTTAATGTTTAAAATAATGACAACAGTAATCTCTGCTGTTGTCAATGCTTTTACAGTCATCTCTGTACACAGTCATCTAGTGATTTCTTGATAACCTTTGTACACCAAAAATACAATTAAAAAAATGTCAAATGTCTTATTTATAGGTCCTAAAAAAACTAGAATGTTAAAAAAAAAAAAAAATCAATGCTCTATCCTGTTTGGGAATTGGAGGCTTAAAATTGAACATACAACTTTTGCATGTATTTGTCATCATTTATTTAAATTTATAAAAAAAAAATTAGATGTTCTGGAATGAATGTGCTGTTCCTTTTATGCTTTGGTATTTTTTTTATTTGTTCTTATGTTTAATTAAGGAATATAGTTATGCTCAGTGAACTGTAAATATAGATTGTTTTTGTTTAGCTACTTACTTTATTCTTCTTAAACTATTAATTATCTACCATGTTCTGTCTAGTCAAGCTAAAAATTTCTTTTGGGTTAAAAATATATATTGTTAAATGTATTAAAGCTGAATGTTTGCCAAAATGGATGCTTAAAGTTTTTTTTTTGTATTTAATCAATAATTTTGAATAAAAAGTTATTTTCATGTATAACTGTTTAATTCTCTAATCTGTTATTTTTTTTCTTAATTTTCAACTATTTCCTTGTATAGTATATGATCAGCAACATATCTATTTAAAAAAAAATTGTTTAATACTAACTATACTAGATAGATACCTGTATGCTATACAATATTTTGTATCAACTGAACATTCACATATTGTTTGGTTTCATCACATCACAAGTGCACTAAGCGATACGTGTAAGATATATGGTTTAGCAAATGAAAATTTGTATTGAACATTGCAATATATAAATTAATTTCTAAACCAATTTTTTAGTTAACACAAATTGTTATAACAATTTTAAATTACCATCACAAGACAGATTTTATTCAAAGGACTTGAAGCTTGCAATATCTGTGTGGCATACACTCTGTAACACAATGTAAATACCCTGTTGTGTAAGCAGATTTATTTATTATTTTAGGAAGACTGGGTAACTGCCCTGTATCTGCTTGACCTAGGTATGATATAATATTTACCATGTTTGAATATGTAAAATTATAAATTTATGATTTTTTTTAAAGAGAGTATGCTCAAATACTTTACACATGAATTTAGATTAATTTTAGAATTCTTAGGAGTGGACTGGTAATATATTGCAACTCCTAGAAAAATATCAAGAAAATAAATATACTAAATTTAGTATAATATTCAGAAATATTTTTCAAATTTGAGGTTGTCAGGTTTTGTTGCAATCTGCCAATTCTTTTGAGGATTTACGAATATTATAGGTTGTATTTTATCTTTCTTATGAATTAATTAAAAAAAAAAGCAGGCATTTGTTAGGCTTTCTATTTAAATGTGAATACACTTAGATATCAGAAATTTTATTTAATGTTTTTCTAACTAAAAATGTAATATCGCACTTCCAAAAAAAAAACATTTATTCCTGATGATGAATAGGATTTGTACATACAAATCTTGTTTGGAACTAACTCCAAATGAATGCTGTCATTTTTTTTTTTTCATACCCAGACTGGTACCAATTCCCTGAGGGGAAGAAGCTCGTTAATACCCAAACAAAGGTATTTTTTTATTAATGTGCACCTTACACAAGTTCTAAAGAGATATAGTGAGTGTTTCCCCGTACCCGCCTTCGAGCATGAATCCCTCATAGTAGAAAAATCATAAGGTTATAATCTCGCTAACATAAGTGAGGCCAACATGTATGGCCTCAGACACGTGGTTTATTACATCATCCATTCATAAATTTTTTCTAGTTCATTCATAAAAAATATCCTGTACTTCATAAAGTAACACATTTACCATTATTTCCAAATCACAAGTCAATCGCGAACGTTTTTTCATTCATAAATTTTGAAAGGAAGTCACGTGTCTGGTGCCATCCAAAGAGTATAAATAAAATAGAGAGCGCTCTCCATGTCAGGCTCTGGCAAGGCCACGTAGTCCACACCGATAAAAAACAGTCCTCATCACGTGGTTTTAGCGCTGCCACACCCTACAAGCAGAAGTTCCGAAATTGGCGCAGTTTCTTCTTTTCGGCGATAGGGTGTTCCGTCGGTATTGAACTTCTAAACATAAGATATGTAGGTATTTACTTATTTTCAAACAATGTGCATTAAATATTTTCCTTTCATTAACGAAACGAAAATATCCTTTTGTTTGTGTTCAATGCTCTAAGAAACGAATGCCTTTATATTTCTAAGGTTTTATTGTTCATATTTTCTTATTGAAATATACAAAATAACAATTAAAAGAACTACGCTTATTGTGCATCTACATAAAAACAGACAAATATACAAGTAAAATACATAATTATATTTAAACTAGCTGAAATACCCGTTCTACGCACGGGAAAGAAATAAATTACAAAATTGATACAGATACAATATTTATAGCGAAATAAACAATATTCTTAATTTGTCACCCATGAGGGGAAACCACAGTATTAAAAGTACTAATTTGAAACGAAATTTTATTGGCAAGGTCCTGCAAGAACTGGAAAGATTGCTAATATGAAGTTGTCTACACAATAACGTGGATATATATGCATTACTCCCGTTGATCACCATCCATATTTTAACCTTTAGTAACATCCCAAAGATTTAAACGGGAAGACATGTCAACATTTGTCGTTAAATTTCACAAATTGGTGAAAATATAAGAAGAAAAGAATTTTAAAAGGTTCATTTGCCAAATTCAAGATTTTCATATTTTTTCTTTTGTATGGTAAACCTTATCAATATGCAAGGAGGGATGGTTCCCCAGCACTTTTTTTAGATTTTGTCCCCGCACATTTTAAATATTTAACTTTTTTAAATAAAAAATAAATCATATTTTTTACTTCATTGAACTTAAAATCAATTTTTTAAAAAAAAATCGTATCAATCCCCTACCCACTACTACAGAAGATTTACGCAAACCCAATCCCCCTCTGACACTTGTACCACGTGGAGACAGAGTCTATAACAACAGTTTTCGATTCCGCCACATAACTACTCGTATAGACATACCTTCATATAAAGAAAGGTAGGCCGCATCGATCAAGCCGATTATTAACCCATTCCGCCCAGGGGAATCGTGTTATGGGCTATAAATGACCTACCATGGTATAGGAAAGTGAGTCGCGTCGATCAGGTCGTTTGTTAACCCATTTTACCCTCTGATTTTTATACCGCATGAAGGAAAATGTCACCCTTGGTGACAGGCAGTATACACTTCCACTCCAATAATTCTATGGAAAATCAGCCTTCGTGGATAAATGACATAACATGGAGTAGAGGAAGGTAGGCCGCGTCAATCAGATTGACCATTTATACACTCTCCCTCTGACCTTCCTACCACGTGGGGTCCAAAGTATTCATGAAGCAATTATTACGGTACAGAGTGGCTTCTACCTACCAGATAGATTATTTTTATATGCAAGATATAAGTAACAACTCTGTCAAAATTCATCTTCCTGGGTATACAGAAAGTTAGAAAATTAGTGATGAGTCATTGGATAAGTGGCAAGGATTTTTACTTTTGGCAGTTAAAGTTTGAATTTTCGAAAATGAACATCCTTTCTTAGTGAGCAATTTTGGCTTAAAATGCCATGCTCCATGCCAAATTTAATTTTCATAGTTGTTGTAGTACGGAATATCCCATTATCCAATCATATTTTCACCATTTTGACATATATTTTATAATTTTTTGATACTAATTTCGCCATTTTTATGTTATTTTTACAAATATGATCATATTTTAGTTCATTTGGCAATATTTGATTCATTTGGCGAAAATTTTTATTCATTCGGCGAAATTTTAATTTATTTGGCGATGTTTTCATTAACTTGGCGTAGGTTTTATTTATTTGGCGATATTTAGTCATCAGCCAATCAGAATGCTCCTGATTACATAATATTAAAATTTTCCATTGTTTCAATTTTATATTTTACATTGTTACATGTTCTCCATGTTAATCCTATGGGAAGGTTTCTAAAAAATCGTTATTTTGGCATTTCGAGTTCGAATTTTTAAAAATCCTTTCGTTGTGCATCTCTACGGCCCAAGATGAACCTGTGCTCCAAATTTCAGCACTCTAGGTCTGTTAGATCTGTAGATACCCAAACTAACATCGCTACAAACATCGAAAAAGGGGTTTTACCCCTTAAATACGTTCGATTTGAACAAAAATAGCTTACTTTTCCTATTTAAGGTATAAGTAACAAATTTGCCAAATTTCATCTTCACAGGTATACGGTAAGTTGAAGAATTAGTGATGAGTGAATGAGTGGGGATTTCGCATTTATATATATAGATTATAAATAACAAAAAAAAACATGTTAAATTTCAACTATTTATTGAAGAATTTAAAGTAAGAAATGTAATCCCACCTCCACCGCACACAAAAATAAACTTTTTAAAAAATCTACGTGGTTTTTTTATTGTACAATTAGGATTAAATTGTTTTTTGTCCGAAAATAAGTAGTATCAATTCGTAGTATTCTATATAAAGTCGTAATTCCAAAAGACGCTTTTCAATAGCGCATTTTACCTGAGCATAGTGCTCATAACCGGATTAACGTTACACTATTTAAATATAAATATAATCTCCTACTTAATGTATATAAATTTTATATTTGACTAAATATCGTATTGTTATCAGTATTACGTAAGTATGTAAAGTTTCAAGGCTATATCATTTATAATATCATTAAAATTGAATTGTTAGATATGATAAAAAAAAAAACCGCAGAGTATTATACAAAGTTAAGTAATAATATAAATACTATTTATTTTCAATAACAGACGCTCTGAGTTTATACTTAAAAAGCAAACGCCTGATTATTGTCGAATTTTTTTAAACAATTACTTACACACTGGTATTTTTTACTTTAACGACATTTCCAAAATATTTTGGATAAATCCTCGTTAATACAAATTATAAAATTTATTTTATTGTCTAAAAATCAACTAATGAAAAGATAAAATAAACTATTGACCTTTAAATATAGTTGTTTTAGTGTTTAAGTTCCTAATTTTATTTTTTTGTAATTCTCTAGTACATACTTATATGACATCCCTAATTAGAAAATAACAAAGACAAACGCAACATTCAAAAATGGAAAAAATAACTATTTAATTCTAATTAAAATAAAAACAAAATATAAATGAAAGCTATTACATAATTTTGTAATACAACTGCTATATGTTATTTTTAGTAAATTCCGAAATGGCCTCTTTAATTTATATGTTAAATTCCTTTAAAGTACCATTCTTCAAGAAACAATATTTAAATAGAAAATTAAACACAAAAACATATTACAATACTTTCGATTTCATTTAGTTTTGAAAGTCGCCAAAGCACGCCAAGACACGCCAAGTAACACCGGCGCTCCATAATGTGTTCAGAAAGTATTAAAAACCTAACAAAAACAAAATTTAATATTTACGAAACATCGAATTTGCTACCTAAGGAAAATACGAGACAGTAGTCTAATTTCCTATAAATATTTACTCAATTGAAACAGATTATATTCTTAAAAATTAAGAAAAGAATTCGTAAACCTCATGTTAAACAAAGTATTTTTGTATATTTTACATGATTTTAAAATTTGGTTGGAAATAAAATGTTCAGAAAAACTTACCAATGGAAGGTGTATGGACCTCCTTTGCAAAATTTTTCATTACATCCATAAGCGGCACATTTATGAACCATTTTCTGTTGTATTTTGTTTGCGATCGACGTGAATCATCGCTGTTCCTATTGGAAATCTATTAGGAGAAAATAACTTTTTTCGCGCGGGGGAATCTGGACACTGATCACGTGATTCGATGCTGCACACGCGTAAATCGGCGTTTTTATTCCTCTATTTTTATCATTACTCTATGGTGCCATCAGGCCTGAGATGTTGGCATCACGATGAAGACGTCCTATTCGCTCTACTACAGTCCATTCATGCTCGAAGGTACCCGTGACCTATTGTTCCAAAGTCCTGCGCGCTACCGACTTAACTATAAAGGAATGTTCTAGATCTTGGAAATATTTTATTATGATGTTTATTTATACAAATTTTCTAAAATTGTTAAAATCATTTAAGAAACTAAATGGAATTTTGTAAATCCGAGCTTCAAGGGCCTCGCAGGTGCACCATCTTGTGGATGATTAGTATAAAAATTTTCAGCCTTTTATACGCATAAGACCGATTTTAACTTACGCCTCACCTGCAATAGCCACACTCAGGGCCTGATTATGGAATAGGCTCGTGAAGCCCAGGCTTACACTTTACATTTTTGAGGTGCTCCCAAATCACACATTTTATATAAACACTTAACATAGTTCATATAACATTTATATAACACACTTAACATAGTTCATATAACACTTATATAACACACTTAACATAGTTCATATAACACACTTAATATAGTTTGATACTAAATTTATCTTACATTTTTTTTTTACGAATTTTAATAAAAAAAAAATACTACTTGTGATAAATTTGTTAGACTATTGGAAAAAAAAATCCAAACGAACACAATATTAGGAATACTTATTAATATATTTTGTTATATTATTTATAATGTTTCATTTTAATGCCATTCAGGGGTAAGGATTTTCGTACATGTAAAAGCTCGATTTGATGTTCCAGGGCTTATTTGAGAGCAATGGGGCCCCCATTTAAAGGAGATCTTTCCTTGCTTCAATGCCTTAATCGGATTCTGGACGTACTCAACGAAACAGAGATGCACACTTCAGAAATCTCAGAGCGATTTTGGACGCCTATCGTTTTGTGCGAGACAAACTCATTCACAAAGTCTTCAAAATTGATTACATACAAACATATTTGTCTAAAACAAACACCACATGTTTTAAAAAGTTCGTAAACGAAAACCCCGATTTCAGGGCATGTCTTCAATATAAAATCCCGAGAAGAGAATTCGAATTCGATCCTCCGCGACATTCTACGCTTCAGATGAAGACGGACACACGTTTTGCAGGGCTAAATCAGCTCTTAATTTACTCTCATACGTTGACCATTAAAGAACCTAATATTAAAATACAAATACAACGTTAAAAATCCCCAGATCATCCATAATTTTTTTTTTAAATTCTCAGTTGTTTCAACATGCGTTAAATTTTTTTCCCCTATCAACAAGATCACCTTCACACAACTTAAAGACCCATTGACGACCTTAATAACTGGGACATATATTGTGTCTCATGTCAATGTGGCATGTCATACATCGGTCAAACAAAGAGAGCATTAAGATGTCGTATAAGTAGTCTCAAGCACATACTCAATACTGTCATGTCAAACAAGAAACAAAGAAGTCCTCCATTGCAAGGCACTCTTGGAAACATAATCATATATTTATTTTTTCTAACCCATATTTAATTTTCAAACCCAAATCTCCATTCGAACTTGACCTTCCGAGGCGTTTTACAGTTTTAGCAATATTGATTCGATTGTGAATGAAACCTTTGCTTTTCCCGTATTTCCTGATTGTTGGACACAATAGTTAACTTCAATTGATAAGTAGTTTTTTTTCGTTGGCAACCCTTTTAATTCTGGGTTTATTTTCATTTTATTGTGCACACAGATTTTTCATTTATGCTGATGAATTGAAGATATATCTCCGATACATGTTTAGAGTTTGTGTATTTTTATTGCGTAATTTTAACGTTGTATTAGTATTTTAATATTCTTAACGCAATGTTCTGTAAGACGAGTTTTTGTCATAAAGAACCTAATAATTTTTTACTTTCCAACATTAATTCAGTGTGAATATATATTAGTTTATTATTTCATACCACGATTAAAAAATAAGAACTATAGCAAAGTTGGTAACGCTTTAAGCTTTTTAATTTCAATTTTCTTGAACATGATAAGTTGGAACAGGAAAAAACAATATTTCTGGACACAGGAAAAAATCTTTGATAACTTCTGAAAAATGAGATTGTTCAATAAAATGTAGTTATTATAGTATTTAATAAGTTAAAATATATTGAAACATGTTTTCTTTAATTTATAAATGTACTTGCGCTTAAATGAACTACATTCATGAACCAAATAAATTCACGAAGCAGAGCCTACTAACTAATTCACAACCGCATGCTTAACCTGTGGAAGGGTTTTCAGATAACTAACTTTTTTCATATTGTCTTCATATTTTATAGAATTTTCTCAACTTTATAAAAAAAGGTATTTCTACTAGATATACCTCATTTAGATACATTATTTGTAATAGTTAAGTGGCATCTGTGTTCAGAGACTGATTTAAGGGAGGGCATTCGGGGCACTTGCCCAGGGCCCCCATTTTAAAGAGGCCCCCAAAAGTGATTTAATGCTAAATGTATGTGAAAAAGTTAAAAATTAATTTACATACTAATTTTTAAAAATCAATTAAAATTATTTTAATCAAAATTTGCAATTTTTTTTTAAAGTCAATCGTTAATTGTTTTTCAAAACTTATATTATTTTACCCAATTAAATCAATTTCTCTTTTCTGTACGTTCATGATGTATGTCACCTTTTGCATTGCGTTTTTCAAAGATATGTGCTTTAGATCACTAGTAAAATTAAATTAATGACTAAGCTCCAAGGCTATAAACAAGCTGTGTTTACTAATCTCACGTAGATTTGTCGTTTACGGATACTTTTTCCTACACCAAATTTCCTAATATTGTAATCATTAGGGATTTGCTAGCTATAAAATGGGTAAAACGTACGAATCTGGCTCAACTAAAAAAAAGCTAAGAAAGAACAGAACTAGAAACGTATAAAAAAACTCTGTTGCAGAATTGACCATTAACATTAATTCAAATTCTCAAAACAGTTATTTTGCGTTACGTCGAGGGGCCCCCTAATGTTCTTTTGCCCTGGGCCCCTAAACTTCTGAGTCGGTCCCTGTCTGTGTTCCTTCAAGCGAAAATTCTGACAAAACAAATATCAACATACAATGAATTAGAATGACACGCCATCGGTTGCGATATCTTTCATTCTTTTAAACAAAAAAAAAACATACATAGAATCTAATACTTCATAAATATTCAATATTAACATGTCTTTCTTGAAGGTCGAATCATTATTTACCACCTGCATTCAAATACGAAACATAATACCCGTATCAAACTGAATGAAAGAAGGACCCAACTGAATAGAATATTAAATAGGAAGGAATAACAAATATAGCTTTTCGTATGGAAAGTAGCTGACTGAAACGAATAACTTGTGCTTTTCTAAGTAGTACCACCAAGGGCAATGCAAAAAGTTTTAATAAATTACAAATTTTCGGATATTGTAAATTTTTAATAATAATAAAAAAGTACCTTGATTTGAGGTGTAATTCAGCGTCGACGCGGGAAGCGTACTTATATACCGATTCATCAAATTGAGTGCCACTGATGCCTGTCATGTGCAATCTGACTTAGCTGTTAAGCAGCTTACTATGAGAGGGTCTTCTCTGCAAGGAAAAGACGAAGTATGGCGCAATTGTACCTGTATGTAGAAAAATGTACCAATCTCGTTAATTTAGTACAGTACAGAGTACTTTGATATTGTTGTGTGTCCCTATAGAAGGTAAGGGAATACTAAAAGAGAACATGCTGTTATCTCGTTCATGTATGCGTTTGGTTTTGTGTGGAAGTATTACAAAATGAAAACAGAATGCAAAAGACAATTGCTGTAGAATTTAATAAAAATATCAATACGATTTTTAACAAATGTATCACGGAATAAGCAGCTTTTGAGCAACTAAGCGAATTGGAAGAAAGTTCCTTTTTACATGAACTGCTGCTGCTTCGAGAAAATTTGCCTTGAATCACACCCAGCTGATCCATAATTCATGTCAATGCAGTGAATTCCTGTTTATGCAGTGGTAAACAAATGTACACAAATTGTAAGTTATGATGTTTCTGGCTTTGGGAGTTTCTGAAGAACGCCTTTGTTTCCATCAAGTAGAGCATAATCTCCTAGGGAAAAATATAATTCACAGTATTAAAAACTGTATACAGGGTGATCACTAAAAAAGTAAATGGTTTAATGGGACTAGCATGCTCATGTGATAATTATCGGATTATCAACGGCTTGTTTAAAAACTCGTGAAAATGGATTATTTTAAACGCATTAAAAAAAACTGATATTTATGAAATGAAAGTACGATTTGTCGTTGGTCCATGGAATTATCTTTCTTTTGATTCTCATTTGTCAAGATTCGGTGCATCTAAGGGGCGTAACAGGGATCTTTACTAAAAAATAATATTATGATGATATTTGGGGTTATGTGATTGGCTACAAAATATTAATTGAAATACACTGGTTACATGGGTTGGTGATTGGTTACTTGAATTACCAGCCCTCGTCTATTTCTTTTTTCAAGAATTAATTCATGCATTGTGTAATTTAAATTAAAGCAATTGTAGGTTATGCAGTGTTTTAAATCTGACATATAATGTTATTAATAAGTTTCGTTGAAGTAAGAATGATGCTAATACCTGTTTGAAACTGCCTTGTTGCGCCGTGGAGACCTGCTATGCACGGTATGCCGTACTCCCTACTTACTACCGCACCTGAAACAGGAATAAAATTATGTAAGTCTAAATTAATATCTTAAATATAATATAAATTAATATATTCGAAAACTAAGGATATTTGAGGGGTAAGAAACTGCCACCTGGTTTTGGTCAAAAAGGAAATCATATTTAGTTTTTTTAAAAAAAATATTTTCTGTTATATTCTAATGAATCTTGGTTGTTTTCAATTGTTGCAATT
The DNA here is from genome assembly GCA_963932185.1 of Troglohyphantes excavatus. Lineage (NCBI taxonomy): Eukaryota > Metazoa > Arthropoda > Arachnida > Araneae > Linyphiidae > Troglohyphantes > Troglohyphantes excavatus. Next base: position 17,647,966 of record OZ010668.1, read on the forward strand.
AGAAAAGGATTGCGCCTCTGACTGAAATCAGCAGGAACAAGTTGTAAATGAAAAGATAACGAAATTTTGCCTATTTCTCCGCATTTAACTTTTGAAGAAAACTTCTTAAACTTCGTTCTGTGATATTTTAGAAAGTTATACTTCTTTTTTTATTTTTTTATGATCGATTGGATTTTGGTGCAATGTAAAGGCTGATTCATTGGAGATCCATTGATCTCTAAGGCCCACCACTTTGCCAAAAATCCTTTATCGGGGAAAAAAAAGCGCTGGTTTCACCGATAATTGGTTCAACCTCTTTAACCAAAATCGAAATTTTCGTTGTCGTTACATCAACAAGCCGAAGAAATGCCCCCCAAGAAAGACAGCGACGAACATGGGCCTCCGTAGTCCAGTGGATAAATGCGTTCAGCTATGAATCAGAGGATTCCTAGTTCGAGCGCGATCGTTGGCAAGTTGTCATCTTGCGATCGGAGGGTTGTCAGCTTTGCTACAAAAATGCTGAGAAAACTCGAATTTTGAGTTTTATGCAGCGCTATGAGTTTTGGTACAACGTTTCATCACTAAATAGTATCCGTGGTAGCACCGTAAAATGATGAAACCAAGTGTTGATGCAGCTAAATAGATACCAAAGTTTGGTGCAAGGTCGTAATAATTTTTAACAGTGTATGATGTATTTCAATTTTTAAAATTCAACCATCAAGCAACACATTAAAATAGTAACATATGTTTTGTGTTGTCGTTGAAAACGATTAATAATTCAAATGATTTAAAAAAAAAATATGCACGTAAAAAGAAAATTACCGTGGGAAATTAGTCCTCCAAGTTCAGTTACCACTCCGGATAAAAATGGAAAGTACGGGGACCATCCAATATCCGTACTGTAAGTGACAAGAATTTCACCAGGCTGTAAAATGAAATCAGGAATATTTATAGGGATGACTTACAGAGAACAACTTTACAGAGAACAGCTTATTTCTTACGCGAAAGTTGTGTTTAAATTATGATTAATTGTAATATTTAGCACATTTAAATGTATTCGAACTGAAATTGAATAACGAATGTATCATAACTTAGGTTAACTTGGACCCTGAAGCAGGGCATATTTTAAAATAGAGTTGGTGGGGCATTTCCCCCCACCAGTGCTAACTAAGAAAAGCATCAATACTCACGGAAGCCTCAATACCCGGGTACATTGCGTGGAAATCAAATATTCTACAACTTACACAGTTGGGCGCCTGTCCACTAAAACGTTGAAGTTAAATATCAAATTAATATAGAAGTTAAATAAATGCCTTAGGATTAATGGATTTTATTATTTACAGAATGTTGTAGCTCTAGAATCAAAAATTATTAAAACATTAAATCATACACATTTTGTAAACGGTTATGTAAACTAATTAAATTTTTTTAGTGAACAATTCCATAGCACTTTACCAGTAACGCACATGACTGGGTAAAGCTTTAAGATATAAATAGTCATCTAGTAATGTAATCCTAAAAATAATATCCAAGTTATAAGATGAACCAATATTTTGTAATTCTTTTATTAATAATTATGTTAATGCTTTTACGTTTGAAAAAACTAATAGTAGTAAAACACGTCATAGGGTATATATATATATATATATATATATATATATATATATATATATATATATATATATATATATATATATATATATATATATATATATATATATATAATAGTATTAGTATTAGTATATAATAGAATTAATCGAAATTAATTTTCCTACATCTTACTTGTAAAAGTGAAGCTTCTTCTAAAGTGATGGCTACTCTTACAAAGCCTTTGACCACACCTTGACTTACAGGGATTCCTAGAACATACATACATAATTAAAACTGGTGAATACTATGACAAAAGCAAACTTACATTTTTTCAATTACAGTAGATGGTAATGAAAAAGCTTTAGGACAAGTAATTAAGTTGTTATTTTTGTTAAGCAATCTATCCAAAACTGTCTGTATGTGATATTAAATGATGGTAGCTTAAAATCGACAGACATGTATAGATGAAAACAAATATTACGATTTTTCTATAATAATGTATTAATTCTGCTTTGGAAATGCCTGTCCCATGCAAAGAGGTAAAAGAAACTACCTTCATGTATTTTACGATTTGCCCAATAGCTATAACGCAAAACGTTTTCAAGCTAATTTTCTTTACTCCCAGATAATCATGTCAAGAGAGTCGCAACTTCCATAAATAGCCCCCTAAACGCTCCTCCAGGAAACTTTAAACAACTTTCTTTTACTTTCAAGATTTGATAGCTTAAAGTTTTTTTTTTGTGCATTAGTGAATCTCAATGTAGGAATTTCGTTATTTTTTAAATGGATTTTTACTGATTTAACTTTGGAACTATATACAAACCTCAAGTATGATGTTTAGATTAAAAAGAACTAGAACCATTTAGTGATAGAATAAGTTAGTCAAAATTACTGTTTTTATGCAACAAAGTCTTATTAATTTGCCCAATTTTTTATTGTGCATAAAGAAAGCAAAATGCAAAATTTACCTTTCATTGTCAGACTGTCATCATTTGCTATGATGAGTTGAGTGTCCAAATTAATCTTAAACAAAATTGAATGAAGTATATTAGTTAATTTAGTTATTAAATGAAATACGTTTAAACGTTTTGTATTATAGAAGATTAAGTTTACAATTTAAAGAACTCCAGACTGATTCAAAGAATAAACTCTAAAATATATAAAATCAAATGATGCGTCTAAGAAGTTATGACATTTAAGTATTTATATTATAGTTTTGTCCAAAATAAATTATTTTAAAATTTGTAACTAAGTTTGTTTCAAAATTAAATCTTTTAATTTAAATTGATTTTCAGGGGGTTACAGTAATTTAGGGTCCATCTATTAAAGAAGTTTCACTTGCGTTGGAATTTTTTTTTTTTTAATTCTTAAGAAAACATGTTAGTATAAATGTATGTACTGGTAAGCTAAATACACAATGTGTAATATTTTTTATCCATATAAAGTCCTGACGCTAAAGAAGATATTTTTTTAATATGTTTTTTTATGATAATTAATAAATTAAAGCATCCTTTTGCAAACACGAATGAATCCATGGGTAATATGATGTTATATAATTAGTGTACATTTAATTACTTTTACGTACAAATATTACAGAAATTTTATGATATTATTACTTATCGTGATAGGTTTTCAATGTGTTAAGAAGAAATATAATTAAAAATTTATTTTCTTAGTATTTTTTGTAATCGAGTTTTAGAATTTTAAAAAGTATGTGTAAAGCCGTATAACATATGTATAAAACTTACGGGTATTGGAACGCCTTTTGATATTTCAGTGAATATGTATTTATCCAAGGTGGGATATCGTCTTCTTCTATGATTAGCTCTGTATGAAATATGAGAATAACATAAGAAACTTTTAAAATTAAAGATAAATAATAAAAAAAAAAATGAAAATACTACTAATTTTGCATAGTTTTTTTTTGTTCTAATACACATGCACTCACACGCACGCACGCACGCACGCACGCACACGCACACATATATATATATATATATATATAATACGGATCTTTAGTATTTTTAAGTAAGTTTTTTTATGTTCTCACACACACGCACGCACACACATATATATATATAATACGGATCTTCAGTATTTTTAAGTAAGTTTTTTTATGTTCTAACACACACGCACGCACGCACGCATGCACTCACACGCACGCACACGCACACACATATATATATATATAATACGGATCTTCAGTATTTTTAAGTAAGTTTTTTTATGTTCTAACACACACTCACGCATGCATGCACTCGCACGCACGCACGCGCACGCACGCACACATATATATATAATACGGATTTTCAGTATTTTTAATACAACCTATATTTAGATAAAGGATCTGTGATCACCAATTTTTTCCACGTGAACGAGGTATCCAGCGATTTTATTTGACAACAACGTTTTGAGACCAAATCAAGTTTGATAGTACTAATTCTGTCATGAAGTGGCATCTGAAGTACATATATTACTTCAAAATCACAGACGGAAGAGGGGGTGAGCGGTTTGTCAATAAAAGATCTATTTTATTTAAATATACTTTTTAAAGTAATAGCTCGCGGAAATGTTAGATATAATCATCCAACATTTTAAACCCATATTTTTTTCTCACCTGGCTATTATCCTGGGCGATCTCGTGGCGAGCAGTTCTTTTATTTCCTCCAGGGTCATGAAGAATAGGAGGTCCTGGTCGGGAATGCGACCCTCGGTCGACATCAACTGGGCGAGTCGCGTGTAGCCTTTTCGCCAAGCGTCCACGCCACGGATCAACAGGGACTGAAACAATTTAAATACACATTGATTAAAAAAAAAAGGTAAAATACTGTAACTTAGAAAAGCAATTTTTTATATGCTTTTTTCTTAAAACAATATGCTTTTGGAGTTAAAAACTTTTCTTATTCCTAATTTTAAGCAATAGAAAGGAAACTTATTATCTATAAAGTTATCTGCAATTAGTGCCAGTGATACTGTGAGTGATCTTGGCGTGTTGTTAAATTGCTTTTGGAGTTCCAAACTTTTCTTATTCCTAATTTTAAGCAATAGAAAGGCTACGTATTACCTGCGCAGTTATTTACAATTAGTGCCAGTGATACTGTGAGTGATCTTGGCGTGTTGCTAAATATGCTTTTGGTGTTCCAAACTGTTCTTATTTTTAATTTTAAGCAATAGAAAGGCTACATATTACCTGCACAGTTATTTACAATTAGTGCCAGTGATGTTGTGAGTGATCTTGGAGTGTTTGTAAATATGCTTTTGGAGTTGCAAACTTTTCTTATTCCTAATTTTAAGCAATAGAAAGGCTACTTATTACTTGCAGAGTTATCTGCAATAAGTACTAGTGATACTGTTATAGTGATTTTGTCATTTTAGTAAATATGCTTTTGGAGTTATAAACTTTTCTTATTTCTAATTTTAGCAATAGAAAGGCTGCTAATTACCTGCAGTGTTATCTGCAATTAGTGTGCCAGTCATGTTCTTAATGATCTTAGCGTGTTGGTAAATGGAGGTATTTAAATGTGGACATCAATGTGGGATAGGCATAAAGTTGCTTGGAGAAGCATGAAGAAGTGTGTTGAATCGTCAGTAGTAGGTATTTTTAAAAGACAACTAGATCGGCATTGTGAGAATGCGTTTAACGGGTCATACCATATCAACCTTGATGGGCTTAGAACCTGTAGTTGGTTGTCATTATTTGTATTTGTATTCGTATTCGTATTCTTTCAGTAAATGTTCAAGAAATTAACTCATAGTGTAAACTGTATGGCTTAACAATTAACTCTAGATAACATGTATTTTCCGTAGACTACAACACTAGTTATCTTGGATTAGTCAGTTAAGCGGTTATATAGTCGTGATTTAAAACATATCACAATTTGCATTTCAACTGTAAAATTTAAATCCATTGTATTTTCTAAATTGTCTTCATTGGGTTTATCCCAAACCGTAATTTTTCGAGTTTTGCTGTATTTCTTTGCGTTTTGTTTTACCTATTTATATTCAAATACTTTAAAATAACAGTAGCAGCTTTATAATCCCTTTTGACAACATTTACTTAGTTAAAAATCATTAATACATTAACAGATATTACTTAGGGATTTTTTCCTGTATATTTTTTGAAACATTTTCTGTTTTTACCACTGATCTAGAATATAGTATAACTATAAGCACTGGAGCGGGGACTCCCATTGAGCGTCAATGTATTTTACCGTACCGCGGCGAAAGCATACAATTCGGAAGAAAGGTTGAGAAACGTTCGTCCTTGGCTATGCGGGAATCTCACATGACGTCACATAAATGTTTAAAACTGTTTTTTTTTCTATGCCTTTAGTCTTCTTTTCTTGTAAGTAAGTATTGAAAAACATTAAATGCGTAATATTGTATTTCTGAAAGTCAGAAATGCGTTTTTAAATCTACTCAAACCTATGCGAAAGAACTATTTTTTCAACCTTCGCTCAAAAAGGAGTAAAGTGGTCGGCCACGCTTATTCCTTGCTCTAATGCTTATAGTTATGTTACTCTAGCTCATGGCTTTTTACAAGATACACAGGTAGAGCCATTATTTAAAAGGCATTTCAATATTTGCCTTCATTACACACTTAACATTTCATGTTTTATATATGGAATAGCAAAGAAAAATTGCGAACTATTATAAACAGCCACACATTTGTTACTAGTTTCCCCCACGTTGAATTGGCAATTGCTTTATTATATTTTACATAATGCAAAATTTCTATTGATAATTAATGTAATATGAAGATATCGTATTTAAAACGATATCATCGACGGCATGTATAGTTAAAATACATATTTTACGAACCTTAGAATTTTCTCTTTGTTGTACACCTTGTCGACTCATAGGAATCAGCATTCTTAAGAATAACCTGAGAAATACATATTGTTAAGTTTTTAAAATTCCATAAAAATCCTCAGCAGGTAGACTACGATAAAGCATATTTACCTTTTTTTAAAGTCTAGAGGAGTTTTTAATTTTGACATCAAAGTATTAAAATCTTCAGTGCTGTTATCGGTTTTTTCCTTCTTTGCATTCCCAACAGTATTCTACAATATCAAACATAATACAAGCTCTTATTTTTTTCCAATGAATACTTAGAATGAATACATGGAATGAATACACTGGGTTTTGTTGTTACAGGGTTGGTTGTGTGTGTGTACTGCAAAAATTATTTATTAAAAACAAAAATAACAATCCATTTACGTTTATTTCGAATTAAATACCTATATATTTGAAAATGCTACATATTTGATTTAGAACTTCTATTGTGTTTTTGACATAATTGGTATTAATGCAATTTTTAATATTTAAGATATATATAAATTACGAAACTTATACATTTAGAGAAGTCCGTGATTCTCTAAAACTTTACATCTTGTAAAATTGAAATATATCCTTATTTTCTAACTTATCATGCTTTCCTATCATATTTACAATACTTATCTAGTTGCAGAAATAACTCTTGTTCAATATAAACTCTGTCATTGAGGTATTAATTGCAAATTAATTTCTCATATTGCATTCATTCTTTACAAACCATTTAAATGATTTCATGCTAAGAAGGTGAATTTTTTTTTTACTTATATATTTTAGCTATTTTAGCTATTATGGGGGGGGGGACTTTTTTCTTCACAGAGTTAATAGATATAAATGAAAGCTAAATTTATTAAAATAAAATGATTGGGATAATGCAAAGTAATTTAAATAAAATATAATTTTCCAAAATTTGTATTTCTTACTTGCAATAGTTGGATGAGAGATTTTGGTTCTGTTTGCCATGTTCTGGAGTTTATATCGAACTAAAAGTAGATAAAAACGGAGATTTACTTTAAAAATAAATCAAATATTATTAAACAGGAAAATAATGAAATTTCAAATTAAAGTAAAGATTGTGTGTTCATTTAAAACTAAATTTAATAATAAAAACTAAATTTAAAAATAAAACACACGCACACGCAAGCACGGACGCACGCGCACACGCAAGCATGGACGCACGCGCACGCACGCACACACAATGATTTCAAGCTCCAAATTCGCGTTAAGAATGAGATTTTATAATTGATTTTTGTGCGCCCACAACTTGTTTTAATTTTGCATTTTTTTTTTCGTTGGATAGATATTGACCTCAGCTGAGAAAGATATAAATAAAATAATGGTTACTAAGTATCACTTGTCAGGATAAAGGCTTCCGATAATTTCTCCGTTTACTATAAGTTATTTAAAAAAAAAAAGGTTTGGACATTCAAGAAAATTGATACAGGTTAAATATAACATCCGTCATTTAACAAAACAAAAATTTATATTTTGGACGATAATAGAAAATTTTCTACAGTTTAGTGAGTGCGAGAAAGCTACTGCTTTATTTTAACGCTTCTTCAAGTATTATTAATGCAATGTTTCTACATTTTTGGTGTAACCTTTTGTTTATTCTTTGTACAGTTTATAAGCGCAGATTGCGGAATATTTCATTGAAATGCCACCTACTTCTTTCAGGCAACGATGGCCGTGCTTCTTGAGAAACTCCCTGTATTTCAGTCCGGACTGGGATGCGGATGACTCCAACCACTCCAGCGCTTCCTGTTAATAAGATGAGTAAAAATACCCATTTTAATGTTATAAAGAATTTTGACGCTTAATATCTATTATGGTGCTTAATATACCAATTTGCTAAATCCAAGATAAGGATGCAGTGTGATCTGGAGGAAATATGTCATCAATGCACGAGAAAAAACTCTAATATATTATTAAGTTACATCAGAAAAAGTGTGTAAGAAAAATCTAAGGATATAATCTTGCCATTGTATAGAGATTTAGTAAGGCCTTATCTCGAGTATGCTGTAAATTTTTGGTCACCATATCTTAAGAAAAGCACGTAAAAAGACGTTGATTTGTTTAAGAAGGTTCATCACAGGGCAACTAAAATGGTTGTTTACCAAGGTATTTCAGCCATGGATTATGGAGATATATTAATAAATTTAAATATGTAATACTTTGGAAGAGAGAAGGTTTAAAAAAGATTTGATTCAACTGTGTATGTTCAAATTTATTAAACAGGGGGATTTTGAAGGTATAGATTTTATTATGAGTGATAAAATGATAGGTTATGGTATTAAATTGAACAAATTCTATTCAAATCGGGAATAAACTATTTTTATAATAGGATACTCGATAAAAGGAACACTTGCTGGTGAATGTTGTTAATGGTACAGGAGTAATTGAACTTAAGAAGCTAGATATTTATTGAGAGGAATAGTTAGGAGACTATACAAACTGGTTGGATAATGAACTGCACTGTTAAAAATCTCAGTTCAACGATGTACCATATCTCGGTACAAAACAGAGGTTTACACCATATTATGCTGGAATCAAGGTTGAACCAAAAATCCTTTATAAAAAAAAGTGTAGGTACCACCGATAATGGGTTCAACCTCTTTAACTGCATCCGAACTTTTCGCTGTCGCTGCATCCACAAGTACCTTCAAGAAAGATAACGACGAACATGGGTCTCCGTGGCCCAATGGATAAAGGCGTTCAGCTATGAATTATAGGATTCCTAATTCGAGCCCGATCTACGGCAAGTTGTTATTTGCTATCGGAAGGTCGCCAGCTTCGCTATGAAAATACTACTACAATACTAAGAAAACTCGATTTTTGAGTTTTTTAAAACGTTATGAGTTTTGGTGCAAAGTTTCACCACTAAATGGTATCCGTGGCAGTACCGTAAAATGGTGAAACTAAGCACCAAATGTTGGTTGCATCTAAGTGGGTACCAAAGTTTGTTGCAAGGTCAATTTTTAACAGTGTAGACCAACCTCGTTAGGCCCTGAGCTTCTTGTTGGTCGTCAATATTTGTATATTATAGCACTTAATATATATTATGGCTTTATATATATATTTTAAACTAAAACTAAAAGATATAAGATAAATCACTTTTACTTACATTCGAATTCATCTTTTTGAATTCGCCTGGTTTAATATCTTTCTTAATACAGGAAGATAGTTCCTACAAAAATATAGAATTTTACAGTGAAATTATACAGAAGATTTTCCATTAAAACGGGTCCGATTTACCGAAGACAAAATTTGTGGTATTACCACTTTATTATTCTGAAGAAGCAAACCTTTTGTAATCTACAAAATGAGATATAATTCGTAATATTTAATAGTTTTCTTTATATGTAGTCGCCTAGATAAAATCAACAGTTTGTCTACCAAGTCAGTCATCTCACTATATAAATAAGAGGGCTGAGCGATCATTTTTTTTACATTACTTGTACCGTAATAACGGGTTAATTAGTTTTACATTCGGGTTACTTTGTTATTAGAACTCTATTCAAGGCACTGAGCTAGAATAATGAAACTATAATCACTGGAGAAAGGACTAAGCGTTGCCGGCCACTTTACTCCTCTTTGTGCAAAGATAGAAAAATTTACATGGGTGAAAGTAGAAAAAATAGTTCTTTCGCATCGGTTTACGTAGATTTAAAAACGCATTTCTGTCTTTCAAAAATACACTAAATGTTACACATTTATTATATTCTCATAGTTACTTACAAGAAAGAGAAGGCAAAAGGCGTCGAAAAAAACAGTTTTAAACCTTTCGGTGACGTCGCGTGAGACTTCCGCATAGCCAAGGACGGAATGTTTTCTCAACCTTTCTTCCGAATTGTATGAATCCGCGTGGTACCGTAAAGTTAATTGTCGCTCAATAGGGGTCCTCGCTCCAGTGTTTATAGTTATATTATATTATAGCTCAGTGATTGAAGGTGGGCGTGCCTAACTGGTATTACGGCCTCTCTTGATTGGCCGGTTAGTAATCGAACTCAAACAAAGCAGCTTGTAGCACGCATTGTTCAGTCATTGTTTTTTTGCTTGGAACAAAGTAATACCCTAGAGCCAAAGTAACCTGAATTTTCGATATGGAAGTTCTTTAAAAAAATTAAAGTATTTATTACGATCTCATTTACTCAAGAATTTTGAACTTGAAATTTATTGGAATTCAACCCTTTTTCAAAGACCTTATAAGGCATACCTATAAATAATAAATTAAATGAATGTTTGTCTCAAAAGGTATACAATGAATAGTATGAGTTGAGTAAGTACAATATTGATATTAAAATTATTTAGGTATGAAAGTTTTAAGGAAATCAATAAATGTTAAAAAAAAAGTTCCACCTTTAATTTTTTTAAAGATCCGGTTCCATTTTTAAAAACAAAATTAAAATGATATTTTAATTTGTTGGGTCTATGAAGATAATTTTCCATAGTTTAAATTTCTACCATTAAGAACACATCGAGATGAGATTAAAGTAGATTGTTTTTGTAAAAACGTTTTCGCAACATTTCACAAGTTGGGAAACTTTCGCATGAAAGACACTTGATGAAATATAATTCGCAATATTCTTTTTGTTTTTCATATTGTATTACTCAGATGATTAATGAGTTTACATAAATTATTGATGTGGAAACATATTTACACAATAATTTGTCAATATTTTCCCTTCAATTTAGTAATGTTTAAAAACTAATAAACATGTTACTTCGAGGGATGCCGGTACATCTGCACTTTCGACATCACAGGATGTGGTAACCAGTAGAGAAAAATCTGCATAAACATCAGCGTTCAACTCTAGAAACAGTTATTCTTTTTTAAGATTTTGATTTTGAATACTTTAGTCAGTACTTTATAAAAGTACTTTCATTATCTTAGATTTTATTTAATTAATTACTGTATAAGAATTACTGTAAAAGAATTACCGTAAAAGAATTTTTGTAAAAGAATTACTGTAAAAGATTTACTGTAAAAGAATTACTGTAAAAGAATTACTGTAAAAGAATTACCGTAAAAGAATTACTGTAAAAGAATTACTGTAAAAAGAATTACTGTAAAAGAATTACTGTAAAATAATTACTGTAAAAAGAATTACTGTAAAAGAATTACTGTTAAAGAATTACCGTAAAGGAATTACCGTAAAAGAATTACAGTAAAAGAATTTTTGTAAAAGAATTACTGTAAAAGATTTACTGTAAAAGAATTACTGTAAAAGAATTACTGTAAAAGAATTACCGTAAAAGAATTACTGTAAAAGAATTACTGTAAAAAGAATTACTGTAAAAGAATTACTGTAAAATAATTACTGTAAAAAGAATTACTGTAAAAGAATTACTGTTAAAGAATTACCGTAAAGGAATTACCGTAAAAGAATTACTGTAAAAGAATTACTGTAAAAGAATTACTGTAAAAAGAATTACTGTAAAATAATTACTGTATAAGAATTACTGTAAACGAATTACTGTAAACGAATTACTGTAAACGAATTACTGTAAACGAATTACTGTAAAAGAATTACTGTAAAAGAATTACTGTAAAAGAATTACTGCAAAAGAAATACTGTAAAAGAATTACTGTAAAAGAATTACTGTAAAAGAATTCTGTAAAAGAATTACTGTAAAAGAATTACCGTAAAAGAATTACTGTAAAAGAATTACCGTAAAAGAATTACTGTAAAAGAATTACTGTAAAAGAATTACTGTAAAAGAAATTGTACTTAATACTGAGTACCTGAACCTATTTAATTTTCTTTGAGTACAATTGCATCGTAAATGAGCGATGACGTACTCAAATTTAAGTCATCGCACTTTCTCGAAAATGAGCAGTGTGATTTAATATTGCTAATCTCAGCTTCCGTTCAAGCCATCTTTACAAAGCGACCCGACAAACTTAAAATAGTTGTTCAAAAGGTGGTTTTTCACATTATTTGATGTCGATCGCTTAAATGGAAACTGAAATATCAAAATTCTATTATATGTGAAATATTACAATGCTATTATCTGACTTCCCATTCTTTTGGCACAGCTTTAAAATATTTATTTTATTTATAAATTCTTCACGCCTCCCTGGTAGCACAACGGATAAGTGGTGTCTGAGGATCTGTATTGTCTGAGAATCTGGGTTCGATTCCCGGTAAGTCTTGATTGTAATTGTCGATATTTATTGAAAGGTATTTATGAAGGCATCCTATGTAGGACAGCTTATGATCTTTTTATTCCTTTTTACTCATTGTACTCGTTTTTGGGTATATGTCTTTTTCAAAATTGAAACATGTATACATGTATTCGGAGCCATGATAAGTATCAAATGTACTTAAAAATGAGTACATTTTATTTATTTTTGAGTACTTATTTTCAACAAACTAGAAGCAGTAGCGAATTTGGCGCAGAAATAACCAATACTAGCATAATACCTTGCAAGACCAAACCATTTCCTTCTCATACTCTTGTAGTTTGCAAACTTTTGATTATACCCCCTAATAAATTATAGAATTCTTCTTTGAAGAAAGTTACTTGTTTATGAAAGGAAAAAATTATTTAAATTTAACAAATATTTTAAAAGCCTTTAAATTTAAGAAATAATAAATAGAAATTAACAAATATTTTAAAAGCCTTTAAATTTAAGAAATAATAAATAGAAATTAACAAATAGTTCAAAAGCCATTAAATTGAACATATAGGAAATATAAATTTGCAAATGAAATATATAAATTAAAAAATAGTAAATAGAAATTAACAAATAATAAATAGAAATTAACGCATAGTAAACAGAATTTAACAAATATTAAAAATGACAAATAATAACAAGCCTTTAAATTTTCAAAATCCTTTAGTTTAAAATAATATAGTTCTATATAAAAAATTAACAGAAGGTTAAAGAACAGCTCTTTAAAAGTACAGGAGCAAGTAAAAACTGTTCCTTCAAAATAACTGAAATATCACATTCGATGTTTGAGTGGCACGTAGGTGATTCGCAAAATATTTCCTGAGTGAAAAACGTTACAATGTTAAAAATAGGTATTTAAAAATGAGTAAAATGTACTCATATTTGAATAGATTCGATGCTTATCATAACCCCGAATGCATAAGTTTCATATGTACTTAAAAATAATGAAAAGAACATGTATAAAAATAAATGTATTTAAAAATAATGAAAATAAATGCATTTAAAAATAATGAAAATAAATGTACTTAAAAATAATGAAAATAACATGTATGAAAATAAATGTACTTAAAAATAATTAAAATAACATGTATGAAAATAAATGTACTTAAAAGTAATGAAAATAACATGTATGAAAATAAATGTACTTAAAAATAATGAAAATAACATGTATGAAAATAAATGTACTTAAATATAATGAAAATAACATGTATGAAAATAAATGTACTTAAAAATAATGAAAATAACATGTATGAAAATAAATGTACTTAAAAGTAATGAAAATAACATGTATGAAAATAAATGTACTTAAAAATAATGAAAATAAATGTACTTAAAAATAATGAAAATAACATGTATGAAAATAAATGTACTTAAAAATAATGAAAATAAATGTACTTAAAAATAATGAAAATAACATGTATGAAAATAAATGTACTTAAAAATAATGAAAATAACATGTATGAAAATAAATGTATTTAAAAATAATGAAAATAACACGTATGAAAATAAATGTATTTAAAAATAATGAAATGTAAAAAAAATTAATAAAAATAGCAGATGATAACCTTCATAGGCTGACTTCATAAATCACTTTCAATAAATATCGAAAATTACAACCAAGACTTACCAGGAATAGAGCCCAGATTTGCACGACGTGAATAAGTTATAAACAGAAGTAATGTCAAAAAGGTAATACAAAGAAGGGAAAGTAGGATAATTGAATTTTGAATGACTCAGTTTTCATTTAAGCGATCGATATAAAAAAAATGTGGAAAACTATCTTCTGAACAACTATTTTAAGTGTGTCAGGTCGCCTTGTAAAGATGACTTGAACAGAAGCTGAGATTAGCAATATTAAATAATACTTATCATTTTTGCAATAGTACGATTACTTTAATTTGAGTACGTCATCGTTTATTTACGATGCAATTGTACTCAAAGAAAAACGAGTACGTTCATGTACTCAATTTTAAGTAATTTTTTTTACAGTGTACCAATACCGCCAGATTTATATATTTATTTCAACTGTAAATTTAATTCTCAAAATGCAGGCAATTTTTAATTATTTAAATTATAAAAAAAATGAGTATTATAATATAACTAGCAAAAGTACCCGTTCTTCGCACGGAAATAAATAAAGTAACGACAAATAACTGAAAATATATACATTTCCTCTCCTGCCTGGGATAATCGCATATACCATTTTAGAATTCCTCTTTAAAAAGTGATAAAGCTTTTTTTTATAATTTAAAATATTTTTATGTTTAATAAATTAGAAGTTAAAAAAAAGTAAAAAATATCTCTATACTACTTGGTTGCTGAAACACCGATAAAAATCGAATAATTTCTAGTTTATCTCTCATAAGGTATGGAATTTTAAAAATTAAACATTCCTGCACAAAAATATTTTTAGAAATTAATATGAATTTCTTTTCGGTATGGGTATACATAGTTACATTAAATACCATAATAAAAAAAGACGTTTTTAAAATCCTTAACTCCAAGTGGAATAAGTTGATAGGTATAAATAATATACTATTGTATAGACGAAAGTCAGACGTTTCGTACATGCCGATTTTTAAGCCATTCCCCTTTTTGCGTTTGTACCATGTGAAAATAAGTGTACCGCTATCATTAATTCAACGTGGAATTAGCCTATATGGATAAATGACATACCATCGTGTAAAGGAAGGATGGCCGTTTCAATCCTTGTAGGCCATTTATTCTCTCCCCCTCTCAACCTTGTACCGAGTAGGGGCCCAATACAGCGCGGTCTGTACATAACCGATTTTTTTAACACGGATGCCGCAATTTATTTGTGAAATGACTCTAATTATATTTTAGTTTACAGTGCTTACTTTAATCGATAAAATTTTAATTACTGTTGTCATCATTATTGAAAGATAATGTGCATTATAACAGGTATTTTATATGAATAATTATTTACATAAAGCTATGACTTTTTTTATCTAAGGAAAAAAATATTAAATTAAATAATAAACTAAGCGCTATGATCTTCATTTTTATATTATTTTTAAAAATAATTTCATCAAGGAGGGTTTCATTAAATTGCAGTTTTAAAGGAATAACTTCAAGCGTGAATTTTAATTAAACTTCTGAATCAATTTCGATATTGAAATGTTCTGAAGCTGCATGGAAGTGAAAAAAGCAGCAGAAACAGATAACATAATTTTTTAAAGCTGACCAAATTAATAAATTTGATAAAGAACTTAAATGATTTAACTTTCAAACATTCCGAATTTCCCTGTTCCCAGTATTGCAATTTTGATTTGATTATTTCCAAATGCCCGTTCCAATGTATCGTTTAAGCTACATCTTTGCAATATCTTCGACCAACAACTTGTGTATCTAATTAATAGTTTGCATTTTTGTCCTCAATAATGCAGAACATAATAATGTAAATTGCAGCCAGAATAAACCTAAAACGTTTTTTGCAAATAAACTGCCTCAAATTCTTTATCAAAGTAAGAATAAAATTAACAGCACAGCATAAATACTCAACCAAAAATAGTATGTTTTGAAATACTACACAACTTTCTTTTACTAAGCCCTGCCCATGTTTTAAAGAATTCCCTTGAATAATATTATTACAGAAGAATAACCACCTATTTTAATTTTAAGTTCATTTTTTTTATTTACGGATCAATTTATTAAAAATTCGGTATTTACTCATTTTGTTAAACAATTTTTCCTAAAATTTTGATTTTGTGATACTGTTATTATAGAATTTGCATCTAAAAATACCTGTCATACAAATATTTAGTAAGTTTCCACAGCAAATTACAGCCAAGGCGCACTTCATCCAAAGAATACACTGTTATAACTTGGCGATAGTTTAGCACACGGTGCAGCATATTATAATCTCACCATGTACTTTCAATAATTTTACATTTAATATTTAATGATCGCCATTCAATGTTTTAAAAGGAAATATTCCTTGGCACATTAAATAAAATATTTTCTAAATTATCAGTTGGTATCTGTGAAATTTTATTCTTTAATAACATTAAAAAGTCTAATAGAGTTGAAAATTCACAATGAAACCAAGCTTCGTACATTAAAAAAAAATACTTGCATAAAATATTTTTCAAATAAATAAAATGGACGTTCACACACAAATTACTCGCATTTTGGATGAATTGTTCTAAAGTTCGATCTAAGATAATTAAATATACTTACAATAAACCTGTATAAAACAAAAGAGATAAAACAATTATAACATTTTAATACAATTCTAAACCATTTCTTTAAGATAAAATTCTGGTTGTTTTAATTTTTGAATGGTTCCGTATTGTAGCAAAAAGCCCAATGTATATACATTTTTCAATAATTATTAAATCAAACAAAACCTATGACGTCGTTTTTATATTGCCAATAACGAACAATTTTATTTTATATTGCAAACGATATTTTCATCCATGTTAAGTCAATGGAATCCATTAAAATAGTTATAACATACGATTGAAACATCGTACAAACTTAAAAATTATTACAAAAAATTTCTAATTTTTCAAGTAAAGTATTCTATAAATTTTATAAAGCTACGGTTTGTAGTTATGGAGTATTCCGTGAAAAGATCGGCATTCTAATTGGTTTATAATTTTTTATATTATATTTTCGCTTTTCTCCGTTGATTTTAACTAATTTTACTGTTGCCACTTCGTGAAACTTCGTGACGTATGCTAAAAAATGTCATAACATTCGAATGGAACATCGTAGAGACTTGAAAATAGTCGCGGTAAAATTCTTATTTTTTGAACTAACTATTCTGTGAATTTCAAAGCTCTGCGTTGTGTAGTTACGGAGCCTATAAAGTACTGACAAACAAACCAACATCCGGACAGATTTTGGAGATTTCAGCTTTATATATTAGATTTTTATAACACATAATTTTATTCACTTACCCCCTCTTGCATTGCGAAGGATAGTGAAGACGATCATAGTCCAAAGGGAGGACGCTTCTGAACAGATCATGTGGGTTGCAAACACCTAAAAAGTTAGCATAATATGGCTTTGAGTACCATACTACTTTTAAATTTCCTGTAATAAAATTCACATTCTTGGCAGAGTTTAACTTGATTTTTAATAAGAACCTTTCACTTCATTTGTGTTTCGTTTGGACTCTTCGGTACTTCGATGAAAATTTTTGCTGTTTTTTTTAATTTTTCCAAATGTGCTCGGAAAATATCCTATTGTTTGATTGTTCAAAATTATTATATATATTTGTATGCACTAAGGGATTATAATTAACAAGCGTAGCAAGAAAAGTGTTTGTTTGTCATTCTTCTTGAGCCGCACCTTACCAAATTATGCACGCTTTTTAGTTGTATTGAAATATTCTTTTCCTGAACAGTTTGATAACTTTGTAAGCTAATTTTTGTTTGTAAAAATTAGTTTCATGGTAAAAGTTGTAATGTGAATGACGAAAGAATCGCTCTTATTTTAAGATTTATAAAGAAATAAATCAATTGTTCTTTTTTGAACTCTGATAAATAGACGATTGGAAAAAACTTTAACTTTAACCATTTTATTTAGAGTAAGGAATACTTTTAAACTTAAAAAATTGCAAACTTACGGTACAGGCAGCAAAAATTATAAAAAGAAAACATTTAATAACATTTAAAATTTGTAACATTTTAATACATCTAACATTAACATTTAAACATTTAAACATTTTAAAACATTTAGACATTTTAAAACATTTAAACGTTTTAACACATATAAACATTTTAAAACATTTAAACGTTTGAAAACATTTAAACATTTGAAAACATTTAAACATTTAAAAACATATAAACATTTGAAAACATTTAAACATTTAAAAACATATAAACATTTAAACATTTTAATTATGGCGTAAACATTTTAAAACATATAAACATTTAAAAACATTTAAACATTTTGTGGTGTTTTAGCAGAGAAAGGAACACAAGAGGGTAGACATGACATTATTGAAATATATTTAAACTTTAGGTTCAACCTAAGATAATATTTAAAGATAGGAACATTTAAGTGGGCGCCTACGAGATTGACCCACTGGGACGACACAGGACTGATCACATGAAGATTGTCAACATGAATGGTAGGGTGATGCCACCACTAAGTTACAAATTTATATGCATGGGTTGTTCTATTACAAACAAGCAGGGGTGATGGGAAAATGGGCATTGATATCCTACACATTTAAACATTTAAACATTTTAAAATATTAAAACGTTTTAAAACTTTTAGATTTATTTAATTACTTTAAAGTATACACTACAATTTGAAATTCATTATGATATGTGTCTGAGGGAGGGGGAGGGATGAGAGGGGGGAGGGGGTTGGGCAACTTAAATAACTATATATTTCCATGTTCGCTTAAGAACGGAAACTTTTTTAACCGCGTTTCTATCACCTAATGGACTTTTCTAAAACTTAATGGATTTTTCCGAAATGTAATGAATTTTTGTAAAACTTAATGGATTTTTACAATACTCAATATATTTTTCCTAAACTTAATGAATTTTTCGGAAACTTACTGGGTTTGTATTGCGAATTGAAAATTTTTTAATCAACTGAAAGGGTTTGGAATACTTTTTTTTATAGTACGTGATAAGATTGTTGATTTACAATTTTTGTTACTAGATCACATATGGTTTACATAAAAATATCGTTATTTATACTCTTAAACTTCTTTTGATAGTATATGTTATATTTAGAGCTATAAAAAAAATAATTTGGCTTTAAAATACTCGTAAACTCAATTGTAAAATAAACGCAAAAATATAAATTATCATATAAACGATCATCAAACTAAATGATCGTAAAAAATAAACATACATACATAAATGATTATGAGCATACAAACGTAGAGGATCATAAGCATATAAACGTAGATGGCCATGATTTTGTTAAACATAGTTGACCACTAATAATAAAACTGACGTATTTTACTTTGTTGATAACATTTCTTAAGTTTTCAAGTATTAAAAACATAAGATGAAACAAACCTCATTTAAATCAGTGCATGAGTACATTAAAGCGTCGAACACTTCTTGAGATGTTTTATATTTCTCAACAGGGATTCGGTAATTGGAGTAATTCTTCTGGCAGTTCTTTAATGTCTTTTTCGATGAGAAAAACATCTAAGAAGAAAGAAGAGTATTAGACAGATATTATTTATTGGTCATTTGTCAAAACCAGTTTATGCGTTTTTTAAAAGATACAAATGGAGATTTTTGTGCTAAAAGATGCTAATTATGTGCTTAATCATTCATCTTTAAAAAAATATCTTTTCTCGAACATTATCCTAAAAAAAATAAAAAAATATTGCTTTAAGAAATAGTTCATTTTATTTTTAATCGACAAACACTAAAATTATATTTTTACGTAAAGTAATAACTTTTTCGAATCAATATTAAACTTTGGTACAAAATTGTCTGAATACGTTACTTTGAACTCATTTTCCTCAGTGATGATTTTTTTCACGTTTGGTCAAGTTTATATTGATATAAGTTCACATCTATTTGAAGAAACTGCTCTAAATTTGCTACAGTGTATTTCAAAACATAGTACGTAGATTTATCTTTAGGGATTAGTAATATGTAGAAAATGTTTTTTAATATTTAAAAAAAAATAGTTTGACCAAGGAAATTATTGATTTTTTAAAAAAATAGTTTGATCAGGGAAATTACTAATTTTTAAAAAAATAAATTTTTCACAATTTTTTTTTTCAAATAAAAAAAATATGTAAAAATATTTTTTAAGCACATTTTTTTGTTTATAAAAAGGCAAAAACACAGTGTTTCAGAAAATATTTTTTTTTGACTTGTATAAAAAATAAGAAAGGTCGCTTTTTGTAATTTTTGTAATTTTTAAAAAGAAAAATTATGTATATTTAAATGTTTGACCATGTGAGTATGTTAATATGCTTTGCACACATATGTCAAAAAAATATATTAAACTACAATATTAATAAAAAAGTAAAACGTCTCCTATATACCCCTTTAGTTACTTATCTTTAGGAATAAATATCTTTAAAAAGAACATTTGCTTTTATAATGCGTAAAGGTTGTTTTAAAAATTAGAAATGGGTGGAAGTAAACTTAAAAAAAAACGATTTTTTCAAACTGACACATATTCAATAAAACACGTACTTACGTACGTACTTACACAATAAATAACAGAAGCATTCCAACAAATTTATTGAATTTAGGAGAGCTTATGCTAATAGGCTCATTCTTGCTACTGGAAAACTAATAACAATGACTTGCGCTCTTCTAGCGCCGTGCTCTTTATATAAATGTTTGCATCCGATCTAATTAAAAAGTAATGCTGGCATGTTTTGGGTTACAGTTTTGTTTATATTAATATAGAGTATTGTGATTATTCATAATTTTTTTAATGTTATTACAGACTAAATGTTATAGTAAACGTTATAATATCACTGTGAAATTAAAAATAGCGTATAAAATGTGAGAATAAATAAATGGAGTGTGGTCCCCTTTTTTAATATTCCTTCTAGGTGAGATTTGTTTTTGGATTTATGTAAAATTCAAAAACAAATCTGACCATAATTATTTATCACAAAAAGATATTTTTATATAAATGAATGAATGTTATAGTCTTAATTCTAATGGTGTCTGGCCCGTATCTATTCTATCTTGATAATTCTTCTTCTGTTCTAACCTGCCCATTGTCCGATCCGTATAGTCTCCTGACGACTATATGGCCCAGACACTGCAATTACACATGTGAAGCTGACCAAGAAGAATTTACGAAAACACATTCTAATAATACGCTGAGTGGCCAAAATATTATAGCCACTTGCCGTTTTTAAGTAAATGAGTTATAACGTCACACTGGCCAGAGGACGAAAGAGGTATATATATATATAAAAAGGCGTTTGCTTACAACGTTAGTAGAAGCATTTTGTTCCAGTAGATATGGGTAAAAACGCGATTTGACAGACTTTAAAAGTGAGTTATGGAGTAAGCATTTGCTAAACCGCTGTATGTGTGAAAGATTCAAGAGCAGCTGTAATGAAAGTGTTTAATGGTTGTACTGTTACCCAAAATACTGGGTTTCTACATGTCCCACGTGACCGTTATTGACTACTGAATGCTCAAGCGGAGATAAAAGTGTCCATGTTTGTAAGGGACAACAAAAAGAGCAGCAAATTACAGCAGATGCTAAATAAGGACATTTTCAAAGGATCTTGAAATACACTATACACTTCATCGTATGGGATATGAAGCATATGGAATATGAGTAAAATCATATTATTTTGGCCAGTCAGTGTATATATTTTATGAAGTATAGAAATAATGAAAAAATTACTTTAAGATTTCAAATGCCGTTTTTAATTTTAATAAAAAACTTGTAGGATTTCCCAACGAACTATTTAAATTCATAAATGAATCTTACAAACTTATTAAATCAAAATATAGTTGCAAATCATACCCTGGTAAATCGTTTGAAATTCTCTCTTAGAGTTGACGTCCTTTTCTTCCGATTATCACCGTGCCTTGCAACAGCTAATTCATAGAGTTCATCGTAATCTATTAGCCTGCCAAACATTGCTACCACGCCGGCTTCTGTCGCTGCTTTATCATCAATACGTCTGAATAGCTACAACAAATTATTCGCAAATCAAACAAACAATATGTTTTAATATATACAATCAGTAACATACAATTTTTATTATGATAAAAAATATGACATTTATATCATTTTTGAAATAATAACACATTTAAAAAATACGCTTGTTTAAAATTAGGTAAAAATTGCATAATTTTGTAATTGGATATAATAAAACCGATTATCGGTGAAACCTCTGCTTTTTTCGATAAAGGATTTTTGGTTTTACCTAGATTCCACCATTATTTGGCGTAATTGCTGCAGACCTCTCTTTTGCACGAAGATATGGTGCTTTTGTTTGAGCTGAAATTATTAACGGTGTATATTAAAACTTGAAAGATTAAAAGATGATGTTAGACTTGAACTTTGGCGTGGCTATATAAAATATTAAAATTTTTGAAGCAAAAAGGCATAAATGAACAAAGTATCACAAAGTACTAAAAGTTGTTTGTTAAAGAAACAAGTTGAAGATTTTTTTAAAATTTTCGCCAGTTGTGAGGTTGGGAACCATTGATCGATTAGCATGTCCGTTTAGCATAAACGTTTAAGACGCAGTTAAGTTATGCAATTAAATTAAAAAAAATCGACAATTTGCAAACACAATTGAAACATCGTTAAAAACTTCACCATAGAATAATTATTATTAGATTTGTAAAATATTATAATTTAAAAGTTAACTTTTAAGTATCTTCTCTCGAACATCTATGCGAATTAATTATAAACAGACAAAATTCAAAGCTTACATCGACACAGTAGAACATGACATGATTATACATGGAGCACATTCCAGCCGGATAATATTTTGCTCGATCATCTTGCTGCCAATCAGTAACGGTGGGCCTCTGGAACAGAATTGCACAATTTAAACACACTTCATTTAAGAATTTTGTTGTTTCTTAAGTGGTTTTACATATTTAATTTTTTTAATTAATTTGTTAAATTAAAATAAAGTTTTTTGGAGGCTTTAATATAACATGGAACATCTTCACTAAAAAAATTGACAATTGGCATGTTTTTATTTATTATACATGTATACATAAAAACCTGGAGAAAGACTTATAACCTTGATCAATATGAAACAGGACCACTTTTGCCTGTCAGAACTGTTTGCAGTATCCTCAGACAGGATAAGTTATATAATATATAGTTTAAGGGGTATCTCATATTATTCTACCTTAAAAATGTTGGCAAGCTTCGTTAATGTTGATGTAAGTTAATAGGGCTCGAACGTTTGTCTTCAACGTTGAATGAAAAAATTTAAAAACGATTCTACTAGTTTTAAAAATATGGTGGAAATAAAAATAAAGCTTTCAAGAAAAGGACAAGTAATTCTAATTTGAAGATTTTTCATTACCTGAAATACAATATTGAAAAACTTTAGCACAACTTCCACACCCAGTGGAGACATGGCACCTGGCATAACTTCTCTAAAATCAAATAAACATGCCAATAATAATTAGCGATTTGACAACTAATTATAAAAGTAAATCATAAACATACTTTTGAAACAGATACAGCTTTCATATAGAAAGATAATCACAGGTATCACGTCTGTAGCGCTATGCACTTTTTAATTGTCACTCGAAATCGAACCGAGCACCTTCTGCATGATACGCCGATATTCGACCAATCACGATGAAGTGATTTCTTTAGCCTAAGGGAGATTATCGTGTGTATGAAGTGATCCCCGTGACGTCCATAGCTTTTTGGGAAGTAAATAGGATGTTTTTATATACAAGTGAATACTCAACTTTTATATTGATATTATTTCGAAATGCTTACCCGACGTTGCAAACTGTGAAGAATTCGTTCTCGACTCTCATTGGTGCATCTAATTCGTGGTCAATTTCGAAGTCGGTTTCTCCTGTCCCACTCGTCACAGGGCGAGACTGAAAGAACAATGCAACCAAAACAATGTGACAAAATATGTCGTGCAATAACACGCAACTTTACCAGGAATTTTTCGGAGCATAATCAGATATTTAATTTTTCTAACGCCCATTTAATTTACAAACCCAAATCTCCAGTCGAACTTTACTTCCTGGAGGCGTTTAACATTTTTAGCAATATTGATTCGATTGTCAGTGAAACTTTTTCTGTTCCGGTATTTCTCGCTTGTTGACACATAATAGTGAACTCCAACTGAGTGAGATATTTTTTCTTCTTTGACATCACTTTCAATTCTGTGTTTATTTTCATTTTGTTGTGCACACAGACTTTTACATTTGAGCTGATGAATGGAGATGTGCCTCCCGAAACATGCCTAAATTTCATGTATTTTTATTGCGTAGTTTTAACGTTGCATTTGTATTTTGAGATTATTAACACGATGCTCTATAAGACGAGTTTTTATCTTACACAACTATTTATTATTTTCTGTCAAAATCCTTAAGGGGGGAGGGTAGGGTGTTGAACACCAATTTTAAAAGTATCATAATTATGCTTCTACTACTCAAAAGTTAACACAATTTTTATGATATATGTATTATGTTATTATTGATAACTTTTGAAATCTTTGAAACACAATCTCTATTTGGAGTCGAGTTGTAACAATTTTAACATTTTAAATTTAAAAAGTTTAAGGTACACTTTTCTAGTAAACTATTATGAATATAAACAAACTTTTTTCTGAAATACAAATTAGACTACATGTTCAACTTATGGAACCTCAAAAAATAGACAAAATGTATACTTAATGTTTTTAAAAAAATTAATTTACTTTTGTTTACATAAAAAAATTTAGTTATAAAATGTATATATTTTTTAAATATATTTACCCATACAAAAATATAAATTTTGTTGGTTCCACAAGTTGAACATGCAGTCTAATTTGTATTTCAGAAAAAAATTTGTTTATATTCATAATAGTTTACTAGAAAAGTGTACCTTAAACTTTTTAAATTTAAAATGTTAAAATTGTTACAACTCAACTCTAAATAGAGATTGTGTTTCAAAAATTTCAAAAGTTATCAATGATAACATAATACATATATCATAAAAATTGTGTTAACTTTTGAGTAGTAGAAGCATAATTATGATAAATTTAAAATTGGTGTTCAACACCCTACCCTCCCCCCTTAATACCCGGAAGCTCGTTTGACGACTAACATTTAATTATCAACATTACCACTATTCCAGTGTACCTAATTGTTTTTTTTCGAAGCACCTAACATTTCTGAATAACGTAGATTTTATTTGTATTTACAATTGAATTTGACTATGTCAATTGAATTTTTGAGCATTTTTTAGCATTGATTATATTGGTATTTAATTATGAACAGATTTAATTATGAATAGAACAATGATGTAAAGTTTTCGAAAAATCGGCAATTTTCGCCGCGATAACTACGATTTGGGTGATGGAAAATATTTTTTTTGCAGATTTATTATTGTTTTTGTAGCGTTATATGTTTTTTTTCAGTTTTAATTTCATTTATTGTTTGGTTATCATCAGTTAACAAGAATGTTCGGTTTAGTGAAAATCGGCATTTCAGCCTGAAGGTTTTCTAATTTTAAAAGTAGAAAATTTAAACGTTTCCGAATATTTAAAATGAGTTTTCTCGTTTTGAACGTATTTTCTTTAGTTTTAATTCGGATTTACAGTTATTTGACTACATAAAACCAATTAATTTTGGTACAAACCTCTAAATCAAGTTTTGCGTAAAAGTAAAATTAAATTAACAGGCATTCATAAGCAGTTATATATATAAAATATTAATAGAAAAAAAGATTTTGAAAGAAATGAAATAAAACTCTTTTATTACTCACTTGAAAAATATACAAGTTGTTGTTCCAATATCCCCACTCGATGTCTCTATGAGATCTATAACTTTTCTGTAGCTATATTTTTGAGAAGAAATCACGCAATATTTTATTTCACTGATATTCAAAAGTACCTATGTTAAATATTTATAATTTAGAACAGGAATAAAGAAATTTTAAAAAAGCATAATTCCTTTGAAGTTACGTAAGAAACTTATCTTTCATTTTCTAATAGTATCGTGATTCAATTAATAAAAAAGTTTGAAAAATGTATGATGTAACAAATTCTGTGTTTAATTTAAATGTCTATTAATTTACAATTGTCTTCGTAATTGTCAGCAATCGATAAAAAAAAATGATACTTTATACAAACTCTGAAAATCACAGATGAATATTGAAACGTTTATAAATAGTTGAATACCAAAATTTGAAATTTCAAAAACTTTAAAGTTATTTACAGAAATGTGCAGTTTTAAATTGATAGAAATAGACTTATTTTTCGAGTCGTCTGCATTCAATAAAAGAATAAAACTTCTACATTTCGAAATACCTTTGTTATTATTTGTTAACTCATGAAAAGAGACCTTAACATTTACAATTTTAACAGTTGGCACAAATTCTGAAAGCGAGGATACTTATTTTAGATTTCTGTAATTGTATTCGTATTTAGGCAAAAGATCAAATAAAAAAAATTACCAAAACACGCATTATTAGATACTAATTTTACTAATTTGAAAGTGGTGGTCCACGCAATGTCTAACTTATAACTCGGTGGTCCGCGCAATGTCTAACTTATAACTCGGTGGTCCGAGGTCCCTTGAGACTGATTTACGGCACGGATTTCTGGGTACTTGCCCAAGGCCTCATTTCAAGGGACCCCCCCCCCAAAAAAAAAAAAAAAAAAAAAAAAAATTCTTATAAAGCTAAAAAAAAATTACATATAAATGCACCAACTAATGATTTATTTTTAAATCAATATTTTTTGTTGTTGTTAATTTATTTTGGAAAAATTCTACTATTTTATCCGATCAAATAACTTTCATGTTTTCTGCATGTTCCTGATGCATATCATCTTTCAAATCGCGTTCGTCAAAGGCGTGCTCTTTCGATCACATGCGAAATTCAATTCATGACCAAGACCATAAACAAACCGTTATCGTATAACCGTTATTACTATAGTTGCATGTGGATTTGTCATTTACGGATACTTTTTCCATTTCTAAATTTTCTGATATTGTAATCATTATGGATTTGCTGTAAAATAAATAAAACATACCTATCTGGCTCGGCTAAAGGGGGAAAAAGTACAGAACGGGAAACGTATGAAGAAATTTTTTGAAGTACTGCACCATTAACGTCTTTATTTTAAAAAGTAATTTTAAATATAAGTTTTTTGCAGTATTTACAACTTGCGTTAAAGCTGATTGATTGTTATTTAGCATTGTGTGCATATACATAAATTTAGAGGTTTTATTTTAAGGTACGTCGGGTGGCCCCCCAAATGTTCTTTTGCCCTGGGCCCCTAAACTTGAAAGTCGGTCCCTGGAGGTCCTTAGGGAGTAAAAGTCCTTTGTTAGGGAGCTCAATGCGATTTAGAAAACACATAGCTGAAATTGTTCACTAAGTAGGCTGAAAATGTCCTGCAAACACATATACAAGAACATTTTTAAAATGAATCGATTCGCACAGTTTCTATTTAATTTTTTTATAGCTACATATAACAACAAGTAAAGTTTCCTTTACAATTAACGAACGAAAAAGCTATAAATCGTTACAGAAACACGGGAAATATTAAAAATTTTGTAAAAAAAAGTTACAGTTGGACTTTTTAAACATTTTTTTTGCGATAATTTTTGAAATTCTCTGGCGTCCTGCCAGAAATAAGGAAAAGCATCTATTCGATCGTAAAGGTGAGTCCTACCCAAGCCCGTCGCATCGAGAGGGGGGGGGGGGGAAGCATGACCATCCCCCCCCCTCAATAATCTGGAAACCTTAAAAGTTGGGAATTTTTAGTTTTAAAAATCCCTGAGTTGAGAAAATGTACGCCAACATTAATATTATTAGGAAACGAAAGCGAGCGAGCTGGTACCCGACACCGGATAAGTTGGGAATTTCGAATCGTTAAATAAGGAATTTCGAATCGCTAAGTTCGGAAATTTCTTGTCTCAACACCCCCCCCCCCACAATTTTTTTGTGTGACGGCACGGGTCCTACCAGCAGTACTCTGCATCCTTCCGAAAGGGCTTTGTACTGTCTATCATTAAACATTAATTTTCGTCAATACTGAGATTGTTGCGTTAGCTCGTAAGGATTGTAGAAGACCGTTTTGATTTTAGGAGTATTATGTAACTAGTAAAACTCTATCGTTGTTTTACAATCCCAGAAAATATGAAATGTTGACATCTGCCTTACCTTGACAGCTATGTCTCCCAGTCTAATGGCGTTCTCGTCACTCAAACAGCAAGCGGATCGCTCGTGTTCAGGAACATCTTCCAGGTTGGTGCCCTCATCATCTTAAAAAATAAGGAGTTTTAATGAATACTTTTAATTAATTTCAACGCATTCGTATTATTAAGTTCTTTATTGCTTTTGAAATATCATGGTTTAATTATTTTAAAAATGATATCATAATATAAGCCCTTCTTGGTCAAATGTTCTTTTTCGAATTTTCGTTACAAAAATATATTTTTGTATATTCTAGTATTTTGAATTCTAGTTAATTATATTTATAATATTCTTTCAAACTAAGTATTCAGCCAATTAACTTGGAATGAACATTTTTTTAAGAATGATAAAATTTGACAAAGTTTTTAAATAAAAGCTTTTATAAAGGACTTACATCAGGAAATGTGAGGTACTATTTACAAATAATAAGACTATTATTGACTGTTATATATATAAAAAAATATTAAATAAATAATTTTGCCATTCGTATGACCTTAATATTATATTTGTATTTAACTAAATATTTTTTATTACACTATTTTTGTTTTTCTAAAATGGACAATTAGGACTATAAAAGTTTAAAACAATTATGATGCTGATTTAATTATTTTTTAATTATTCAATACTAAGGATAAATCTAAATAAAGACTTATTAGAGTATATCGCAACATTTGTTCAACGTTATTAAAATATATATAATGGTGAAAGTTGATAAACGTAAACATTTTACCTTTCATCACGATTCGTCGGCTCTTCGATCCAATCATTTTATTCTTGACAGCTAATTTGTCATCTTCACTTCTTTTTAACTCTATGGTATCCGGTTCCTCTGAACCAGACACAACTGACTGAAATAATAAAGTGTAGAGTTAATAGGCGGAGTTATATCAGTGACGTCACACAATTTACAGGATTTAGATGAATCAATTGGTCGATTCGCCCAAACCCGTTTGTTGATTCGCTGAAAAAGTTTTGAGGACAACAACTGCCAAATAATCAGGGCTGCATTAAAGTAACACTATCTCATAAAATATTTGATTAATTAGATATCCAGCAGGAGGTTAAATGTTAGATTTTTATGTCAGGCATAAGTAAACAATGCTAATTAGTAAAGTTCTCAAAAATGAGAAACAAGTTATACAATAGCAATAGAACTCAGTTAAAATAAATTAAATATTTAAATATTGTTCGGCATTAAAAATATGCTTATAATTTAATTAATTCACACCAGTTGAAAACTGTATACATGCAGCTTCAGCATTTAACGGACTTAATAATATTTGGAAATAACCGGATCATATAATAATGAAGAAAGGTTGATGTATATTTGATGATTATGTTACCATGTAAGTGTGAAAACCAGTGTATCTGCAGATTCACTAATTTCAATACGTGAAAGTGCGGAAAATTGTTTTATTTAGCATATTTACTAGTGTATCTGCAGATTTCCTAGTGATTTTGCAGATACCCTGATAGGTGTTTGTGAAAACGCAAATAAGATCGTTGCTCGAATAACTGTATGGATTTTTTTGGATGCAAAATAAGTTTTTAATTTCTAAAACAAATTAAGAGAATACCGCGTGTCCAAGGAAAGATCCCTTGGTCGACTCCTAGATCTATATTATATCATTAAAAATTAGAAGATAAGAAGAGGGATGCTATTTTTAGCGGTGACAAGACAAAAACGATTGCTTGGAGGGCATGAGAAGATCTTAACGACACTCTAAGGGATAACAGCTGTTTTTGAACAGTTCCCGTTTTCTTGAATGAGCGTTTAAATTTAGGAAAAAATTAATAAGTTTTTTATTTACATTTCAGGAATTTTTTCCATATATTTGAGAAATTTTTCCACCAACATATTTGCAACTAAATCATGTAATCACCTGGTACATCTTGCATTAGGCATAACAGATTTAACGGGAAGTCATAGTAAAACTATATAAAGAAAATGATATCCGAATGACTGAAACAGGTGTCACTTAAACTTTTTCAAAGACATTTTACAAGTAAGTAATTCAAATGGTAAATTTAAATTTATTCAATAATTACATTTAAGAATTATTTTTGCTCTCAATTGTCGTTGGTCTCATAATACTTATTTAAATGAAGCACGTATACGACAATTTAAAAAATATACCACATCCTAATTAAATTTTTATCTAATTTTAGCTTTATTCCATTAAAACGTCGTTGTGGGGGTTCAACAGTATGTGAAAGTAAAATGTATTGTGGAATAAGGCAGTCATGCAATGTAATGCATACCTCTCCCAGCCCGTAGTTGGCCGTGATGCTGATGTGGGTGGGGTCACCTGTGAGGGGGTCGCACGTGAAGAGAACTCCCGCGACGTCACACGACACCATCTGCTGAATCACCACGGCCATCGGTGAGTTTAGCACCTGGCCGTTCTGTCTGGTAACAGATAAAAGAATTCATGAGATATTTTAAGGTTAAATTTGAACTTCCTTCCATATACGATAATATTATGCAAATAACAAAAAAAATTAAAATTTCTCTTTTGATCGTTTGTCCGTTTGTTGCCGATAAACTTACAAACAGTAAGACGAAACACAGTGAATAAGCATAGAATACAGTCTATATTAGGTATAGGCTGATTTTTAAAACTCTACAATACCGGAAAGTTGAGAAAAAAAATGAAATATATATATTTAAATTGAATTTTACGGTTAAAAATATTGAATTTGCAACAGCTTAATATGTTGAAATTTATACATTTCCAAATATCTCAACAATGTAAAGGAAACGAATTTTTACCCGAAGTTCCATCTATATAAGTATAAACTCATAAAGATATAAGAAACACAGTGAAATTGTAGTATTAGGTAATCTCTGTTGTTGTTTCATCAAACCTTTAATTCAATTTTAAATTTCAAATGTTATATCTACTTGAAATTTGGCATACTCTCGTAAATTTAATGACATTACGTTTTTTAGTAATAATAATCATTTTTATTTATTAGTCATTAATATTTTTCTAGTTAGCTGAGAGTTTGAGTTTACTTTGGATAACGTCTGTTGCAAACTTGTGTTATTAGCACAATTATTCGAGTATTTGCTCTATCAAAATGTGTCTACAAGAGGTACGGCTTCATAGAAAGTTTTGAGAATTAATAGTATGAGTGTTCTTTATTTCATGTGATTCTTCTCAATCTGAACGTTTCTAAATTGAATAATATAACGCAAAAGTATAATTTTTAAGATTTAAATGAATGTTTTTATAGCATTCAAACATAATTGAAATGTACATATTTTAGCATCGTTCCAGAATGTACATTCCAATATTGTCACTCATAAAAATTCACATTACCGATTTTAGGAGCATGGGTTTTATTATTACCTTTTGTATTCGACAGCGATGTGACTGAATTGGGAGGCCCAACACTTCTTGACAGCAGTCAAAATCTAATGAAATAACCAAATTTAATTTATATAAGTTTCAATTTAGCTTTAAAAAAGTTACATTTTTATGTAAAGCTCATTTGAGCCCTCTATTTTTCAAAACCAGATAGATACAATTTGATAAATTTACAGGATACTCTAAAAACGGAAAATTATTATCACAGGACAATACACAATTTTTTTTACTGATTTTGACTATATTTGGTGTGCTGGTTTCAAATAATAATTTTTTTTCTCTATCAACTTTATCTTTTGAGATTATCGTAATTTATGTTTAAATGTTAAATTAATCGTTAATACAACAATAGTTTAGCAACGATGAATCTAAAAAAATAGAGCTGATAGTGAAGAACTGTTTTCACATTTGGAATTAGCACAACAAATATAGTCAAAATCAGTTAAAAAATTCCAAGCAAAAAACAAAAAGGTTTTTTGTCTGCCTGTTTTATAGGTCAACAATTAAAATCATTTGTATTTTAGATAAAAAATTTATATTAGAAAATCTTTTCATTACCTCGTCTATACCTGTGACCCCAAGGTAAGTTTCCATTTGTCCAGCTGCGGACATCTGTTCGGTGTCTTCACCTTTGCACATATAAAATATGTTACAGTCAATATATTATTTCAAAATAAGCTTATAAAACTTCAGAAATTTATTCCTCATAATATCAGGGCAATAGACAATGTCACAATTTACAGGTGTTATTTTTTTAATAAACTTGCCTCAGGGTTTAACATAATTAATCTTTAATTCACACTAAGGTTATAAACAAATATTTTAATCTATGGGGGAACAAACTTAAACTCTATAGCATTCGTAGTCTCGCACAGCCAAAAACTAACAGTTTAGAGTTCTCGTACAGCGTTAGAGGGCGCTGGTATCGAGTGACGGATAGAAAGTGTTACTTGTACATATAAACTTATTTTTAGTACAATTTAGGAAGTGTTACGGGTACATATAAACTTATTATTGGTACATATTAATGTTTTACGGGTACATATGCTACGGACACATAAATGTCCTTAGAAAAATTTTTCTATGTACTTGTTGGATAACTATGTGTCCATTTTAATAATGTGGACACATAAATGTTTTACTGAATACATAAATGTGTGATGGTTACATATAAATATGCTAAGTGTACATAAAATTATGTGATGGTTAAACTGGTGTTTGATGACCCTTTTCACCTTGAAGGACACGCAATTTATGAGAACACCTACTATAATCTTCAAAGTACGTTTTATAGATTTTAAAAAACGATGCTCTTTATAATTCAGTACCTAAAATTCTAAGGAACTGTATTAAAGGTGCTATTATATACAAAGTTTGATACAATTCCCCCCCCCCTCCCCAAAAAAATGTAATAACATAAGGATTTTTAGTTTAAAAAATTATGTATTATTATGTATCCATACAGTCGCAAAAAAAATTTAACACCGTATTTAAAGCTTTGTAGTGTCATAAAAAGAGACAAAAATTGTTAACGCAATCGTGGTAAAAAAAAACGAAATTCGAACGAAGTTGTTTTAATAGAATGAGACAATATGTTTCAGAACTTTAAGTTTTTAAAAAGATAAAGTCAAACATGTTCGACAAATTCTACATAGCTCTAGCTCAGAAACTATGCTATGAAGAAATCTGACATTGAACATATATAGCAATTAGAAGCTCGACATTGTGAATATAGCAATTGGGATCTAAAATACTTCAACACAGCTTTATAAATATCAAAGAATAATACTAAAAAGTGTCTTTCTACTAAAATTATTATGTTTAAGTACTAATTTTCAAAATTCAATTTTCGAATTACAAAACTGTAGATATCTACTGGTATCAGACATACAATTCCTCAATAATCATTTACATTTTATTTTCTTACTTTTTGTCTGTTATTAAAAGGTTGTGTCTATGTCGACGAAATATATTTTAATTATATATATTCATAATGTACTTCCAAAGAAAAGGCAAATGTACCTGTAGCTGATGATCGTACAGCAAATTTAAGTGTATTCTTTCTGTCTGGAAATGCGTTCTGAAGGTGCTTAACAATTTCTTGGCGAAGATAATCTGGAATGTTTGAATTAACTACCTTCTCTATTACTCTACAAAATAAAAGAAAATTAATATATTATATAACTGAAGATTAAATAATATAAACTAAACTATATTTAAGTTTTTATTAGTATTTTATAATGTGTGCTTCTTTTCTATAATTTTTTAAAAAATATTGAAGATCTCTGTTCAAAATTAAACTTACCTTTGACATGCATCTTTAACGCCGTCACATTTATTGTTGCTGTGAAATTATAAATAGATGTCAGTAAAATATGCATTATTACGAGTTATTAAATGAACTTTAGTACAATTGCAAAACCAAAAATATTTATTCAAAAATTTCAATATCAAATATAATTTTAATAAAAAATGAGAACCTAAACATATTAAATTCTTTTAAATACAGTTGTTTCATAAAGGAATTTGTGTTAAATACTAAAATTTTATGCTTGCTCATATTTGAAATATAAAAAGTTATTCAAACGTTGTTTGTGTGTAGAGTACTATTAGGTTGCCTGAATTAAAGTCGTACTAGGACTATAAAATGGGCTATTGACGAATATTCGGGTTATAACCATATTTAAAGATCAAGAAACAATGCCTCATAATTTGAATCATTGCCAGATAAAAAAAATGCAACTCCTGAGTTGACACCCCACTCTCCAAATTTCTAAGCTACGATTACTATTTTAAGACATATGAGACCCTTACAGATTTGACGTGCATCAGCTACCCCTATACGATGAGTCTTCTGTTCTTCTGTTGTCCAAACCGAGACTCAAACTCGAGACTCTCAAATTCAGAGCTCGGTGCCGCGACCACTAAGCTATCACGGATTATCCTAAATTTTAGCTTATATTTATAATTAAAAACCTAAACAAAACGATGACACTTTTTTAATTTTTAAATACTCACTTTCAGTCTTCGAGCACGGATCCTTCATAGTAGAGAAAACATATCTGTGTAATCTCGATGACATCAAAGTGAGGCCAACATGTATGGTTTCAGACACGTAGTTAATTACTTCATTCCAATCATATATTTTCACTGTTACACATTTCCCAATTCATCAGCCAATCGCGAGTATTTTTAACCGACTGCCCAGCGCGCCCACCAAAACTAAAAAAAACAACTACAAAATAAAACCACCAGAAACTTTAAATTAAAACCGCCAACGCGCGCCAAGTCGAGAGGTTATAGATTCGACCGTTATGTATTTTTTTAAATTCATAATTGTGAAAAGAAGTCACGTGTCCGAGGCCATTCGGTCTGAGATGTTGGTTTCACGATTATAAGGTCATATTCGCTCTACTACGGTCCATTTATGCTCGAAGCTTTTAGCAGTAAAATTCGTTTGGAAATTGATCTTTTTCTAAATGAATAATACACTAATAATAATGCATGCTCATTTTTATAAGAAACTTTTTGAAAAATTCAATGACGAAAAATACTCCAATGAAATATTTCGTCAAACTGAGGAAATTAATTTTGTCGTTTTTTTCACGAAATTTATTTCGTCAAAAAATGTGGACGATTTCAAATAAACACCTACGGCTCGATTCAAACCAGGGATCTTGGTCGCAGGTCACGCGGGCTATCAACCGTGCCAAACAGCTCTTTTGAATTGTGGCAATATACATACCAAAATTAGATCCAAATGAGCTGATACCACCGAAAAGCAATTAAATTATTTTCGTTAAAAAAATTGAAAATTCTTGTTTCGTCAAAAGTCAAGCGACTCAATGGCGAAACGATTCCCAGAATTGATGAAAGTAGCTTTGACAGTCGCAGAATGCTAGAAAATGAGTATTATTTTAGAGAGTGTAGAAAGTTACTACTTACTATATGCAGTTTTCCAAGTTTTTAATCTCTTGTATAACCTCATTTGATAAGAACTTCTCATAGGCTGCGGTTGTCACGACAATCCCATTTGGCACGATGAACTAATGAAGAATACAAGAATTGTTATTATTTTAAATACATTTTTGCCTTTATAGAAGTAGAAGTGTATCCATTATCCATTTTGTTACAATTGAGAACATTGATCACAACTTTATTTAAACAATTAAATCTTCCGTAGTTCACTTTTACTTTCGAAATTATTAAAATTTAATTCAGAATAACAAAATATTTTTTCGGCCAATAACTTTTAGTATTTTTAAGGTATTTGTGAATATAATTTGAAATTTTTGACGCGAAAGACTTTTTTCGGCCAAGATCGAAATATTCGTTCAAGTAAGGTAAGAAATACAACTAATATACATACATTTTGAAATTCTTTGCTTAAGTCTGTTAACTTTCCGAGGGATGACCCTTTCCCACCAGTTATTTCTGGTTCTCGACATGATTTATCAGTGAAATGTACGACACATGGCACAACTGAAAGGATACGTAATTGTTTTGTTACTGTTTTTAATTAAATACCTGAAAAAATACCTTGACAGATAAATATGATTTAAATCGAAAATTATTAATGAATTAATAAAATTAATTTTGAATCAAGAGGAAACGTAAAACTATTTTCATTAAAATGATTATTTACTAAAATTTTGTTATTAAAGTCATTAAATTGTTACCTGATGGAGTCTGATTCACTGATATTTGTGAAAGTATTCTTTTGGTTGGCATCTTCATTTTTCTAAAAAACAAAGCACACAACACACAAATAAGGATATTTATGATTTTTAATGAAAATGTGATAGTTTTGAATTTGTCTGTGTAAGGATATTTTGTATAAATATTAAAAGATAAAATTGTTGTCAAAAATATGTATTTCCATGTATAATTTTCAAAACAACTTACCACAAAATATTTTTACTTGCCTTATCTTGTCTTATAAATACATTGATTTGTATAAAAGGTGGGCCTTATATTGGTTAATAACTGGTTTGTTCTATAGTTTCTATTTATTGTTATACATTTCATTTATGTGTATAGAGCTGTTACAACCACGTGACTTCGTGGAGGTCAGGCAACACGAGCGGTAAACGACAAAAAGTCTGTAGACGGTGATTGGTTTACACGGCATCACGTGCAGGTTTCCAGTTTGCCTGTGTATATGACGTTGATTTCGACCAATCACAACGGGCAGTTTGTGCGGTTGTTACCTGTATTTTCCCTCCACGAAACGGTGTGATTGGTTTACAGTAGGTTTCCAGTTTGCCTGTGTATATGACGTTAATTTCGACCAATCACAAAGAGCAGTTTTTGCGGTTGTTACCTGTATTTTTCCTCCACAAAACGGTTTCAGCTAGGAGGAAGGGAGGTGGGGAAAGAAGATGCTATTCCCCATTGTTTGTTCATGAATTATATACTGCATTTCTGCATATTACAATGCATGAAATATGGAACTTTAAAAGTAATGGTTTTGGGTTAAAATTATCATATTGCAATTAAATCCCTGCTTTTTTTTCTGCGCTCATCTTGAATTTTCAGTAAAATTCTGATTATCTTGTCTTAAAAATACATTGATTTGTTAGAAAGGGTTTAACACAGGACCATAAAAATGGTTGAGGGTACTTCGGGTATGAATTATGGAGATAGACTTAAAACTTTAACTATATATACCCTCGAGAGAGAAAAGGATTAAAGGGGATCTTATTCAGCTATTCAAATTCATCCAAATTGGGCGATGTGGAGGGTTTGGAATTTGATATTGCCAATGGGACTAGTCATACAAAGTTATACAAATTACAGCTTAATCGGTACGTTAGAATGCATTATTTTTTAAATAGCATAATAGACGAATGGAATAGTCTGCCTGATTTTGTTATTAATTCTTCAGGAGTGGGTAGTTTTAAAAAACAATTGTTACTGGGCCTAGATACATCTACTAGCACAGCAGTACCGAAACACAACAGCAGCACATTTAGAAATTAATCTGGTGAGAAATTCTCATTGAACCAAACACCACAATGAATTCCCTACACCAAGAATGATTAATAACGTATGGGAAATTTTAAATAAGTGTGTCATTTTGTCTCACAATTGATGTACAGATATTTTTGGCCTAGTCTGTTAATGTGGTACAGATTGCGAATTTGCAACGAATTCGAAAAAGTTCGTTTAAGAACTGTTATTTTTAAATAGATTTCCAATAAGATTTGAAGGTAGCAAGTTAAAAGTTTCATTGTTACACAATTTTCGTCGTGTTTATCAAATCCCAAACAACTTAAAAGTCAGCAAAAACTCCGAGCAAATTCAAACAAACTTAATTAAGCGACATCAAAAGAGTAGCTCAAATGCAAAGCAGTTATTATACTAATATCGTTAGGTAATTTTATAACTTTGGTTTCAATTGTAAAATGTAATAAAGGAGCAAAAACCGTTTTTTACTATTAAAAATTCTAAAAAGGAGTTCTTTAGAAGAAAAAGTAGCTATATACACAATATCTATATACGCTTTATATAGAGACAAAACATTTATATCCAGCAAATGAAGAGGTGAGGGACAGCGAATGTGATTTCCCTTGAAAAGAATTGGCTGAAATGTGGTCATGGGAAAAAAAAATGGTAGCGCATACGTTTGAAAATCTGTCAAATTGTTAATCCAATTGCAAAACAAATTATGTGGGAATTAAAAATTATATTATTAATTATTCAGTAATGTGAGGACTTACACATAACAAATAAATATTGTATTTTTTTCTTTAATTTCACAAAAAAATATATATTATTGTATTATTAATAGCTAAGTTTTGATAGATAGTTATTCCAGAATTACATAAAAAGGCTTTTTGCACATATAATTGCTTTTGAAACTGATTTACTCAATTAGTAACCGTAATTTTTTTACTGATACTGAATGTAAAATGGTCATCACTTACCCTTTAAGGACTACTCCATTTCCTTCAAAAGAATTGACCTGTATATTAATAGGATCTATTGTTATACGTCCACTCCAACTTTTATTGCTCTGAAAGTGAGCCTGCTCGTCAGCCAATTCTCCTTTTAACAGGAACATTTTATCTTGAAAATAGAAAATTCAACTCTTAAAAGGGATAATATTCGTATAGCCATCAGTACAAAATATTGTACTGTGGAATATTTTATTATGTTTATACGCATAAAAATGGTGTTTATGGTGATGGAAATTAAAAAGATCCTTTTCCGAGCATGAATTGCTCTGAGCGATAAAAGGATCCATGTGTTTAAGATGTTCAAGAAAAACATGACACATATTATAAGAGAGAGAGAGAGAGAAAAGAAAATGTGAAAGAAAGAGAGAGAGATAAAAATTTAAAAAAGAAAGTGAGAAAGAAAGAGGACATGTGAAATAAAGAGAAAGACAAAAATTAAAAGAGAGAAAGAAAGAGATAAAGAGAAAGAGAGAAGGAAAGGGAAAATGAAAAAGAAATAGAAAGTAAAATAGAGGGAGAGAAAGGAAGAAAGAGAGAGAGAGGGAGAAATATAGAGAGAGAAAGTGAGAAAGGAAGAAAGAGAGATAATGAGAAATATAGAGAGTGAAAGTGAGGAAGAAAGAGAGAAAGATAAAGAGAGAGTAAATGAGAAAGAAAGACATATATAAAAGAGAGAGCTGTATAATGTTTTTAAATGGTTTAAGTACCCTGATCATATAAAATAGTACCATAGTCATGCAAACGGAATCATCAAACAAGTAAACTAACAAAACTAAAGTAAATGTAGGTTAATACTTTTGAAATATTAAATATACTTAATGCCTACCATCAGCATGAAATTGTGTTTCGATGCCGTTTTCATTTTCTTTAGTAGTTGATATGTTCTCTAGAGCAATATCAGCGTCAGAAATACTCGCAATTGCGCCAGTGGGCTGAACAACGAAGCCAAATCGAAGGCTGTAAATCACAAAAAGAAACGATGGAAATATAATCTAATACAAAACCTTAATAATTAAATTACAAAAAAACTGTTTATATCTCCCAATCGGTGTCCTAGCAATGAAACTTTTTATGTCACTGTCAAAAAATAATACACTCAAACCTGTTTTTGTGCGGTCTTTTTTTGTGCATTTTTTTTGTGCTACTTTTTTGTGAAATTTGTTTTGTGCGGTATATGGAAATTTCAATCAAATTGGAACATAATTGATTATCTGGCTACCGAGACATATACAAGCGTCTAGTGAAACAACAGTCGTCGCAAAAACTGATCACTGGCGTCATGGTAACTGAAAAAAATTCAACTCTAAACGAGTGCGAGGTAGTATCTTCAAGTGACGAAAGCGATTTTGAACCAAGTTCACGTATTGTCAGACTACGAAGGATAATGGTTATACGTTTTGTATGTGTAAAATAAGTACATATGTAAATAAAATATTTTAAAATATTCGCATGTGTATTTTCTAAATTAGATTCCAAAAGGTTTGGCGAGATTCCAAGTAGCTGTCAAGCCTCGTGTCTTGATTTCGTTTAAAAAAGCAATTCCTAGTTATTTCGTAAGGTTTTGAGTTATTTTCTATGTGAGAATTTTATTAAGCGGTCCCTATCCACCGCATAAAAAAAATATTTTTTAATTGTGTTGCGAAAACTATTTTTTATAGCTACTCGTAAAGTTTTGTGCGAATTTTTTTTATGCGTTTTTTTTATGCGGTCCTTATCTACCGCACAAAAACAGGTTTGAGTGTACTAATTTTTCCCCCGATTTATCGTTTAAAAAAAGGGAGGTTAAAAATAATCCATAATATCTAGCTTAATTTCCAAAAAACCCTTATAAAATCGTAATTTGTGAAATTAAAATGCTCATGAAAGCCTAACTGCAAAATTACTCTTTAAGTATAAATTCCCATTATACAGCTAAAATTTAATATTATCAACTAACTCCTAAATTAAAATAACCCAAAAAATATTTGTTCTTAAGTTTTTAAACAATACCAATAAAAGTTTAAAAGAAACTAAAACAAATATTTATGAATAAAAAAAAATAATCATTTAATTTTATTTACTTTTCCACAATATTCGCAATAGAAGCTTCCACCATGTGTACAAATCTTCCATCCTAAAATGACATAAATCATAAATTATCATAATATCAATTCAAGCAGTTAACTTAAAATAATTAATAATCAAGAGTCAAATATATACAGAGTCAAATACTTGAGTCGAATATTCTCAGCCAGTTTAAGAGACATTGTATGAAAATTAACGATATATCTAGAATATGTTCAATTTTTAATAATTCCTTGCATAAAATTGTTTCCGAAATTAAGACTTTACTAAGAAAACATTCAGAACTACGTATTAACTTCATATGTATGATATTTCTAGATTAATTATTAGCATATTGCGAAAAATTAAAACGTAAGCTTAAAACTTCAGGTGGCAGATTTCAGTGTGGTTACCGAATTTACTAGGTTGAACCGAAAATTCTTTTTTGTAAAAAAGCGGAGGTTTCACCGGTAATTGGTTTAACCTCTTTATCTGCAACCGAAAATTTCGTTGTCGCTACATCAACAAGCCCGGGAATCCCCTCCAAAAAAGACAACGACGAACAAGGGCCTCCCGTGGCCCAGTCTATAAAGACGTTCAGATATGAATCAGAGGATTCCTAGCTCGATCCCGATCTGTAGACTTCACAAAGAAAAGTTAAAAAGTTGTGGACCAGCTTAGCTACAAAAATACTACTACTAAAATACTATGAAAACGCGAATTTTGAGTTT